>JACDJE010000066.1:2079189-2413483 GCA_016647715.1 Pavo muticus | reverse complement strand
AAAAAAAAAGCAAAACCACTCAAGTATTCAGCCATTATACACATTTATTCTTATGTTTTCTATGTTTTGTGATTATGAAGTATTTATTTTCATGAAATCTAGAGCCACAATTACAACAGTTAAAAGAAATGGTTATGTATTTGACTATCAGAGTATTTGCCAGCATTCTCTCTCCTTTAACATCATGAAAATGTTTCTACTTTACTTCTTCATAAAGGTAGTCAAATCTTGAACGATGAAGCACAGACTGCAAGAAGGAGCCTGAGGAGCTATCACTAACCATCTCTCAGTACATGTGGCAGAATATGAACTGTTCTCTTAAGTAGCTTTGCTACTAATAGCTGTTTGAAAGTATGGGAGCATAAATGTTATTAGTTGAAACATAGTACAAAAAGGTGAGGTCTTTTTGGCCACAGAATGGAAACAAACAGAGAAACAGTGGAACAGGTGTGACCTCTATAAGGAAAATGCTAAGGCACAATGTAGAAGCACAAACATGAAAGAAGTGAAAGCTGGTAATGACTGTATTCAGAGCTGACCATTGAATACCTGTGAGAAAATCATAGAAAACTCCTTTATTATCTCAGCAGGGAGAAGGAGAGAATACCGCAAAAACAAATAACACTGTTTGAGGAGATACGAGGCAGACTGATCAGCCGAGATAACACTCTGGCACTTTGCAAACATGATGCAATAGAGGCAGCTGCTAAAATTGAGTACCCTTTGAGATGCCCAGGATCCACAAGGAAAGGCCAAGCAGGGCATCCAGCGGTTTCAGACAGCTAAATACACCTTTTGATAGCAAGATAGCTAAATTTAGCTGTCTACTTGTGTGTTGTATGTCTAAAGTCCTGCAGATGGAGGAGGACATGTCCCATTACTTTCCAGGTTCTGTGGAGTATTTGGTCTAGTCTCCATTTGCTGCTCTCTGTAATACTGGCCAATCCACTGAAGGTGTTTTAGATTTCCTAGGGGGTCTCAGACAGCACTAGACCAGTTTTAAGCAACAGCATTCCCTCCTTTGTCACTACAGTGACATTACACTACACTGCAATGGAGATTGCAGTGGAGGTAGCCATTCAGTCGTTCACCCTCAGAGTAGGTACTCAAAGCTGGTCACCTTTCAGCTCCATTGATTCCTTCTTTCAGCTCCATTGATTCTGTGGGCTGGACCCTCACTGATCACGACAAAATCTTAGATATCTCCTGCACACATAGACACCTATACATAATGCATATTTAAGTGTTTTACTATAGAGGTGATCTTTAATTAAGGAAACAAAAGCTTGGAGAAATAAGCCAAAATCTGGTGCAAGTTTTGGAAAATTGTGAGGGCTGCTGATCTATCCAATGGAGAGGATCAGACAGCAACAGTCAAGAACACAGAAAAGACATATTAAAGTAAAAGCTACTTAAGACACACAGCAGAGACCAGAGTCAATTTGGTTGCCTTACGTGACCTCACATTGCCTGGAGAAGAAGGCTGCCAGCCACACAACCACTACACCCACCACAAGGCTGCAGGATCAACATCTGATTCATTTCCATGCAAACAGTGAAGTCAGCTGCAGTGCTTGTCCTACAAACAGTAAACATCCATATAAGCCTGCAGAAATGTGGCTATGTGTTGGTGACATACAAAAAGCTATTCTAAAGCCATCAGATGAATACAAACCCTCAGCATGAAACTCTGATAGGGTGCACTGCCTGGGTTGTATAGCAGCAAGCATAAGACCCAGCAGGAGGCAGGATGAGAAACCCTGATCTGGTACAGCAGAGCCAGAAAATATCCTCAGGGAGAGACAGCAGCCACTGCAGGTCAAGCACTCCGAAGGACAAGGACACAAGACAAGGAAGTTAGGCTATAAATAGGATATCTGCAGCCAATGAGACTTGAGAAATGCAGAGGGCAGTCGCTGAGGAAGGAAGTTACAAGGCTGCAAAGAAGATGGATCATTACATCTTTTGAAATCTGCACAGATTGATTCACCAGTCTGATAGCACTGAAAGCCTTACAGATACTTGGGGAACTGCACCGACCCACATACATTGAACAGCGATGCAAAAGAAATGTCACTGCTGATTACTGATGAGTGAAGCCAGAGCACTCGATTCGTTCTGTTTGCTGAATATTGCACCAAGACAAGTCTTTGGGGGAAGGGCTGTGGATAATGAATTTCTGCGGGCTTGAGCTCAGCCTCGATTAGCCCCAGGGTGGGTCTGGTGAACACTGAGCACTGAGTCCCTCACTAAGAGAAACTCAACCAGCAGCATTTACACATCCCTCAGAGAGCAACCAAGAGTATTCTATACACAGTAATATAATCTGATGGGATAACAGCACAAACAGTTGGCAATTTGGAATTATATCTTAATCGCACAGAGTAATGCTCCTTGTGCTGACAGTATACAGAAAGAGTAAAGCATGCAAAAAATGTCCTAGCTTTAAAATCCCAAACATATTCCTGGAAAAGATCAACAAAGAATTTTAAGATGGGAATTACATCATAAGAGAGAACTTTCCCAGTTTCTAAGTAGGTGGGTAATTTGGAAAACATTCAGTCTAAACTCCGATGGGGAAACAGAAAACACATTTAGCAAGATATGACATAAGCAGGTCCAGTACTCAGACAATTGAGCACATGACACAGTAGCAGAATTCAAGTGACTCAGCACTCCAGGAGAATTTTAATACAAAACCTCTTCTCCTGGGTACACAGAAAGCAATAGGAAAACCATATCAGCACTAAATGGCCTGAGCTAAACATCCATCTGGACAAAAGAACAATCGTGCAGGCAGATCTGGCAGGCTTATATGAAATAGCAACAGACTCAGAACAGCAGACGAAATGAAACCAGTAGCAACAGCAGAGTAATGCAGAGAGCTGGAGCCCTCACACATCCAAGGCCAGGAAAATTCTGCAAGACGCTCAGCAATCAGCTGAGCCAGAGGAAATGAGAGATGAGCAGTCCCAAAGAGGATTGCGCTGAGCTGCATGGGGTCAGTCACATACAGGAGGTCAAACCCTGCACCGAAAGGGAGAAGTGAGGGTTGCAAAAGCACACGTTGGACGAGTCACTGGAGAAAGCAATCTAGGTGCACATGACTGGGGCACAGAGACAAAAAGAGGAAGGGAAACCATCTCAGGACCTCTGAGTCCCTGAAGATCAGATGCCTGTTTTCCTTTTTATATTCCCTCTTAGCTCTTGCGATGTGTGCTGCCTCTCTGTACGAAACCACAAATTCTGTTGGTCAGTGCAGAAAGGCAATGCCATGTACTGAGCTGGAAATGCCGTTGTCTCTCTTCTGCTGATAAAGCCTCAGTACTGCATTCATTTCTGTGGCCCCTCTGCTTCAAACTGTGCCGAGGCACATCAGCCTGATCCTCTCTTGCTCAAACACCCCCTGCTGCTCAGGCACATTTAACTGCTTATTAGGCTGCCGCTACCTTAAGGTCAATCATGATTATGCTGTTTAAAATTTCCAAATGTTTCTTTCCTATTGACTAACCACATCACACAACAGACTAATTAACCCACCAGGTTCTCATTAAGCAGTATTCCTTCAGTCTCCTCCAGGACCACCAGCTGTGCTGCAGATTTCCTCCGAGTTTAGGAAAATAACAAGATTCATTTTCAGAAATGGATTTTTTTTCCCTTCAGCATGTCACGAGGCCCACGTTCAGGTTTAAAATAGCAGCCCCCAGATCCATGGGTTCGGGGTAGGATTTAGACAGCCGCACACACCCGCACACAGGAGAGAGGGATGATGTTCCAACAACTCAGAGAGAAGTAGGGGAAGGATGCCAGCACAAGAAGACCTGGTTTCTTCCCTGCATGCCCAGGGTGGAAGAGAAAGCATGTTTTACACACTTCAAATACCACTGCTTAGGGCAAACATTTCACTTTGGAGACCACAGCAAGGCTCCAACAGACGTGGTCTTGGGTGATTCTTCTGCCATTCCCAAGATGCCCACCAACTGCCTTGTTTTCCAGAGGAAAAACTGCAATACAATTTCCTGAGCCTACAAACAAGGAAAGGTGGTGAGCCCAATCCTACACATTTCCTCACCCATTAGAATAATAGAATAGTAGAGGTTGGAAAAGATGTCTAAGATCATCTGGCCCTACTGTTCACCTACCACTGGTACTGCCCACTAAACCATGCCCCTGAGTACCAGGTGTGTAACAGCTTCAGACACATCCCAGGAATGGTCTGTTCCTACATAACATTTGGGCCCCTGTCCTAGCTGCTCTGAATCATAACAAAGGTCCAATTCTCATCCCCATCTGAGCTATGCTCGGCCCATGGATGCACATCCAACTTCAGGTCTTGCAACACAAATCATCAGGACAACAATGTTCCCTGGTTAGCAGGTTACAACATTTAATTTTTACCACACGTACGTTGGCGTTGAACAAATCAGACACCAGTGTGTGATTTTGATCCAGTGTGTCACTTCATCTCAGTCACTTTGAAATATTTAATATAAAATGTAATACTTACCTGTTTATGAAAATATATTATTTAAATATAAAAGTTGTTTCAACTCAAATCATTCACTCTTGGCATATTTTCCTTCTGAATTTTTTGTCTCTTTTTTTTCTTCTTTTTGGATACGACTCTTCTAAATGAATTATTTCCTTTATTTATACCAAAACAGGTTTTTTTCCCCACCTGAGTTATGAGAAAAGGGATTCTGGAAGACTACAAGTCCATTTTTATCACCAATAACAGATTTTCCTTCTATAGGAAATTTTAAGTTCCTAATTTTTTAATTAAACTATGCAAAAAGGAAATGCAAGGGATAAAACATTCATAAGAAAGAAAATCCATATACAGCTAAAAGGCTGTATATTTTCTGAACTACATTAGAGCGTATTGATTTTATGAAATTATCTTTTGACTGCTAATTATATATTTGATACAGGAATATAAATCTTATTAAAGTGATGGAGTCTCTGTACCAGAAGGAAGAAACCCTTTCAAGTATATGATTTGCAGGACTACACTGTAGGTTTCCAGCATCACATTCAGACATGTCTGACATGAGAACAGGTCTTTGGGCTGTGGAAGACCTTTGTTTGAAGCCAGAAGCAGCTGATGGATCTTCTCTCTGCCTGTTCTCATGGCTGAGATTTCTCCTCCTCCAGCTCTCTCTGAAGAGATGGACCTGGGAAACTCTGAAGAAGGGCCAAGCAGTAGAGCAATACAACCATTCACTGGGAAGCTAGGAACTTCAGGTAGCATGGATAAGAGGAAGCAGCTTCCCGAGCACTGAAGAAATTAATAAATACACTTTCTTAGCAAGAGACTTCAAGTTGCCTAGGAATATTTCCTGCTGTTCCAAAATCCCTAGAAAATCAAAATTCAGTCTTCTGCAAGCTGTTAATCTTAAGAGAGAGAAATACACATATCCTTGTTTAAATACTGGTTCTGTGTATACTTTCTCAAAAATCACAGCACCGTGCACTGTTTGATGCTAAGGAGGCAAAATGAAAATATTTGATCCCGTAAAAATGCTATGGAAGTGCTGGGCACAAGGAAAAAGACAGTCAGGATCAAGTAGTTCTTGTTGAGAAACTTCTTGATCAAATGACCCCAGGGTGTGATCCATAACATCAAGTGCACAGACAATTCAAGTAAAAGTAGATTACATAAAAATACCGTTCAGTAAAACCAGATCAGCAAAATGTGATATTCCACTTGGATCCCATGCTCACCAAAGGAAGCTAAAAGCTATAGTCTCTTAAATTTAAATGGCAGTGGTTCACCTGTGCACCCTAAAAGTCACATCTAACCCAAATGGTGAACTCTGCTCCACTCTGTTTACAGCATATTCTACTTTACAAAATCTACTTCATCAACATATGGGAACAAGGATGGAGGAGGAGCCAGGAACATCTGCTCTCCTTGTCTTGGGCTTGCACTGTTGCTGCGTACAGCTTTCTGCTCGGGGAGACTGTCAAGCCTATGATAGTCACCAACCACTTGGATACAACACTGTGCTCTGATGTTGTTGCTGTTTGTCTTCCTGCTGTGACTAACGCAGGAATTTTCTGGTTTTGACAGAGTGCAGATGTGCCCAGCAGTTTGTTTGCTGCTGGCAGGGCAAGTGGCCTGGGTCTCCAAACCACACATCCACCAACCAACTTCTCCCCATGCTAAAGGTCATTGCTGTTACCAATGAAAAAGCTATTTCTTATTAAAGTTATCCAATTAAGTGATTTGGAAAACAATTAAGTTTGTCAAGATCTATTCCGTTGCTGGCACTTTCTACACACATTTCTGAGGTAAGAGCATTATTTTCAAGAAAAAAGCAGCACTTTCATTTCAGATGCGGTGGCGTGAGAGAGGAGGCAGCCAGATGTGGTGCTTGGCTTTGGAGCACAATAAGGCTTGTGTCCAGCAGACAGAGCAGAGGTACAGCTCTATCTTGTGCTGCAGAGATTGGCTGGCTTCCGTCCAAAATAGAGATGCTTCTTACAAACTGTTGTCTCAAGAAAAAAACGGCACAAATCTCATGAAAACAGTTCTTAGGATCTTAGAGAAGTGCGGGTTTGATTTTTGCTGCCCAATCAGCAGATGGTGCTGAGAGCAATGTGGTTGGTGTGCTGCCTCTTCTGCTCCATGTAGATGGCAAAGAGCAGCTGACCTCACGCCTATACTGCCATGGGGTTAAAGAAATACTCCTTCCATCTAGTCCTTGTGGTTACATCTGTGAGCTCTTATCCTCAAAAACATCATTTGTTTGGAGGATTTGATTTGGTAGGAAGAACTTGGCCGTTGATTTGATGAAACTGATGCCCCTGCATATGCAAGCGGCAACCACTTTGCTTTGCTTTTCCATGGTGATCAATTATGAATTCAGTCTCCCAAGGCACAATAGTAAGTACTACACAACATGTTAATTCACTGCAATGATGGCAGGAGAGATGGCTTTGAAGCTGCCAAGAGCACAGCTGATATCAGAGTAAGAAAATGGAGCAGATTTATTTTTCCCACAGGGCCAGATCCTTTCTCATGGCCACTCTTTCTCATGGAGGATGACTGCACGTAGATCATTAAAGTGCTGGCAGCCGACTTGGCCATGCAAGTGAGCGGTGAAGCAAGTCAGGGCTGAGGAATAACCTTGAGCAAGGGAGGAAATTTTTTCCACAGCCAGAGGCTTGCTTGCATACTGCAGGACTGGGATGTTCAGAGAGAAACCTAGCGAGAAGGACCAATCTGTGAACTGAAACTGATGCTGGTTGTCCTAGGCAGAAAAAAACCCTTTCCTCTTTCTGGCCATCCTACTTCCCAGAGTAGTGAACTGGGGCCTCTGAGCACCACGGGGTACATGCGTTCAGCAGGGAAACGGGAGAACCATGAACTGGAAAATGGCTATGATGCTGCTACCAGACTGCGTGTGCTTTTTCAAAGCAGTTTCTGCTCCCAGCCATGTAGGCACAAGCTTGTCTGCAGCTCAAAACTATCAAAAGTCACTATTAATGATTGTCTTCAAAAATGCCGCTATTTCCTGTCTTCGTTTTGTGTCTCTCCCTCTTTATTTTCAATCTTTCTGGGTCACACACTGCCAAAGGATGTTATTTTGGTTGTCTTGCATGTTTTCTCTTAGTTCAGTGGATAAAAGTTTGCCCCAGACACTGTGTTGTCCATAGCTTTGTCGTTTTTCTGGCAGGTTATTCTCCACATTGCAAGGTCATCCTGTACTCTTCGAACCACTGAACTGAAGGAGTATTTGGTCACCACTGTTCCAGTAAGCAGCAACTAGGATTGCAGCTGCGGAAAAATGAGCCTCTCTCAGGGTCTCTCAACCCTTTCCCAACCCCAAACGGAAGCGGTTTTCTGAGTGCAAAGTACAGACCAGGACACTACCGCAGGTGGTGTCATTTTTGTGCCATTTTTCACATGCTGTCAGAGAAGCAAATAACAAGGCAGTGTGCTGCGCAAGCTCTCACTGAGTGTCACGGCTCTGTCTTCCTGTCTCTCCACATTAAATTCAAGCTTCAAAACCCTGCCCTTCCTCCTGGCACATCCTCTTTGCACTCTTGTGTGGGATCATATACTTCTTCTACATTGGTGATATGCAAATGGTTTCTCAGCTCTCTGATAGTTAGCTTTTGGGTTCTACTGGACTTGAAGGAGGAGTGGGATGAGTCATGGAGATCCCAGCCTGATGGATGAGGTAGAGCATAGTATTAGTGAGAAAAAGGACCACAGCCAAGAACTCCATCCTCAGCCTGAACTGCCTTGCTCTTGTATCCTCTCTGCCTTTGTCCATGTTTTCAGGCTGGTTCTCCTGTTAACACCTACCTCTCCTGCATTTTCCTGAGTAATTGTCTGAGTTGATGGACTTTGCCATTGTAACAGCCAACTAGTCACTTAGTCACTATCACTGGGTTTTCTGAAGACACATCTTTTCATGGATTGTCTGTGTCCATATAGAATCACAGAAAGGATTGGGTAGGAAAGGAACTTGCAGACCACCCAATTCCAACCCCTCTGCATGGGAAGGATTGCCATTCACCAGATCAGGCTTCCCAGAGCCCCATCCAACCTGACCCCAGGGATGGGACATCCACACTTCTCTGGGCAGCCTGTGCCAGCACCCCACCATCCTCCAAGTAAAAAGATTCCTCCTAATATCTAATTTAAATCTCCCCTCTTCTAGTTTAAAACCATTCCCCTGTGTTCTATCACTATCAGACCATGAAAGAAGTTGCTCTCCCTCCTGTTTTTAAGCTCCTTTTAATTGCTTGAAGGCCACAGTGAGGTCCCTGTGTTCATCCTCTGAGCCCACAGGGCAATTTCAGCCAAATCTAGAAGGGGCAAAACATCTCAGAGTGTTATCCATATTAGAGGTGAGAGACTCAGCTAAGGAAAAGGCTGCAGAGCAAGCTCAGCTCTTGCTAGATAAAGGAGGGACATCTCATTAATGCTTGAACCAACATCAAGAAATAAATATCAGTAAGCCTCAAGGCAGGAGAGGAATTTAGGCTTCATCGTTTCTTATCCTGAGGTTACAACTTGCTTTCAAGTTGCTTTCAAGAAATCAGACCCACTAGGGCCCACTTATGATGAGCAACTGTCTCTGTGCTGGCAAGACTGACTGCATTCTCACCATGCCTCCAGCACTCCTTTCTGCAGTGCCCACACTATCACAGAGCAGCTGTGCACAGAGCACAACCCCACAGCCACCCCAGCAGTCCCTAAATCCCAGACATCTCCACCTGCACCCATGGACCCCAAACAGTGCTCAGAAACAGCATACACAGGATCGGTGTTTCATATGGGTTGACGTGAGGATGGAGTCCTTGGCACAGCTTGCCACCTACCTCTCCAGGTCTGGGATTTTACCCTACAGTTTAACCAAATGACACCACACTCATTACAGTACAATAAGATATACCTATGAACCCAGATTTTCACAATACAAAACTTAGC
This sequence comes from Pavo muticus, assembly GCA_016647715.1. NCBI lineage: Eukaryota > Metazoa > Chordata > Aves > Galliformes > Phasianidae > Pavo > Pavo muticus. The sequence goes on along the minus strand of JACDJE010000066.1, from coordinate 2,404,035 downwards.
TCCAGTGTTCTCCAGGCTTATCTGAGGGATTTTTCATTTTGTTTTCCACAGAGAAAACTAACACAGAGAAAACAACTTCCTGCTCTCCTGTGAAGGGGAAATATGCTCTCTAGAAATGTTTCTAGGGAGAATGACAAATGAATATTTCCTTTCTGTCAACATCTTGGTTTCAGTCTTATTTAACATTTTTGAAATTTCCAGAGATGTTCCAGTTTTTGTCCCTTTCAGCCTCTTAACTTCCCTTGATGTTTTGTATCCCATTTCCTGCAGCCGCAGAGGTAAGTGGAAGGCAGTGGGGTGGAAGATTACAGATGATCATTCCAGATCCTACCACTCTTAGTTTCTCTCATCTCCGGTTATCTCATCACCCCAGTCCTGGCATTTCCTTTTAAAGTAACATTTTACCTATTGCCCAGTGGTAAAGTGGTAAAAGAGAGACACTAAGTGACAAAGATTTTTCTCTCCCATTCAGTGCCCTGCATGAGGCATTGATCCTTCTGTCCAGAAGGTGCTAGGTCTCAACAGGATGTTTCCAAGCAACTAAATTGCACACAAGATTGCTGAGAGTCAATGAAAAGAATGACATCTCTCTGCAGGAAAACTACAGCTTTTACTCACCAGGTGGGGAGTCACCAGCATGAACCAGTCAGTAAGACCCCACTTCCACTCAGTCGTGCTTTCCTCCACGATGAAAATAATCTTTAATGAGAGTACTGGCAATCAAGGTGGAGATTTTCTCTGGATCTGGGCATCCAAATTACCCAGCCATGAAATTATAGTAGTCTGTTTTTGAAAAGTCAGTTCCTATCCAGCATGCTCGTCTTTCCATCCTGGATGCTACGCCTGAGCAGTGCTGTGAACATTAACTCTTCTCTAAAAATTTTCTCAAATACTTTAGCAAGCTGCATGACAGAGAAAAAATGCAAAATGTTCTGACTCAGTCTGTGCTACCCTGAGTAAGCAGCAGAGGAAATTCAGTAGCCTCAAGGATTTGTCAGATAATAAATAAAGCAACATTCAGATGTGTCCTGAGGAATATCTGCCAGTCTCAAAAGTGTGCGCATTTCCCCATCATGGTGGTTTCCTGACACCTTCAATAAGATCTCACGGTGTTCCCATGAGTACGGGAACTTCTACTTTCTGTGCTACCTTTCCTTTATAAAGTATCAAGGCCAGGCGGTTGCCTCTGCAGCCAGTGAGGAGACACCAGAGCAGGCTTCTGGAGATATGGCGTGGGCCTTCACGTTTCATTTGAGGAAACACCTTGATCTGGACTGTTGTCTGAGCTTGTATGGCGGTGGAAGTGCATCCTTGGCCTCTATAACTTAATAATAATCCTTGGTGACGCTCCTTCACCATTGCTTGGAAGTGAGGAACCCCAAAGACTGATTCAGATCAAGAACAACATGGTCTCCTAGTCTGCCCAGATCCTAACATCCTGCTAAATGTTACTATGGTATCATCTGTTGAAATACCATGGTATGTAAGGCCTTTTGGGGAAACAGAAGAGTACAGTTGGGTTTCTGCTCACCTTCTCCTAAAGAGTTTTCTTGTGAAAATGAAAAATAAATGCTGCTGGAGAAAATTTTAAATATAAATAAATAAAAATCATTGCATGTGGCTTACAGAATAGCATAGGATATCTGGTAAAAAATATCTATTTCTTCATTCTTTGATTCTACTCAACACTGTGAGTACTGGGTAGAAATTGTAACAGTGGCTAGCACACACAACTTAACCTTTGTTTTATATTATAAATATCTGAAGCTATTCTTGAAGAAGGATCGATCTGGAGTTTTTGTGACAGCACTAGTCAAAGGACGGCCCATAGAAATGCGCAACCCACGCAAACAAGACAGACATGAAACAAAATCAAACAAGAGGAAAAGGCAAAATGTTGTGATAAATGAACCAACTGTATTTAAGAAAAATTAGAAGCAATATTTTGCTTGTCTTTTTAAGTGTCTTAATGATAGACATAGCAGAGACAGTCTTGAAATTGAGAACTTCCATCCCTTCACAGGAAGGATTATGGCACTGAAACAGGTTTTCCAGAGAGGTGGTAAAGGTGCCTGATCTATCTGTAGGTGTCCCTGTTCATTGTAGGGGAGTTGGATTAGATGACCTTTAAAGGTCCTTTCTAATTCAAAAGATTCTATGATTCTATGAGTCTATGATTATCATAGGCTTTAATGATGCTAACACAGCTTCTACAGATCATAGAATCATAGAACGGTTTGGGCTGGAAGGGACATTTAAGATCATCTAGTTCCAACCTGCTATGGGCATGGACATCTCTCACTAGACCAGGTTGCTCAAAGCCCCCTCCAGCCTGGCTTTGAACACCTCCAGAGAAGGGTCATCCACAACCACCCTAGGCAACCTGTTCCAGTGTCTCACCACCCTCACAGTAAAGAATTTTTTCCTAATATCTAGTCTAAATCTACCCTGTTCCAGTTTAAAGCCATTTCTCCTTGTCCTATCACTAAATGCCCTTAAAAAAAGTCACCCCCCCCCAGCTTTCCTGTAGGCCCCTTTCAGGTACTGGAAGGTCACTATAAGGTCTCCCAGAGCCTTCTCCAGGCTGAAGAGCCCCAAGTCTCTCAGCCTGTCCCCACAGGATAGATGCTCCAGCACTCTGATCATCTTCATGGCTCTCCTCTGGACCTGCTCCAACAGCTCCATGTCCTTCTTGTGTTGGAGACCCCAGAACTGGACAGTATTCCAGGTGGGGTCTCATGAGAGCAGAGCAGAGGGGCAGAATCACCTCCCTCACCCTGCTGGTCACACTTCTCTTGATGCAACCCAGGATACAGTTAACCTTCTGGGCTGCAACCACACATTGCCAGCTCATGTTGAGTCTGTCATCAATCAACACCCCCAAATCCTTCTCCTCAGGGCTGCTTTCAAGCTATTCTCCACCCATTCTGCTTCTGCTGAACTAATGAGTTTCCAAAGCCATTTTCCAAACCAAGCAGAGCTACTACCATAAGAGCAAGCAAAGTGGAATGTTCTTCTCTTGTACCAAAAGTTTGATTCAGCTTTCAGAGAAAACTAGAACCTCTGTGAACTGCATGGAAAAAAATACAGAGCATATAAATTATTGAAAGCAAGATCTGACAATAAAACAATTCTGATACCAAATAAAGACCACTGCAGCTGTGTAATGCAAAATACTTACTTGATAGAAAATCCATGTGCAATCTAAAATTTCTTCAAAAAAAAAAAAACTGTGGTCAGGTTAACTTCATCCTGACAAGCTTTAGACCAGAACAAGTAATCATCTGCTTAACTTGATGACAGACCTCTGCCATCCCGAATCCAAGCTTTAACCCAACGTGAAAACACAAAGCCAGTATGAACTTCACAGTGGGTTCTCAGTTAATTCAATGGAAAAACTTTCTCATGGTTGTTTTCTTTTGTTTGGTTGGTTTTTTTTCTATGATTGGTCTCAATCAGAATCAATGCTACCGGGTCAAACATTAATGCAGGTTTTTAACTGTGGTCTCTATTCTTTCCTAAGTTTTTGAAAGAGTTGATATTTTTTTTTCCAGGGAATGTTTTAGAAAGATAAAGTGAACCAATGCCAAAATAGCAAGCAATTATCTTCACCAAAATTTCAGCTTACTTTGACTCAGGACTACATCGCAGTGAAGTGCGAGGCTGCTTTCAGATTTTCCCCAGAAAGTTCACAGATGAAAGCCAGGGTTGAGTTAGCTGGCACTGTGCCACCTCGCTGGCACAGCACTGAGAGCCACTTCTGCAGCATCCTATTAGCGTGTTCGAGCAGCCAGGTGATGAGAGAAACACAGCCAGCAGCTTAATGGACAGAGCGGAAGCAGAAGAGCAGAAGATATCGCTTTGCTCAAACATGCTTTTTAACCATTTTTGCCTGCAAATTTCTTCCTTTTTGTTCCCTATGGTAGCATAACCATTTTGGGAAACAAGATAATCTGAAACTCGACAGGCAAATACCCACTGTTCTGCTGAGGTCCAACATTTTTATATGCAATCAAACTGTCTGCCAACAATATATAACCAAGGCCATCACTAATGTCTGAGGAAGCAGGAGCTCTTTGCTGTCTATAACAATACTTTCCTCTTTCCAGGCCTCCATTTTCAGTTGCTCAATGTCAGAGGTTGTTGATTTCCTCTTCTTTTGCCTGTCAGGGTGCAGGTTTACTTCTGAGATCAAGCAGATAAGTTCCCTTGACTGCCACCTGCCAGTAGAGCACTTCCCAGGTAAATAAAGATAAAAATCACACAATAGTTGGGAACTGTCCTTTAACTGTTTTTTCTATCTAGACAGTTAATTGTTGGAAGACATACAAATGTATTTTTGTTAGCAAATGAAACTGGAATGGGTTGTTGGACTCAATGAGTTTGATTTGGTTGATTCAGTTCTGTGAAAAGTGTATGTGTGTGCACAGCCCCTGCAAGAGAACCCCGTCTTAACACATGCAAACAGCTACCCTCCACCTTTCCCTTAGCTATGGCTTTGACCCAATCCCACACCATTTGCTTTTCCTCTATTCTTCAAGCAGTGCTGGTAACAATTGCACTTTTCAGTTCTTAAGTAGAGCTGTGTGTGTGCTGTGTGTATGCTGGCAAATTACAATTTGGCAAATGAAAAATTCTGTGGTTATCTTCATGTTACCGGTGAAGAAACTACTATAGGAGGGGAACACTGGAGGATGGTATTTCACCTGCAGGATACTTCATCTCTCAGTTATCCCATTTGTGATAACTGCTATAAATGATAAAATAAAACTTTTCACTAAAATATTTTCAGAAACTCAGAAAAATATCTATATATGATTATAAAGACCAAAATGAATAGACAAAATAATAAATATGATCTTTAGATTAAAAATCCTAAAAATCTTTAGGTTGATCAAAAGATTTATTCTAAGAATTTAGAAACTTTTTCTTTAACCCTGACCTAATTTCCTTTTACTTCTTTTTTTAACCTATTAGTGCTGCCTTACTAAACAATAATCAGTCGGTTTATGTATGTGATGTATCCAGGAACTGCAGAAGAGAGCATCTCAGAAGTAGCTGTTATGTGCAACGTGGTTCATTTGGTTTAATGCTACTGAAAGTATAAACAACAAAGCAAAACAGCAAGCTGGAGACTGATGATCAGCAGAAGGTGCTACTGCCATTATTAGTCAAACAGTTAGCCTTTTACTATTGCCCAATACCATGAATTTCCCTCGAACAATTCTACACACCTGGATCCAGTTAGGAAGAAAAATATAAAACACCTCCCAAGTACTGCAATTAGGTTTGTTCTGGCAATTTCTCCATCTGCATTTGAGTAGCAATTGGCTTCTGGTGTGAAAATTCATGCCAAAAGTAATGGTGTTTTTTTTTTTTTGCATACAGGGTATGAAGCTTTTTTGTTGAATTCCACCAAGCAGCATGCTTCTGGTAAGGCAGCTGTCAGACTGTAATTTCTGCTGGAGTTACCAACGTGTTATCAGTGCTGCTAAAAGAAGAGAGCAGCTGAACCATGATCACAAGTCAGCAAAATGGCTTTAAATGTGGTCAAAAATACTTGCCATCCAGAAGCTTCTATCAAGAAAAATTTCTGATGTAAATGTGATGGCCTTGAGCAACCTCAAGCCCAGCAGGTAGAGACAGGAAGGGGATTTAATGAAATGTGAAGGAAGGAAAATTCTCAATTTGGAAAGGCTTGCAGACTGAGGCTGCACCTGAAAAGGTGAACCTGTGCCTCATGCTGCATGTAGCATTAGCTCCAGCTGCTATGTATGATTTTGTAGTGACAAAGCCAAGGCCTCGAACAGAAAAGATTTTCCACATGAAGAGCTTTCAAACCATGTGATGATATTGCTTTCAAAATATTTGCATGGTTTCTGTTTCCTTTTAAATTTAAAGCACTCCTGGAGACAGTTTTCAGGCCTTATTCATAATGCTGTCATACTATCAAGGTCAATCCAAAGCATTTCCTTAGTAAAACTCATTAGAAAATGAAAGTAAATGGTCATGAGGCGCTCATTCTATTCTCATTTTCCAAAAGCTGAGAGCAGTAAATGATCCTTGGAGAGGACACAGTATCCAGCCCCCTCTGCCCAATCACCCACCTTCCAGCTGGTGACATTGGGCCTGGGACACTTTGTTCAGATGTCACATAACAGCTGGGTCTCGTTAAAGCAAACCAAATATGTTAAGAGTTTTGTTGTCCTTCCTCACAGGCCCACAAAAATTCTGCTTTATTGTTAATTTAATGGAAATGCACTTGAGGGAGCTAGACTGACACAGACTGGTGTGGTCCTGGAATGATCTGGAATTCCAGGGGAGGGAGGCCACAGTATCATAGAATCATTAAGTTGGAAAAATCTCCAAGGTCATCTAGTCCAACGATCTACCTACCACCAATACTGCCCACTAAACCGTGTCCCTAGGTACTGCTTCTACACGGTTCTTGAACACTGCCAGGGACAGTGACTCCACCGCCTCCCTGGGCAGCTCATTCCAGTGCCCAAGCAATGTTTTGGAGAAATTTTTCGTGTCTGCTGAGATCTGGCTGAAAACATCCACATCCAAAGGCAGGAGAAAGCCCTTAAGAAGAAATTAGGACTCTAGAAATGGTAGAATGTTCAAGCTGGAGAAGAAACTGAGTCATTCAAATGGTAAATGAAATAATAGTCCTTTCATGTTCAGAATCTGGGCCAGCCATTCCCAAGGAGATGAAAGAGGGGTCTGAAAGACACCTTGGAGATCTTAGGAGCTGCAGGGAGTTCAGGGCCAAAACCAACATGTGTGGCCTAGATGTGGATGGCAGAAGTACCACAACAAAGGCCTGGTCAGCTCGGGAATGATAGACTTGTTTTTCACCAAAGCATTTGCTACAGCCTCTTTCTCTCCTGTGGGAAAAAGACAGCTGGGGCAGGAACTGATGTGGGCTGAAGAGATGCTAAGCCACAATATGACATTTGTGTTTGCATAAAGGATCTAGCGGAGTTCAGCAGCTGGCTTAAGAAAAGGAGTAGTAACAGTAAATGGGGACATTACCATCGTTTCCAAGTGATTTCAGTGACTTCCTAACACCCCTGCAGAGGTGGTTTGTGTGTTGCTCCTTTGCAGATGGAGTTTTCTGATGTGTGCAAAGTATTCCGTGCTGCAGAAGTAGGAAGTCATATTTTTTTTCTGAGCAAACTGGTCTTTTTTAGACCTCTTGTCTGGCCCTGATTCACGCTTCAGTGGACTCAAGAGGCATCTCAAACAGCTTCCAGGGGCATAAGATCTGTGTGAAGGGCACCCAGGTTATATCACCTGTCCCTAGCTGCATGGCTCAACTATCTTAATCAACATTTTTAGAAAATGCCATTTTTGGTAGACCTTCAGCAAAAACAGCTGTTTGGAAACTTGTGACACAGCGTGTTTGGAGGCAGCCATACAACAGAGAGGAGAGAAGGCCGTACAACTGCTCTGTCTGTACGGAATTTTCTAAGAGCTTCACAAACTAGGGAAGCGATTTGATGTCTCCAGACTTCTCTTGTGCAAATATGTGCATGCATTAAATTTAAATTTTGTTTGCCATGCAGAGTAGATACGCCAAAACATTAGTGAATCCAGTCTCAGAAAGAGATCTCTCAGAGACTAATGTTTAGCCTTTTTTCTCCTTTTTTTTTTTTACTTCTGAACTTTTTCTTTAACTCCTGGGTTGGAAAAATAAGCCAGTAATGTTCACTTAAAAAAAATTGGCACAGTTAAAGGACAGTTTGGGAGTCTTAAAGCAGAGCTTGGCCTCAGCTCTGTTCCAGACCCCTTAATATTGCCATTGACTGAGGTAATTTTAATAGGCTTAAAAAAAAATAATAAATACAAGAAAGGGATGTTTTGATCAATGCACTATCTTTAATTCAATATTCATCCCAATTGATTTTCACTTCCAAGTCTCACTTCTGTATAAAACACGGCATTGTGCTAAGGAAGTTGTGGGGAAACTTGTAGGTGTTGGCAGCTGGAGTGAGGGGAAACTGTGGTTTTTAGATTAGAGGAAGGTGTGGGAATCAGCTCTTCAGCTGGCGGTTAGAGCAGTAGGGCTTGTACATTTTTTTTGTGTGCATTTTTGTTGCCAGTGCTTTGGAGTTGTCATCCAGTGGAGGGGAGCAGGATGCAAAGACAGCCACTCTCCCCCACTACAGCCCCAGCAGGCCCCACGGAGCTGCACCAGGAGGAGGTTCCCTGTGCTGAGCTCCATCCTGAAGCACTGAGCAGGCAGGAGGAACCATGAGAGCTAGTACAAATTCTCTGGAGCAAATTGTTTTGTGGGAGGTGATTTCCAGTCTGACTCCGTGGCAAGAAAGGCCTTTGGCCTGGCCAGACCTTCAGCGAGGTCTCCATAAATGTGCAGGCTCCCTGGGCAGGACAGTGTCTTGCATGGGCCCCACTTCCTACAACCCAAATCGAAACCAAGCTACAGCCATGTTGAGATCTGCTTCATTTCCAGGCTGCTTTGATTTTCCAGTCCTAACTGAAACCCCCTGCCTGAGCTTTGGTCACTGCTCACAGCATTGATGGCACCATGCCATACCCACATTTCCAAGCTGCTCCACAGTGCTCCCCTGCCCCTAAGTGAAGGCAAAGAATTTCCAGGCGCCATCCCAGCCCCATGCCCACATCGTCTGCCTGGGGAAAAGAAATCCCCCTTTCCCAGCTGGGACATCTCTGTTTACAAGGCTGCCAAGCTCCTAAGAACTGCAGCTCTCGGGCAAGCATATTTCCAGATCTTTTCTGCGGCTGTGCTATATACTCTGCAATTCAGTCTCATGAGATATGCAGGGCTTTCCATGGCAACCACAGAGATAGTTTTCTTCTTAAAGAAACAGTGAACAACAGAAAATGAAAAGTTTAAAAAACAACCAGTTTAAGGACACCAGAAGCCTATGAAAACAAACCCTGCTCCCAGGAACCCTGCTCCTGCAGGGAGCAGGAGAAGAACTGCATGTAACAGATGGTTTCTGTGGTCCTGAACACACTACAGAAAAAGGCAAACTGAAAGAAGGAGGAGCCAAGCAAACATGCTTGTGCCTCTGTCTCCACACCTCCTCACCTCATTGAGCTGAGCCCTTCCCAGTCCCTTGCCAGCATCCTGGGCTCTGCATTTACACTCATTCCACCAAAACCATGGTTTGTTTGTGCTTCACTCTGATTGCCCAAACGCCAAAGCAGACTGGCATCTTCATCAAGAACCCAACCAAATCTCCATCTCTTCTCTCCTTCTTTCACTAACCATCAAAAATCTCCATTTCTCTCTATCACCTTCAGAGCTCACTCTTCGTATGAAGCTCAGCAACCTTATCTTTGCCACACCAATAGCTTTCATTGCAACCTCAGGATCATTTATAAAGGTCTATGTAGCACTTTGCACCTCTGCTTTTTTAATTAGAGATCCTTTGGGAAGGTGTCTCTACTTTGGGGTTTGGTGATCAAGGGAGAGAGCAATAACTCCTGAATGATTCTTCTGCCTGGTGTATAAGCTAGATATCATTACAGCTGTAATGGAGAAAGGAAGTGCTGAAAAATCAGAGAGAAATTCAGAAAAGGACAGCAACAAAAAGAGACCAAAAATGGCTAATTTAAGATTACTGAAAGCTCTAAATATTCTCCCCAAGAAAGAATGTAGAGAAGGTTTGAGGAGTTTTCTAAGTCCACAAAGGTGTAAGGGGGGCAAAAAGGTGGAAAATATATATTCAGAGTGCAGCTTGAAAAGCAAACAAACGTTAGAGTATGATACTAAGAAACAAAACCCTAAGAGAAACTTTCCTCCTACTAATCTCTAGCAGCTTGAAGAGTTGTCATTATGGCAGGCAACAAAAATGTCCCTAATGATGCATTATTACCAGTTTAAGGCTGTGATTTTGAGATGCTGTCTCTTGTTAACCCGAAGAGAATCACAGCAAAGCCTTCTAGGATGGCATGTCTTCAACTTCTCTTGTATGAAGCACATTTCTATCTGTAAAAAATGACACAAACTGACTGAATGATGTGAATTACCACTCACATGCTACTGGAGCAGAGTACCCCCTCTTTCATATGACACTTTGCTGTGCTGCAGCTCAGCACTGACTTCCCCCAGGGAAGCTCAGGGATGAGACTCCCACGCTTGAAGTCATTTATCCTCACCAATGAGAGGTGAGGCTTCACCTGGTTGGCTCCTGAGAGCGCTCTGCCCAAGGACCCAGCTTTCCATACCTACCCACAAGGTATGAAGAGCTTGAGTATCTAAAACAAGATCTGCCACAGCTACACTCCTCCTTAAGGTAGCTGCTCTGAATGCACAATAACAGTCACCCATATCCATAGATGCAGAGTATATGGACCTAAAGTAGTCTGGACTGTACACCTAGAAATGAAATCTCAAGCTTTTCAGGATTCCTACCAGAATGAGACCCCAAATTTCCATACAAGGGCAAATAATTACCCTCCCTGCATATTTTGTCCTCATAACATGGATGTTCTCATTTCGGGAGGTAATCAGATAACCATTTTTTGACTACAGTCAGTGGATGCAGTTGCAGGATGAAGCAAGTTGCACCATTTATTCCACATCACATTAAAACTGGGATCAGGAGCAGCAGCAGAGCCATGGCATCCCAGCTGCCAAATACAAGCTGTAACCACAAAACTATCCTTCCTTCCTCCCACAGCTCCTGTATGCAGCTTCAATGGGGGAGGGAAAAAAGCAGTCAGCGCTCCTAACTGGAAAATGAACTCAGCAGCAAAAGAAATTTTGTTTCCAAGTTTTAAACTGTGAAAGGACAAGACAGGGAAGAAGGTAGATCTACAAAAAACAGACAATCTAGAGTATTCCACTAACTGAAATATCTTATAATCTTTAATCTTATATTTAATCTTATAATCTTTATAAGACAAGTGTTTTCCAGCTAGAATAGTTGTTCCTTCTTACAAAATGTCTGGAGTGAGAGCCACAATAATTTGTTGCAGCTCCTTTGAAGTCCACAAAGCTTTTGCATGCTGGGCAAAGCTGAGGAGCAGCTCTGGAAAAGATTCTCTTCATTTGAATATTAAGAGGGCAGGTTTTTCTTTAGTTGCCAAGGGACAATTTGGAACCTAGCATGGTTTTAAATAGCATTCTTCACTCTAGTCCGTTAGGCATACTTACAGAACAAGTTGCAAAGAGCATCTCCTGCTGTTTCACAGATTAATTACCTGATGTTTGCATGAAGTGCTGTGTCAGTGTTAGGTGTTATCACTTCCAGTAGCAGCACTCTGCAATGACTGTGAGCAACTGCTCTGAGAGGAATCTCTGTGCTTCTGCAGTGACTCCATGTTTCTCAAAATTCTGACAATAACATCCTGCCCTCTGCTCCAGCGAGTGGCCTTTCTCCATAGGGCTGGAGGTCTGGATGCTTGGTACAGGCAACCATGTGGTTTTGTGGCCTCCATGCACACTGACAGGCTGAATACCATTTATCCAGGAACAAAGACAGATACACCAAATCCTGCCTCTCTACTGTGGTTGCCTGGGTTAGCTACCCACAGTGCTTTTATTTTTTCACCTTCCACCCCCTGTGTAATTGGACCCTATGTAATCATCTGTGTGGGTTTTATACAGCCAAGGGGTCCAGCAACACTAAAATGTGATGGGTGTCCTATATCCAGTGATGAATGTATAAATTCTACCATGGCTGTGGCTCTCTGCAGAATATCCCTAGTACCTGAAAGCACTGAAAGCACAGAAAGTGGAATTTTAGGGTATTTGCTTTTCACTGCCCTACAGTGTCTAATGAGAACCACAACAAAGAGTAATTTTCATTTTTCCCCGCAGTCCTTGGGACAATGTGATCTTTTTCTGCAGAAGTGTATATGTGTGTTCATACGGTGAGAGGACATAAAAAGTCTTTTCTCTCCTTGCCTGTTTTACTCAAAATCCAGCCATCATCACGTCCTACGCTCGAGGGATGTGATCTGTGGTCTTCTTGCATGTTCCCCTTTCTCCAGCCATCCTGAGCTCCTGCTTGCACTGATACCCTGGTAAGGCCTCAGACGGAGCATTATTTAAAAGAATCTCTTTGGCAGTTTTCTCTCTGCACGTGCTATAAACCAGGCTGTGCACATTCATCATCATTTTCAAGATACAGGGGAGTTGGTTACGGAACAGATCAGAATCACTCTTTGTTTTCTCACCACCTTTATAGCAGAAGTCTGGGAGAAAAGAGGAAATAGTTCTGAGACCTGAGGTTCCTCTTTATGTTTCTGTAGGAATTTCCTATATAATGAGTGTGCATTTTCCAAGGAAATGAGTTATTCGCTCAACACTTCCGCTGGGAAAGTCCTATGGAGAAATAAGATGGGAAGGGAGCACTTGTATCTATCCATGCACAGAAAGCTTGTATTAATGAAAGGCCACAGCCTGTTGCTTAAATACATGTGGAAATAAAATTACATCACTTTTATACTGTATGCTGAATGATTATAGTCCTAAGAGGACCATTACAGAGAAAATGGAGCCAGACTTCTCTGAGGTGTGCAGCAAAAGGACAAGAGATGCCTTGATGCAGCATTGAAGCTGGCCCTGCTTTTCGAGACCTCTAGAGGTCTCTGCCAACCCCATCATCAAAAGTCAAAATGAATCAGCTGTCTCTGCATGAGCATCAGCTCTTTAGAAATGTCCTGATGTGTCAGACCTGCCATCCATCTCCTCCATCAGTGATGATAAGAGATTCTATTTAGGGAGAACACACAAGCCAGATACTGTCTGTAGATTTTTCCCCTAATACTTCCGCAGCATCTACATTCACTGGAATAGAAATGTTTAACACATATCTGTGCCTGTCCCGTCTGATTGCTGTTCATGGGCTGTTTCACTGTCTTCCACAGCAGCAACACCAGAAGTTCACTATGCCCTGTGTAAAGCAATTTTTCTTCTATATGTTTTTTAAAAGTTCCTACACTGGTTTCAGTGAGTACCCAGTAGTTCCAGAACTGTGGGATGCAGTCATTATCAGTTCTGCAGTCATTATCAGTTCTGCAGTCACACTGCTAACCACCTCCCTGCATTTGTAAATCCTGATCCGATTCCCCCTCAGCCTTCTCTTTAGACAGAAAAGTCCCGGTGCCTCCTCATAATGCAGCTTCTCCAGGTTATATTGGTTGCCTGCCTTAGTAGTTTCCCTAACTCTTTGATGCCTTCAATGTAGAAACCATGATCACAAACAAGACCCAGGAGTAGGAGCACCAAAAATGTAATAGCATAATGACTCTTTGCCATGTTTGCAATATCTTTCTTGGTGTTGCCCAAAATTTTATTGACTTTCTCAGTTTCAGAGAGCTGTCATTGATGAATCCAAGACATCTGTAACACTACATTTACCTTTTTGTTACAAAAATACATAGATACCTAAAAAAAAAAAAAAAAAAAACATGAGTACACAGTGTGAAATCAAGACTTCACAGAACAACTCATCTCATTTTAAAATAATGAACTAATAAGATAAACAATTAAAAAAATTAGCTTATGACTACAGTAAGAACAGTTTAGCTGCACACTTTTAACTCTGTCCCTGCCAAAAACGACTTGGTGGTACTGGTGGATAGGAAGCTGGACATGAGTCAGCCATGTGCTCTTACAGCCCAGAAAGCCAACCATATCCTGGGCTGCATCAAAAGAGGCATGGCTAGCAGGGCAAGGGAGGTGATCCTGCTCCTCTACTCTGTGCTGGTGAGGCCTCACCTGGAGTACTGAGTCCAGATGTGGAGTCCTCAGTACAGGAGAGACATAGATCTGTTGGAATGCATCCAAAGGAGGAGCACAAAAATGATCCAAGGGGTGGAACACCTCTACTATGAGGACAGGTTGAGATATCTGGGGCTGTTCAGCCTGGAGAAGAGAAGGCTCCAGAGAGACTTGAGAATGGCCTTTCAGTATCTAAAGGGGACTGTAAGAAAGAAAGAACAGACTCTTTAGCAGGGACTGCTGTGATAGGACAAAGGGAAATGGTTTCAAACTAAAAGAGGGGAGATTTAGGTTGGATATATGGAAGAAATCTTTTACAGTGAGGGTGGTGAGGCACTGGAACAGGTTGGCCAGAGATGTGGTTGATGCTCCATCCCTGGAGACTTTCAGGATGAGGCTGGATCAGACCCTGAGCAGCCAGACATAGCAGTGGATGTTCCTGTTCATTGCAGGGGAGTTGGACTAGATGGCCTTTAAAGATCCCTTCCAACTCTAAGGATTCTATGATTCTATGGCATGGTCTTTAACAACATTATCACGTATTACCTCTCAAGCAGAACATTTGTTCCATTATTCAGCTTGTGTTTCCTTGCAGATTTCTATTTTGTTCACTGTACATTTTCCTTCAAAATGTTTTCATACTTTACTTTCTTACAGTATTTAGAAGAAATTATACACTCATTGTAAAGATGCTTAAAGTATCAACATTAATGTGTGGCTTGTTAAAGCCACACCAATTTGTTTTACCTGGGCAACAGGGATATTCCCGTACACTGATCTGCAACATGGGCTATTTCTCATATTTGATTACCATATGTTTTCTCTTTTCCAGCTCAGTGGATAAGCTTGATGGACTTATTTCTCCCACAAAGTTTCTATAGACTAAATAGTTGTCAAGAGTTAAATTTAAAGAAGATAGAAAATATCCTTGATATGCACAGATCTACTCCAATACTGTTCAAAAGACTGTTTTGTCTTCTGGACAAAAAAATGATGAGAAATAATTATAGACACTAAAAACAATATTAGAAATGTATTGCACTATTGCACATTGAATGGGGGCACATATAAGAAAAGCTAGGCTAATACTCAGAGGATAGACAACTGTAGCAATATAGAGAAAAAAAGAGTAGGAAAAGCTTTATGGAGCAGTATCTACAGCAAAACTAAAGTAATATGTCTACTCTTTGGTGGTTATCATAGAATCATAATACGGCTTGGGTTGGAAGGGACCTCAAAGATCAACTAGTTACAACCTCCTGCCATGGGCAGGGCTGCCAGCCACTAGATAAAGCACTCAATCAGGCTGCCCAGTGCCTCATCTAGCCTGGCCTTGAATATGTCTGGGGATGAGGCATTCCATCACACTAACCTACTAGCTTTGCAGGAGAAATTCACTCTCCATGTTTGGCAACTACTGAGTTCTGAGCAGTTCAGGTTATGCAGTTCAGTTGTTTTAGAGACTTCTATTTTGCCTACAATTATGATACATTTGCTCTAAAGAGATATTAGTAGCTTTTCTCATTGCTATCTATCATTGCCATAAAACGGGAAAATACACAACCTAAGGCTAAGTTCTGCTCAGCATTGGACAATATATAAGTTACTATGGAGAAAGTTGTGTGTGCAACTCATTTCAAAACCTGCCTCCAGGACCCAAAAACAAATTTAAAATGTTCTTATACTGATTTATCAGCTTGCAGAATAAACATGAAGGTGGGTGAAGGGCACAGTCATCCATCCTGTGACTCAAACATCTCTCAAGGTAGTCCTGGTACAGCAAACCTGAAGGTTGGTCTGTCAGACCATGATGAAAAGGCACAGGAAAAAACATGAAAATAAAATCCTCCATGGTCTTCAGCATCAATGAGAACAGACAACTCTTGTATAACCCAATTTTCTTCCACTCCTGAGAAAGTCCAGCTCATTTCTGCCCTGGCAGCCTGTGGTTGTGGCAGCAGCATTTCCCTTGTGCTGGTACATGTGAGCACTCAAAGCAAAGCCTTCGGGGTGGGAGCCCCTGAGGTCTCTAAATCTGTGCTCCGATTCCTGGTAAACTTCTTTGAAGTTGCCCTGGAGGGGAATGACTCTGTGATATGACAGCAAGGGAAAGCACACACCCAAGCTCCCCAAGAGACCAGAATAGAGGAGTTATCTGTGATTGCTGCTAATTATGTCTCTGATGACAAGAAGGAGCTCAGATAACACAGAGGCATTTAAATCCTTGATGAGGAACCACTTGTCTTTGGCAGAATCTGAACTCCCAGTCTGGAGACTCACCTGACCCTCACCCAAATATTGAACCTGGCTTTTGCCCAGTGGGGCTAATGTCCCTCCAAAACTCCATTTCTTGGAAACAATCATATCTTTGTTAAGCAGCACACTTCTCTTTTTCATCCATCAAACAGCATTCACAGGCATACACAGCATGCAAAAACTGAT
Source organism: Pavo muticus (assembly GCA_016647715.1). NCBI lineage: Eukaryota > Metazoa > Chordata > Aves > Galliformes > Phasianidae > Pavo > Pavo muticus. The sequence continues at coordinate 2,387,864 of JACDJE010000066.1, read as the reverse complement.
CCTATAAATCAGGCAGTGCCAGAAAAGGAGCTAGGACCTGGAGCTCCCTGACAGGCTGCAGTGAGGCCGCCTGAAAGCAATTAGCTCCTGCCTGAGCAGGGATCTTGTCTCCTCTGTCTTTCAAATCACTGTGGCCAGGCCTGCCTGGGTTACCCTTATGGCAAATAGCTTTAAAAAAAAGATGATAATAATCACATTAGCATACTGACACCATAAACCCAGCTACATGTAAATTAAATACATCCATCCTCAAGCTGTGAAGTTACTTAGAGCCACTGCACCAGCAAGGAGAGGAAATATTTATTTTTATATGATGTCATGATCAAGACCTGGAGTGGTTGCAGCGGGCGCTGCTGCTGCCATGCGAGTCACTGATTAAAACAAGATGATGTTTATCCAGAGCCAGCACTGAAACATGCTGTTTAAAGGGGAAGTTTGTTTACAGCACAGTAGTACCTGAACTCCTCCTGAATGCATTCCCTTTTCCAGGACCCATCTGCTCTGCAGCTCAACATGGGGCTATGCTGCTCAGTGAGGACAATCTGTCTGCTTGACCCTAACATCTCTCCTTTCCTCTCCATTTAAGAAAATCCTAAATTCAAAAGGAAAGAAATTGAGTCTGGTTAGCTTTTCAGAGGTGATGCGGTATTAGAGTATTTCTGTTTTCACTCCCAGCAAATTCCAGATGTCAGAGATTGTCAATGAATGAATGAAGATGTCAAACAGGAGCATGAATAGTTACAAGGAAGGATCATGTTGGGACAGCAGCTTATCGTGAGATTCAAACTGAGCTCAAGCATATCTCAAGGACATCACGAGAAAAAGCTGAGAGAGTTGGGACTTTTTAGCCTAGAGTGGAGAAGGCTCAAGGGATCTCATTGATGTACACAAATACCTGGAGGGAGGCTGAAATGAAGACAGAGCCAGGCTCTTCTCTTTCCAGGACAAGAGGCACTGGGAACAAGCTGGAACACAGAAAGTTCTGTATGACCATCAGGAGGCACTGCTATGCTGAGCACTGACACTGGATGCCCAGAGAGGCTGTGGGGTCTCCTCCATGGAGAACTCCAAAAGCTGCCTGGATCTGGTCCTGGGCTCCATGCTCTGAGTGTTCCTGCTTGAGGAGAGGTTGGCCAGACGGACCCAGAGGTGCCTTCTAACCTCAGCCTTTCTGTGATATCAAAAGTGTTAAGGCAGGCTTTGTAGTCTCATACAACTCAAGCACAAAAAGCATTAGAAAAGCTATAGTACTTGAAGATCAAGGCATGGTCAGTGCAAGTGTCACAGCTTACACCTGGTGGAGATCTGGTGCTATTGGTGCTCCCTAGCTCATCTCTTGGTATGAGGAAAGATCTGGTTAGTTCAGCTTCACATACTTTTTTAAGCCTATGTGCTATCCTTGTTTTCAGTGTACTTTATGCATCTGAAAGTTTTTGGTGTTCATAACTGCAAGGAGAACCGAACAACAAACCTCTTCAGAAACACAACTCCATCTTATATTTTCTGTTTGTTCTCTGTATTTCAGTGCCATTTCAGCAGTGTGACATGACAATGGCCATCCTAAAAGATACTTCAGCCTTGTTTTTCTTTGCTTGGAGAAACATATCTTGATTCAAGGGCTAACTACTGCATGGTAGAGTTGACAGTACTGCAAATAGCCTTTGCTCTATTTCCATTGGATTCATTCTGTTCTCATGAGGAAAACCATTTTTGTCTTCTATTAAACACCAGTCTGTGCCTTGCCATTTACAGGCATGCAAAAACAAGTGATGTTATTGCACAAGCCCATATCATACCCAGCTGTGGACACTGTTCTAGTTCATTTAGAAAAACATACAGCACATCTGGCAAGACTGATATTCTTTTTATTAAAAACAATGAGCTATATTTTGGTCTGACTCCTGTTTTGCTAAAAATGTGCAGCTGTTAAATATAATGCATGTGAGTATTAAATAGTGCTTTCTCTGTCCTAGTATGAGCACATGCATGTGTGGAACTGGCAATTCTTCTTGCCTCTTTTTTTTTTTTTTTTTTTTTTTTTTTTTTTTTTTTTTTTTTTTTTTTTTTTTTTTTTTTTTTTTTTTTTTTTTAAAGACAAAAGGGAATGATTTTAGCTTAGGACAACACAAGACAAACTTGGACAATTGGATGAATTTGTGAGTGAGAGAGAAGTTCTTTGTGCTGTGCTGTGAAGCGTGGCCAGATAGCCTTGGGCAGACTTGTCACAAAAACATGGAGAAAAACAACCCATCGTGCCTTAACTCAGTCATAATGTTTATCTGGCAAAATAACCTCCACCATATAAAATAACTGCTGACACTGTTCTATATTACCACACTGCAGATAATAGCCCTCAGAAGTCATGTCTGACACCAGGTGGTGGATGAGATAAGCAAAATGCTAGATGAAGACATCCCACATCTGTCTTAGAAGCTTCATGGCCCTGCTGCAGCACTTCCTGGCAGCAGCAAACTCCAAAACAAACCAGGCTGCACATGAGGAAGAGTTCTCCAAGATTGAGCAACACTCTGCGTGTCCATTGCAGTTGTATTCAATGTCTTTGCCAGGCCACTGCAGTGCATCTTGATGTAAGAGAAGAGGCTTGGGTTACCTCTACCTCAGGACTGTTTTGCTTGTCAAATCCTCTTATTCTGATAGCTATGCTGTCAAAGTTACCTTTATGTTAGTATAATAAAACCAACTCCTTGAGGATAACAGCCTTTACCCTTTGAAGACCAGATTTTTCCAGGAGAATATTGCTGTTAGGTGCAGATGGCCTCCTTTACTCCCCTTTTTATGGGCCGCTATTTAATTTCATTGCTTGAAATAAAGTCCAAGGCAACATTTGGGGCAAAATATTGCATAAAGACAGGGTCTGCTGTTCCTACTGCCCTGCCTTGGACCATTATCAGAAAATGTACTGTTCTGCAGTCTAGGCCTACCAAATTGTAGACCTAGACTGCATAAATTAAACAGGGAATTTCAGGTGAAAGTGCGTTCTTTACCCAAGCAGCTGAAAGTGCAACTACTTCACATGTGAACCTCTTTAATTGGACTGCATCCTATATTCAGATTAGATATTTTCTCCTCCTCTAATCTCATCACAATCAAATATTAAGTTAGATCTAACATAAATGACAATTCTATTAATTCTTTCTGCATAGTCCAACATAAGGGCAACCTCACAATAACTTTATTACTATCATAGGAATATTCCTCACTTCTTAATTTCTTCTCATAGTTACTGCACATCCAGAAATCTCAGTCTCCTCTAGATCTCTGCAGTGTTACCATGAGCCTGCAATAAAAACACTGTGCTCAACAGAAGTGCAAAGCAAAATATCTAGGGCAGCTTAGAATAAATCAAACAGAAATAAGGCTTTGTTTGTCAGCCACATGCTTCTTTAAATTTGATTCTGAGGAGAAGAAAGAAAGACTTAATGTTTAAAATCTTGCTCAGTCTGTGATCTGCCACTTAGGTAAGCTCAGTACTGCAAGTATGTTGACAGAGAAACTAGGTCAAGTTTCTCTGAGATGTGAGCAAGGACTCAGATGTTATTCTGCATCACAGCAGTCTGTAGTACTTCCAGGCAGTGTGGAGGCGAAAGGACACAGAGGCAGAGTTGCTCTCCACAGGTACCACAGCAGACGGTGGTGGTGGCTGGGGAAAGTGACTACAGACCTTTAATTTGCATGTCTCCCCTCCTCGTCCCCAGAAAATCAGCTACCGAGAACACACCCGGAAGAGCTATTTTGCATCTAGCAAACAGCAATAGAAAATGAAGACTTTCAGTTGCTTTATTTTGATTTCATATGTCACCGGTTTAATCCAGAAAATAAGCACAGCTTGCAAAGCACTGCAAGGCTCACAGCGAGATGAAAGAGTTTCTTCAAAATGAGTCAAGGCACGTCAGATGGGACGCAGTCCATACAAGGGCTACCTTCTCCATTGGAGACATGTGCCTCTCCTCTGACAGCCAGCAGACCTTTGTGAGGCCTTCTGGGCCTTGGGCTCATTCTACACGGACACAGGCCAGCCCTGAGGAATGGCCCCCAGCACCTTCAGCACAATCAAAAACTACTCCCTTTCAACCTCGAACAGGAAGCTGGGTCATGCTGAGAGCAGGAGAGGTACTGAGATATGATTGTGGAGCAACCTGGTTCCAAACAAAGCACTCACCTCCAGGTTTCCATGCATGGATCAGAGGGACAGTAGGAGGCACCAGTGCTGCTCCACAATCCCAACACAACCACCTGCTTCTGCTTTTCTGAGCTGCAGATGACACCAGACTAAAACCAGCCCAGACATCAGGGCATGTCATACTGTGGCATGGGTGTCAGATGTGCTACCAGTGCAAATTACCCAGGGAATCATATAGTTATAGAATGGCCTGGGTTTGAAGGGACCTTAAAGATTGTCTAGTTCCAATCCCACTGCTGATAGCCAGGTTGCCATCTACTAGATCAGGTTGCCCAGGGCCTATCCAGCCTGGCCTTGAACACCTCCAGGGATGGGGCAGGGATAAGGGAACCTGAGCTAGAAGATGTCAAGGGCTGGACCATGGTAATTAAAAGATGGAGGAACAAACACTGACTATATGTTGGGCCAAAGACCCTTTGTAGAAGGGCACTGCCTCAGTGGTCTGTCGTTTCCAATCCATTTGAGCTGACAACTGAAGTATCTGCTCTTACTTCAGCGGGTTCTCCATTCAGGACTTGCTGACCCAGCTATGCTGGTGATACATTTCCAGGCAAAAAGCACTTTCTTGACTCAAAACTCCTGACAGGAAAGCAGAATAAGCCTGTGAGCATGACCATTCTCCGTGCGCATGGCACATGACTCACCTTCTTTACAGATCTCTTTCCCAGAATAAGAAGAAAAAAAAAGAAGGAAGTACAGCAAGAAGAAACCCTCAGAAACAGAAAGAAAATAAACAAGCACTGAAGATGTAAAAACAACTGTGTGTTACAGACAGCTCTACAAATCTTAATTACAATACTGTCACCTAAAGTTATTGTGAAGAAGCACTGGAAATACAGACACCAGCATGGTGTAATGCAAGTTAGTGTATGCAAGAGGGTAGTGGATCTCAGCAGGCAGAAGGCTGCTATTAATAAGGTATCTGTCAGGCCACATTCAGACTGCAAACATCTCAGTGACCTGCAAAAAGCATCCAAGAGAGAGGGTAAATGGGCTTCTGAGCTTTGTGTCACTGCAACTTATATCCTGCTAGCAGCAGAGTTAAACTAAGCTGAGCGCCTCTGCCAAGCCCCATCTCCTGCCTGCAGAACTCACATGAGCAGCAGCCATGAAGCTATGAAAAGCCGTATCTCACCTGTATTGTTGTTGGCTGTAATAAAGGTTTTGGCTCTGGTTTAGCTAGGCATTTATATGGAAAGGAAGAGTGGGATTCATCCAAAGAGATCAAAATAAGTAGTATCTAGAGAAATGCATCTCAGCTCACCATTAAGTCTCCTGTATTAACAAAAGGAGAGGAACTGGTGCTTGGAGGTAGTAGCACCCCATCCTATAGTAGGCAGCAGATCTAGGCGAGCTTGGGGATTTGATGTCTCCGCACTGGTGATGCAGGGAGGCCACTCACAAGCTCAGGTATGGATATCGAAAAGGAGGGGCTGATCCCCACATGTTGGAATAAGCTTCGGTACTATTGCCCATGAAATGAAACCACTGACCCTTCCTTTGAGGAGATCCAGGTCCCTAGATTTCCATTTAAATCAAAGGCAGCAGTGATCTAGGGGAATGGAAATACATTGCTAGATTTGTCTGTTTTCAGAATTTCCTAATATCTCTGCCAGTTTAAGCTTTTTCTTTATTCTATTGCTTGAAGCAGTGGGGTTTCCCCTCCTCTGATGGGCCTGGAATGGGACACCCATCCAAAATCCAACATGTAAAGCAACTCGCTGAAAGAAAAATGGAAAAATATGGAGGGGAAAGAAAACACAGTATGGAAAAACAGCAAAATGAAACTGCCTCATCCGCCTTGAGCTTTTCATACTTGTGTTTGGAAACATAAATTCCCTGGTCAGTTCCAGAATGCTGAACAGATAGAAAGGGCTCTTTTTACCCTACGCCTGAACTGAGTACAGATAAATGCCAGCTGTCCCTTATGCATGGTCTGAGAAAGGTGTCCCTTCTAGTTACAGCCTCTCCAAGGAGTCTGCGCAGAGCACACTTGCACCAACTATTGTGATCCTTTGGGAACCACAGCGGGTGGGGAGAGAAGGCCTCTGCTCTCATTAGAATGGCAGAATATGTTGCCTTTATCCCAAGAGGAGAAGAACTCTCTAGACACCTTCCTCACTCCTCAAAAGAGACAACAGCTTCCCCTCTAGAAATGCTGCCTGTGGTTTGGACTGAAATCCTGCAGCCTCCTCCTCCAGCAGCTGAGCAGACAAACCACAGGCCAGACACTTTCTCCGTGTCTCTACTTTCCTCTTAGCAGAAAGGATAATAAAATTACCCAGCACTTGGGAATGGTGCAGCTTTATTTTATCAATATCTATAAGGAGCTTAGAGATCCTTAGCCGTAAGGGGCTCTGGAAATGCCAGCGGAAATGCTATTACTCTGCTTCGACTTTCAAAATTTCCCTACTGAATCCACTGATTCAAACAATTCGAGTTCTGAATTTTCTGACTCGGCAAATTCGAATCAGCTTTTCACTGTGATCCAAGGGGTGAAAACGTTCTCTTTGTCAGTGAGAGGAAACGGGGAGCAGCACTAGTCTCTTTGCATGCTGCATGAGTCAGCCACAGTTTATGCACCTGCTGCGACTTACAAATCTGAATGCACTGAATGCACTCGGAGATGCTGGTTTTGCAAACAGATGGATTTTGCAAATCCTGTTAACGTTTTCTTGTGTAAAATCTTCCCAGCAGAAAAGGAGTATGTCCACGTGAGTATTGGATCCACTTACCCTTATAGATTTTGAAATAGTAGCTTCATTTTACTCAGGCTGGAGATATAAATAGATTCATTGTAGAGTGGGCACCCTGCAGAGTGCTTGTGAGAACGGTGACTTTCAGGAAATTAAATTTTAAATTGGCTGCTGGAAGCTACAAGATGGGGAGAGGAGGAAAGATGTGTGTCTCTACCAACACATCAGCTCTGGAGGGCTCAGTTTAACCATACTCTGGCAAAATAACCAGGTTGGAGACAACTCTGGGTCTGCCTGCATAAACGGCTTGTTGTGCTCTCTCTTGATTACAGAGCTTTATTCCAAAAAAGTTACTGGAATGTGTTGTTCTCACAACGTTTAAGCAGCTTAGGCAGGAAAAACTGCATAACGCTTTTCCTACGTAAGCTCCAGTATTTGACATGTACTGGACTCCTCTTGTTCCATGCATCTGCTCCATGCATCCTTTTGCATGGGAAGGGGCCAGAGAAGTAAACAAGGAAGTTGAGCCTATTAAGAAGGAGAAAAAGGGCTTGGTGCTCGGAATGCAGGAGAGATGCAGAGGTTTAGCAAAAGCACAGCGTGTATGTCAGCAGCTTTCATGCAAAACTGCTGAGATTCTTCCATTCATCTACCAGCAAGACTGCCCTGGGGCAGGGCAGGCAAACCCAAATGTACTGGCTGTCCTGAATTGACTCCAAAATACACAATAAAACAAGATAGAAATGGAGTGTTGCAAAAATTAGCAATCTTCATCAGGCACAGCAAGAAACTCTGTCACCCAAAGCGGCCCCTCATGGCTAGGCAGTCTCAGACAGTCAGTGGGTTCAAGTTTGGCCACGATTTGGGCAGCCCAGGTGGAAATTTCTGGAAGACTTGTGCTTTTATTCTTTACTTAAGGGATCTTCATACCTCTGTAGATACTGAGAGTGACACTGCTGGGCACTAAAGCAGGAAGTCGCAGCTGGATTATGGTCTGACAATGAAGGAGATAAGCAAATGTTGCTTTAGGTGTTGGTGTCCAACAGGCAGAGCCCACCCCTCAGACTCCACTAGGGAGATATAAAGCCCCAGTACTTCCCTGCATTTCTAGAAACCTGCTGTATACTGTAAAATCTTAACTGTTGTTACCGGAATTTATTATATGGGCAATTAGCATAGGCAATCCCATTATTGCTAATGGGATTTATCTGACTAAATCTCACATGTGTTATTCTCCTAGAAAAACAAGCGATCAAGTTTTTGGCTTGGCCTAAGTTTCCAAAGATAAATGTGTTCCCTCATTTATTACTAACTGCACAGCTTGTGGCCATGTGGTGTGAGTATAAACAAGCTGAACAAATGTCTAGTAGGGGAAGGAATAAAATGTTAATGCAAATAATTGATTTGGTGATCTCTTTGCAGCCAGAGAGACAGATATTTCATTGCCAGGATTGCCTATGTCATATAGCGACTGTGAGATTAGCACTTAATGACTAGGGATTGTTTCTTTTCCTTCCCAATCATAAAAGCTGTGTGGATCTACCCAGAACATATTTATAACTTCTAAATAGTTACGCAAGCAAATCTGTAAGCAGAACAGCCAGCCCAGGCTGTATTTATTTCTGTGCACTGACATGGAGCAGACCTTGGCTATAAAGATATCTCCAGCAGAATGGGGCAGAGGACAGACCCACGAGAAGGGCCGACACTTGAGCTGTCACCCCACAGTAATACAAGGTCATGAGGTTATATCCATCCAGAGGAGGACGGATGGGGCAAAGCTTCTGTAAAAGTACAGGAATAACGTCATACACAGCTGCTGAGCACACAGAGCTGCCCTCCCTTGCTGCTTGTTACATGTAGCTCCCACCCCCAAGCACAAATGTTAACCACATGGAGCTGCTGCAGCAAATCTCACCTGTGCAATACCCAAAACACTTCTCCAATACATTCTTGGCCCCCAGAAAAACTTGCTTTGAGATGTGGTTTCCTGGTTCAACCCTCACGACTTTCTGCAACATTACAAAGCTTGCTGAGCAAGGCTGCTCTTCATGCAAAGGGCCCAGTGTCTGAGCTCTGCCTGTTAGCAACACCTTTCAACACAGCACAGCTAGAGCTATTATTTTACTTGTGACTACTTCTGGAACACTTTCTAGTCCTGAAAGATCTGACCTTTCACGAACACTCCTGCTGCTTGCTACAAGTGTTGCTAGAAGTGCCTAGGACTGTGATTGGGATTTTTAAACATGTGGAGGGTTAGATGCCCACTTTCTCATGTTTTTTCAGAAAGAGAGGACAGTTCTGCAGACAGCATGTGACAAGGATGCTCTCAGGCACGCTGAGAACTGACCTGTGTGAGTATGCTTACTTCCCTACTCATCACATGGCCTGGGGCAGGATGTGTAGGGTTTGTGCCAAAATCATGCAGAGATTCTTGTTCTCATTCTGCAAGAAAGAAAACCTCAAAAAGGATCAAGCTGTAGATGTGGATTAACATTCATCTGGTATTGAAAAGAAATGCACAGAGGCATCTAGATTTGGCTTCTATCTGGGAGTGATGATCCCAAGCATTGGTGCTGAAAGCAGAACTCAAAAACCTAATCTGCCCCTATTGCATTATGTCTTAAATGCTGAAGTAGAAAGCCTATTTCCTGTCCCGGGTCTGAGTCACCAGGTGAACTGGCTGTTGGGGTGATGGGCTTTGTTAGTGCCAATACTTTGGCTCATCAGGCAGACAGTCACCTCAGCAATGAGAAATGTGGCATGGACAAATGGACCCATGCATCCCTCATGGTCTGTCTCATCACCCCTTCTGCTAATGCTCATGAGGGTAGGAGCCAAACTCAACACATCACTTTGAAGCAGTGCTGTCATACAACCTAGATGTAAAAAACAATGCTTGGGTCAAGGGCAAAATCAGCATTGGTAAATAAAACAAGACAGGACACTTTGAGTCCAGAGAGCCATGGAAATGATCACAGAGTTGGAATATCTCTCGCACAGAGAAAGGCTGAAAGAGCTGGGGATTTTTAGCCAGGAGAAGAAAAGGCTTCTAGGAGACCATATAGAAGCCTTTCAGTACTTAAAGGGAGGTTATAGGAAACATGGGAAGTGAGGAAGTGACTTTTTACTAAAATCTGTAGTGTTAGTACAAGGAGTAGTGCTTTTAAACTAAAAAAGTGTATGTTTAGATATAAGGAAGATATAAGGAAGGAATTACTGTGAAAGTGGTGAGGCATGGAACAGGTTGCCCACAGAAGCGATGGTGGATGCTCCACCTCTGTAAGTGTTCATGTTCAGATTGGACAGAACTTCGGATTACCTTATCTACTGAATTATGTCTCTGCTTATGGCAAGGGAGAAGGCTTGAGGATCTTTAAAGGCCCCTTCCAACCCAAACCAATCTAAGATTTACATGTCTGGATGAGGTGCTATGAGATATGGTTTAGTAGCTTAGTGGGTGGTAATGGTGATAGGAGCACAATTGGACTAGATGATCTGTAGGTCCTTTCCAACCTTGTGATTCTATGATTCTATGTTCTTAAGTGCAAAGAGTGATATAACTTGTGTTCATTGAGCTCTGCGTCTCCAAACCAGAACTGCCACCTCCTTGCTACCTGGTGGCCCCTGCTCTCCTGTGTGAGAGCTGTGCCACTAGACCTTGGGCAATGCTGGTTGGGTCACATCAAAGCCTTTCAAGTGATCATGCTAATTAATAACTGATCAGGAAGTGTCTAGCTTGTGCCCTGGCCCTGAGTGGCTCCCTAGGTGTAGCTAAAGGGCCTGACTCAGGAATCACATCCAAAGCTCAATTTTTTCAGCACTGTGAGTTGTGCTGAGCCTGTTAGTCTAAACTGGGAATTCCCAGTGGGGTCAGAATTCCCCTGCAGTTGGTGAGAGTCTAGAGACTGCGTACTGTCCCATTTACAGCCTATTTCCACTGGACAGGCAGTGAGCCCAGATGGCTGGTTATGATACAAAACATGTTTTCCCTATTTTTGTCGCTCCCTTTCTGCCGCTCATATGTTTGCTTCACCCAGCTGTGACTCCTTGCTCACTGCAGTCACGCAGACGTAATGAGACATCCATAAGTGCAGTACTTAATACCTGAGTTCGACCCTATGCAACAGCACAGAGCAGTACCAATCAGTAACATAAAACTGGGTACATAGTAAAGGAATTTGATAGAAATGCTCTCTAAATCCATCTTCAGAAAACAGGAAAAAATAACCAGCAAATGTCACTTTATTTCTGGTTTTCCATATTTAATTGATACAACTGTAGGTGGACATGCAAAAAAAATTGTAGGTGTCCTGCTGAATTAATTTTGGAGGCAACTGATGATACCATGTTACATTATAAATAATGTCTGTCTAAAGCAGTTGAATTCATTCTTATAATGTGTTTTTTTTATTAAAATCCTGGTGCCATGCTCAATGAAATGACAGAACTCCCACTCCCTTCAGTGAGTTTTGGATCAGTCCCTGCAGTATCAGCCCACATGAGCTTTACAGAGCAAGCACTTGTGAAGACAGCAGCAACAGATTAATGAGGCCATTTCTGTGACCAAGTATTTGCCGACAGGAGTTAAGTTTGCATGGCCAAGCACTAACAGACTTAAGTCATCATCTTAATAGCCTGCACATTCATTACATTGAAAGTGAAATGAGCACATCTCAGGGCTTAGAGTTGCAAATGATTAATGCAGGAAAGATAACTGAACATGTAAAGTGAAGAAACTACATGAAGAGTATGTGAGTGTCATTCAAAGAGTCATCCTCAAAGACTGGGAGTCTGTGGGTCCAATGAGTGGCACATATTATTGCACAAATGTCCCACTGACAAATGAGCCCAGTGTTTGGTGTTTGATGTCTATTTGAGCACTGGTATCAATGCTCATGCAGAAATACTATTCCTTTTCACTACAGTATGAGCTGCCCATGCACGATGGACAACAGAGCAGTAGGGCCAGTTTGAACCATCTGATGTGAGGAAATTGGAAGTTAAGTCTAATAACTGACTGCAAGCACAGAGAGAAGGTTTAAATAAATATGCTTTAGAGCAGGGACATGCATTATGTTTGGAAATCCAGGCAGACTCTTTCTGCCGTCTGTGTTTTGTTTCTGAATCCAATGCTATCAAAATGAATAAGCTGTTTGCTCTTTCGACTGCACACCACATGACAGCTAGTTTCCATCCAAAAGCTTTGGCCCTTGCACGTAAATTGATCCTGTAAAGTTAACTCCTTTGTTCAAGAGGTTAAGTATGTGATGTATCAATTGAGCTTTTTGTGTAAAAGCCACAGAGCTATATAATTTCGGAGCCATATGTGTATTGTAGAATAATTTGCAGTAAAGGTATGTGGAGGAGCAAAGATGGATCACACAAAAAAATGCAGGCTCCAGTTCAAGAAAGTATCCATTTAGAGCAGAATTTAAGCATATGCTTAACTCCCATTGAAATATGGCTTCTAATCACGTTTCAGGTTAACCATGTGGTTAATGCTGGCCCAGTGGGGAGGGATTTACGCAAATGCTTAAAACCTCTGAACTGGGCAGGAGTTACAAAAAGGCCTCTCACATCTGCTCTGACAAGATTAGGGATCCAAACTCACACTCAGCCTATAGCAAACGTCACAGAGAAAGCCACAAGGGAAAGAAGTCTCAAGGAAACAGGATCATCAGGAGATATTTCAGAAAGGCCAAACATGCAAGCTGGGTTTGACCCTGTCTGCAAAACACAGAGATTACTCTTCTCTAGGATGCAGCAGCACAGCTAGAAGATGAGGACACCAGGAGCTTCACCAACTTGCATGGAACCTCTGCTTACAGTGTGGGCTAGGTGAACGCTGAGGACACCAGCTGGGACTCTGGAGATCCATTTGTTGTTCTTACTCACACATTGGACATGACCTTGGGCTACATTCCCTCTGCAGTGCGGCAACTCTAGCATCCATCCCATACACCTATGTGGCAGTGGAGGATCAGGAGATACTCACAGGCATGGAAGACCTCAGAAGTCCCTTTTGTAGATGTAAAAATACCTCCATCCTATGTCCTGATTGCTATCACCAAAAATATATCCCAGGGAATACAAATGGCTTCTATAAAAGTAGCTTTGCGACAATGAAAACCTCAGAATGTAAGACAAGAGAAAAAGGAATCTTCCTTGTAGGAAACAGTACTGTCTTTGCATTGTCTTCTTCAGTGAAACCAGTGTTGCCTAGGTAGAATGACGTCTCCTCTGACATCCTAATCCCCACCGCCTACCCTGCTGGCAGTGGGATCATAAGCATCTTTGGCAACAGACAATTGGCATTTTCAAAACATGTTAAATTCTTCCCTTCTGCTGCAGTGCATCTGGACACAGAACATACTGGCAGCCTCACTCAACATTATCATTTTATTAGAAACTCTTGAAGGAGTATATTTGTCTTATGCCTTCAGATTTTTGTTATTTCTCTCTGGTAGCAAGAACCACCAGCGCTCAAGGTACTTCCCAAAGAAAATAAAGGCACAGCCTCTGCCCTGCAGAACCATCAATCCCCTTAAGATCCTTTGCAGTATTGTGAAATAGGAGAACCAGAAATCTAACACCAACGTTGTGAAAATGTGAAGGTACTTTTAATATTTCTCTTTTGTGTGTGTGTGTGTGTGTGTGTGTGTGTGTGTTTAATCTTTGTCTCTGTAATAATGAGGTCTATTTTTTTCACTGTAATCGGGTAGTCTGGGAAAAGCAATGCTTTCCTTGATTTCACTGCCTTAATCCTGCTCCTGGTTCAAGGCAGAGCACTGCATCAGCTGTAGCACTGAGCATCTATTGGGGTCTTCCTCCTTGGCACCTCCGACACCAGAGCAAAGCCTGGGATCTCACTGACTCCAGGACTTGCACTGATTTCAGGAGCATGGTCAGGCTCTGGTCTGAACTGATACGGCACACCTCCACTGCCTGCCCAGAGCCCTGCCAGTTCCTCCCAGGTGGAGATCTGCCCCTCAGCCTCCATGAATTATCATTGTAATTCAGAGATGCAGAATATGTTTATCACAAAGCAGAGAGAGCCTGGTCAGCTGCCTGAGCTCACGAAAGGTGTTTGCTTGACTCAGCTCCACGGGGCAACATCTCAGTGACACTGAGCACGGGTCTGCCAGGAGCAGGCTGCTCTCACTAATGTTAACTGGAGCCGATGGAAAGAGGCTAGACAGCTCCTCTGAGTCCCACTCTGCCCTATTTTTCTATGATGTCTCTTATTTAACCAGAAATCAAGTCTTCCCTGTTGGTATGAATTATATCACCTGAGGCCGGGCAGTGTGTTACAGAAGCAGAAAGCTCGGTTCAGGCATGGCTTTGAGGATGAAGTTCAGTTTTGGGGGCCAGGAACTATGGAGGGGGTTACCAGGAGCTCCGGGAGGAGCAGGGCCATGCATGATGAAGGCAACAGGCAAATTCAGGCCAGCAGAATTTCCCTGTGCATTTCACTGACTGGTTTGGGAGGTTTTGCATGGATTAGGGCAGGATTTGTCAGGCTGCAGTGCCAAGCCAGTGTTGATTCACAGAATCCTTTTTATTTTTTAACTGTGTCAGTGTTCCCTAGCTGGCATCTCTCTCCCTGAATCTGCCCAGCCAGTAAGAAGGGAAGATTTATTTCCAGCTTTTGTATTGTAGCGGGGGGTGAGGGGAGACTTCTTTTGTCTGCTTTTAAGGAGACACCCCCTCCTCTTCTTCCACATCCAGGGCTAAAGTAGGCGGAGGATGCTGGCAGTTGTCCCTCAGCACGAGGGCATGGATACTAACACAAAGCTCCCCCCAGATGCACGTGTGCCTGTCTGATGACTGCTGTGGGAGCTGCCAGCATATTTTAGGGGACAATTAGGCCAAGGCAGTGTCTACTGCCTATTCACTCTTTGTCTACACCCTGGGGAGCAGGAGAAATGATTTATTAAGAGAACAGACTTAATGCCTTCTGGCTTTGGTCAACTGTAGTGTGAAAATAACTTCACTGAAGGCGACTAGTATCAAGCCCTAGTTAAAAACAAAAGTGCTGTAGCACCTAGAGCTTGGCCATGGACTGGGTAGAAAACAGGTGATGGGGAATGAGCAGGAGCACCAGCACACCCAGGTGGCTGCTTATTCCCAACTTGTGAGGGGCAAATGTGGGCAGCCCTCAGCCATGCTCATGCCCTCACAGGGGCTTCTCCAGCAAGAGGAAAGTAGGAAAGCATCCACACTGCTCTGCTGGAGCTGGCAGTGACCTGAAAGGCTGGAGGGAGTCTGGCTGGGGCGGGCTGCTCATGTGCATCCAGACAGAGCAGGAAAGACTAGTGCCACTCTCCACAGCAAATCCTCACTAATCCTCCAAAAGCAGAGATGAAAACTAAACAAGAGATGCAGCCTGAGCTTGCTCGGGTGGTTCTGTTCAACCTCTGGCACCTGCCCAAGTGGGGCTGGGTAATCCTCCAGCCCTCCCCCAAGGTTTGCACCAGCAGAAGGCCTGGCTTCCCCCAGGAACCGCGATGAGGCCTTTGTGCTGGGCCTCAGGCCCTGCTGCTGCCTGCAACCCAGCATGGAGCCCCACATTAGCACTCTCATTAAAAATGTGCTTTTTCTGCTCTTGTGCCTGGCCCTCTGTCAGGTTAAAGAGGATAGTCAAAATGATTACACAGAGGGTGTTTTGTGGTTGGGACTCCTGTTTGGCCCTCCAGATCACTGTAACCTCTTCCAGGTGTCCTACTGGGAGGGATAGCTGACCCATGCTATTCCTGTGCTCTGCTGGGGACAATATAACAGTGCTGAAAAGTGCCAGCCCTGGGACAATCCCCTGGCAATATGTAATTCTTTGGTCAAGATGTAGATTAAATGTCTTCATTACATTCAGGTGACTACAAGACTTCTGTGATTGAAATAGCAACTCTGCAACACTAATGGTTTTGGAGAATAGTGTAGGACTGCTTATCTGGGGAAAGCAGTCCTTGCTTGAGCCAAAGCCACCATGTGCCCTCGTCTCCTACATCACCCATTTGCACGTGAAAATTCCCTGTGCATTCACCACACATTAGACCTGAGAGTGGGCTGAGCAGGAATCCAGGGCAATCTCAGCCTGCATGCTTTACAAATTGCTTCATATAGTGGAAAATAAATTATCCCAAATGCTAGGAAAATTTATATCTGGAGTTTGCTTCTTGAGCTAATTTAGAGCTATGTTGAAATATTTCAGTTAAGTATCTGTTTGCCTCATTGTAGCTTGGTAAATCAGATGACACATTGCAGTCAATTAAACCAACAGTATGACAGTAAACAGTAATGTACAGTGTGCAGTAGTACAGTATGCAGTCATGTCTACTGTGGTAAGAGGAACTCATCAACAAGCCTGTACTAAAGCATAGGCCTTCTGGCAAGATTTCTGTAAAAAGAAGAGGCTTCCTTATTTGAGGTTTCAATTATTAGGTTCCTGTTCCTACAAGGAACTGATGTATGCTATCATCCATCCAAGTTATTCTGAGATGTTTTTCACTTCAGATCTGCCTGCATCTCTATGAATCATTTCCCCACAATTATGTGCATGTATTAAAAAATGTTTGGTGTATTTAAAAACTTCAGCTAATTGTCAGTCTTGGGTCCCTTCAGCATAGACTACTGAAAAGATTTTTGAGATTAACTCTTTTATTATTAGCAAGGATTGGCTCTTCAGCTGTATAAATCTGGAGATTATCTTTGCAAATTCCCAGATTCAGTCCTCATCTCTTTAAAGCACATTTTCAGCCTTAAGCAACAGTGTTTTTTTCCACATCCTAGGAGAAATCTACTGGGATGAATAGCATGATCTGTATCCCAGTGTGGAGGAAATATTGTGATAGCACCTGTGGTAGAAGAAAATAAAAATCAACGTTCTAATGTTAGGATCATGCCTAAGCCTGGTACAGCAAAGCACTGCTCAAGCAGGTAATAAACTTTAACCATGTACACCATTTTCAGTGACTTCAACAAGAATTAGAAATGAGACTTTGGGAGGGAGGTTTGTCATTTTAATTCTAACAGGAAATCACATATAAAATGCTATTTAACAGCGCAGAAAATCTACTGACTCAGAGAGCAGTTATGACTTTTTTTTTACAGTCCCTTATCCTTGAAGATCCTCATAGTATCACCAATATTAAATTCAACAGTTTTCCACAGAGGAAATCTGTCATTTATTTTCTTTATGGTCCTTACTGAGCAAATACAGAGAAAATAAAGTTTACTGTGGCACAAGGGAGATTTATATTTGAAGTCCCTTTTCAATGACTAGAAGTTACAAATATCTGGACCCGTGACTGATATCTGTTGCACACAGCTGAGCATGTTTCTTGAAAAATCCTGTGCTGCATGAGTGAATGTGAAGAGGACAATGTGCTACTCAAAATTTTTCTTTTTGTGTGCTTGTCCTTTTTTTTTAATTTCCTCTTTTGTTTACCTTGATTTTTGAGTCAGAAAAAGTATGCCTTTCCAAGGCAAAACAGTCATGTATCCTCAAAACTATTACACTTGGTGCAAATGTAACCTTCATCCACACATGTTCTTCCTCTAAGTCCCAGATTTTTTCAGATTCAGGGTTGTGATTCAGGCACGTCTTTCCAATGAAGGTTAATTACTATGGGTTTCACTGCATTTTTAGAGACCTAGAAATCATCAGAGAAACCAGAAGAGTCAGATTTTTAGTCGAAGGAAGACACAATGGTATACATACAGCTTTATAGGCCTAGTTCAAGTATGCAAGTACATTTATTGTTTGTATATAACTGTGTCTTAATTGGGTGACTAATTATCCAAATACAGATTTACAGTCGGAATGGGGAAAGAGGCCAGAAAAGAAGCAAAAGAGTGTAATATCATTTCCTTCATTCACAGTCTGTGTTCCTACCTCAAAAACACCTCTGCTGTTCCCTCCTTATTGCGAGGCTCCAACCACTCCTGCTGTTCATGCACACACAGTTGTTACTTTACATCACAAGTCCAGATACCTACGTGCTGAATGTGTTTAGCTTTGAAATTAGAAACCTTATATCAAAGCTGGTAGATAATGACAACTAAAAGAAAAATCACATTCAAGAGGAGATTTATGCCTAAAGTTCTCACAGCAGTGCTGTGCACCATCCATGGTTTAAGAGTGGCTGCTTCAAACTGCATGTTTTGATTCACTGCCCAGGGTATCTCAAGTCTGCAGCTAACATTTCTTTTCCAATTATTGCTGTGAGTGGATAAAATATATTTTAATATCTTTGTGCTGAGAGTCTTACCTAGAAAAAGGGAGGTATTTCCACTGCACTGCAAGACCATTACATTTATTTGCGAAATTCACTTAACTCTGGTCCATGATATTGCCAGAAATCCTTGATGGAATTATAGTTCCATAATTATAGCTTTATAAATTATAGGCCTTAATAGTTTAAGGGCCAGATTCTCACTTGCAATAAATCATTAAGACTTCATTGATTTTATTGAAGTGTATGGAGGTATGTCAGCTTACACCAGCTGAGAAGTCAGATGAGATCTTCATTCTTTCAAGTCATTGGGAATTCTGCCATTGATTTAAAGGCAGCCAGAAATTAACCCTTGGTCCATGTCTTTCATAGCCACTTTGCTACCATAATCTGAATTGATACAATAAATCGTGGGAGATAAAGATATCACAAACCAAAATGACGTTGCTAATTAAAATCTATCATTACCTTTCATGATCTAAAAGGTTGAGCACTAAAAGGCTATGATTCTCTACCACTCTCCACCTTAGTCTCCCTTTGTATAGACTGAATGCAGTAATATATCCTGAATTCTAATGTCTTTTTATGGATGTTCTTAAACATGCACACATATAAAGTTTCAGAGTACGTCACTGCTTACTCCTAGCTAATTTATTGTTCATACATGAGTCTAAGTGAGAGGAACAGATTAATGTCTGGAAGATAGCCAGCATTTCAAATGGCCAGCAAATGGATGTATCAGTTCACTCCGACTCCTCTGACAACCTGCACAGCCTTCTGCCAAGAAGCCAGACAGTGGAATAGATGCCAAAATACAGAGCACGAGAGAGAGCGTTGCACTGGGTGAAATAAATATATTTATTTATGTAGTGAAAGTCATTCACTGTCATGAGTCATATTTGGGCTAGTGATGATCATTCAGGATGGATGTAACTATCATCCACTTAAAGAATAAGCAGAATACACTACTCAGTATTTCCCATTAAAACGATACCTGTAGCATTTATATAGTGTCCATGTATTTTAATGGCCATAATGCTTCTGTGAGCTGAAATTTGGCTGTGTGGACATTCAGTTATAGAAACAGAGCTACTGAAAGTTTCAGTCCAGAACAGCTATTGATTTTTTGACACCTAAAATTTGCACACTTTTGCTTTGCCCGGGATTCTGGAGGGAGTCAGTTTTGGCAGGCAAATCAGAGATCAGTGGTTCTTAAGTCCAAGCAGTGAATACTTGATTACAGTTTATTTCCTCTGAATGTAACTCCCTTAAATATCAAAGCAAGTTCTCCAGAGTAGGATTATTAGGAGTCTGTTAAGGATAGGAAAGTATAGGCCTAAATTTGCCAGGAGATGAAGTGGCTGTGGTGTAGGTAAAGGAAGGTATGAAATATTTATCCCTTTAATCCAGAGTGACTGATGAAAGTTAAGCTTGAGAGAGTGTTCTTGTGAGACTGTTCCTGTATTGCACTTCTCCACTTTTCCTTTCCTCTCTGCTTACAGTTACAACTGCATTATTTGTCCCTCTGCTAAGATAAACATAAATTCCCCACTTTTGAATCTGTTACAACAAATTTACTGGCTTCACTCAGAAGAAAGCTATCTGCTGCTTCTTGATAGCTTCACCACAGAAAGATAAGGGATTGCTGGTAGAAACACTGAGCTTCTCAAAACATTGAGCTTCTCAGAACAATCTTGATGGTCAGGAGGCAGGCATATGATGACGAGCTCCTTGTCCCAGGGCAGGCTGTGCTCTGCTTGAGGGAAGCTGGGGTAACTGTTAACACCATTTCAGCTCTGATGCACCAGAGGTGGCATTTGGGAAGGTCATTGCTTCAACTTGTGTCAGGACCATGAAAAATAAAAAGCAGATATGGAAAGTCAGGAAAACTGTAAAGAGCTGCAGCTAAACTGTATCCAAGGAGTGGATAATTGAGAAATTAATAGCAGGTGGCAAGACGGGACATTCAATGGACATCTTAATTTAGACAACAATGTGCTATTGACCTGAGCCATCTTGTAAGGCTAGAACAGCTTCATTGTGGCAGGTAGCTTGAACCCTTCTGAATCCACTACAGCAACAAATGCAATGACATTGAGGAACCTACTCCAGGGAGCAGTCCTGAACACACATGGTTTCGTATTATCATGGCCCTAAAAATAACATGACAGCGATCTCAAAAGTGAATTGATAAAGTCAATCTAGAGATCTTCAAAAACCATCTGAATGTGGTCTTGCTCTAGGTGGCCCTACTTGAGCAGGGATTCAGATGGGACCAGATGGACCCAGAGGTCCCTGGAAGCTCAGTTTGAGATTCTGTAATTAGAGGCCTGGTTTCTCTCATTAGTGCTTGAAGGATGTATTAACCACAGTTTCATTTCCATTTTTCAGTACCTACACGTGCCTCTATTCATTGGAGTAGGGTACTTATGGATGAGAGTGTAGTTTTCACACAGGGAATGCAGTTACTCTAAACTACATGCAAGGTTATGATGAATAGAAGGACAAGGGGAAATGGCTTTAAACAAAAAGGGGCTTTAGGCTAGATGTTAGGAAGAAATTTTTTTACTCAGAAGATGTTGAGGCACTGGCACAGGCTGCCCAGAAAAGCTGAGGATGGCCCATGCCTGGAGGCATTCAGTGCCAGGTTGGATGGGGACCTGGGCAGCCTGATCTGGTGATGGCAACCTTGCCCACAGCAGGGGGTTGGAACTAGATGATCATTAAGGTTCCCCCCAGCCTAAACCATTCTATGATTCTATGATGATTCTATGAATATGATCCCAAGTACTACATTTTTCTGAGTACTGCACATTAATAGAACATTAACCAGCAGAACACTAATTACACTTTATTGTTGCTATTTATTCAAAAGGAATTCAGCCTGGCAAAGCACCATGATAAAGAGGAAGGTATTGGAACAAATGTATGCTTTTATGACATACATAAATGTCATTTCCATCCTGCCTCTGAAGGCTCCACAAGCTCTGTGTGGATTGCAGCTGACTGCCAAGATCTCCACAGCACCATCAAACACACCCTCAGATGATGGTCCAGTGACTCTGATCTCCACTTAATGAGCACAGACAGAAAGATTGGAACAAAAACCAAAATGCACTCTGGTAACATTTCTAGAATTAAAACCTCCCATTCTGAAGAAGCTATAGACTTTAGCTCTTTTCCTCTTACTAATTCTGTTTTAGCCAGGCTTCAACTTTTCAGTGAACATGGGCCAAAACATCTGGGCCTCTGGGTTAACATTGTGCTGTGAGTGCATGGCTGTCTGATTCTCTGCTCAGTTTCATCCTCAGAGCTTCCCAACCTTCTTGAGCCCATGCTGTCTGCAGACAAGCCAGCACTATGCAACCCATCCACCCAGTTGCACTCATCCACCCTCCAGGGAAGGAGACAAAGTGGTCAGAGACTGCCAAAGATGCCATGGCATGGGGAAACAGCAAATACTCTTCTCAGTTATGGAGGAGTACATTTGTTTTCTGTTCAGACCAGTTCTTTAATTGAACAATGATGGTATCCATCTCCAGGACACTATGAACAAGATCATCGCCACCACTACCAGATGGTTGAATTGCTCTTCAGGACTGCAAAATGACTTGTATTTTCAAATCTATACAAGAGAGGCAGGAAGTTATGTTCAACAGCTAGCTGCTTTACCAAAGCAGGATTATTGTTAATTTATGCACATCCCGAGTGTACAGCCTGGTGTGAGTATTGTGATTTGGGTTAAAGCCACCACCACTTTATGAACTGTGCACAATCACTCGAAATCTTTGCAAAATACAAAGTACAGTTTTGCTCTCTGTTGCCTATTCTGCACAGCTTTCATTACAGAAACATCTGTTAGAAGCGCTCTAGCTAAGGGTTTGTCAGAGTTTCCATTATAAACCCCTATATTTAAGGGGTTACTGCAACTCAGCTGTAAAAATTTTCTCCAGGCTCAAACTTGGCATAAAAGGTCTCCAGTGGGAGGTTTTTTGTTTTTTTTTCCTAAAACCAAAATGTTAAAATACACGCAGTTAAACAAAAGAAATTAACTTCCCTCAGAGACTGCATCTCCCAAATCTGTGTTAGGCATACATATAATGTCATGTATCAGCCCTTAACTGTAAGCTATTTATTAATTATTTTATACAGCTATTTATTAAAATACAGTCGCTACCCTTGTGGGCTTATTGATTCATTTAAAAAAGAAGCATCCAGGTGATTTCCGACAGAAATCAGCAACTACATAGAAAAGAAGATCAATGCATGCTATAAGGGCAGCACTTTTTCATATTCAGCTGTAATTAACTTTCCTCTTACAGACAATGTGTTTATTCTGGGCTGCCGTTAGGGTCCACTGACCAAAATGACTGAAAGGTGAGCAGAGACAATATTTCTTTTAAGAGGCAGTCTGCTCCAGCATGGAGCAGCATGGAGCAGGATGGAGAAGATTAGCAGAAGGATGTTAAGCAGGAGGAAATATACTTGTTTAGATAAGATAAGCAAGGGGGAAGGGTTCCTTGTACTGTACTGATCAAAGCGGTTAAGGTGACCCATGAATAGTGGCAGACACAAAAATCCTCAATGAAGCCTGGGACTGACAAACAGGTAGGATCCATAGAAGACTTTAAATAGCTTTGCATGTAAGGGGAGATTAAGTAAAGCTTATATTCAGGAGACCTTAGAATTGAGGTTTCACATTTGAGCATATGAGCAATGGGAATGTTCAGCCAGTGGGGCCTCCTCAGTATTCCCCGAGTTTCAAGCACAGGGGAGAGCCAAGAGCCTCCAAGTCCAAAACAGTGGGGCTGAATGAGCAAAGCTCTTGTTACACCATTCATTGTGCAACCAGCAGCTGCAGCCACAGAGCTCAGTGCTGATCCTGCAGGAATTTAAGCCCAGGAGTAATCCCATTTAAATTAATGGGATTATGCCTCAGAAGTGTAGAGTTAAGCATATGTGTATTCATTTGCTGGAGCAGGCCGTGGGCAGCATGCACACTTTCAGAGTGCTGGGCCTGAAGCAACATTCTCCATGTGTTCATCAGAGTGCTTCCCATTCATCAAGCAGGATGGCTCTGGAGCAAGCATTGAGGTCTCTAAGGAATACCCCCAAACTGAGGGAAGTCACGCAGTGATTCATCGAGTGGCACCCTTTCCTCTGAGTCAGTCCTGAACAAAAGTCTCAGCCTGGTCTTAAAGATGGGAAAGTGCTGTTGGATGTGCCGTCTCTGGAGGAGATGGAAAACAAACATCCTGACTGTGACTGCCACTTAAGGTCTTAGCAGCTCTCTTAGAATTCAGTTTTTAGCCCTAGTGTTTCTGGCCAAAATCCAGCTGCTGTAATTTCAGCTTTCTGGTTCACACTTCCCACGTGGGCTCCTGTTCTCTCACAGCTTCATGTGGATTTCTGAACACCAATAAGCAGCCACTGCAGCTCCAATGGATGAGGAAAATGCCTCTGGATACACAACAGATGACCTGGGATTAATCAGAGAATGAGCATGATGTGAAGAAATTATACTACTAACCTCACTTGCACTGAGTACTGCTTTGGTTTACATTAAAATCAGATATTGCTCAGCACACTTGCCTCCAGCAAAATTGCACCCCAGCATTCACTGATGTTGGAATAACTACTACACTACATATAACCAGTTCCATTTAATCCCCTAAAAATGGTACAGCATCTTGCACGGGTAACACACGCACTGTGTTCTCCTGCTCATGAATATAAGAGGAAAATTTCTCTGCTGTATTTTGTTGTCAGCATGCATAATACTTGGGAGGCTTCTGATTCTTGGGAGCTGGCCAGCCTCCTTCAGTGCTCTGGAGTCAACAACGCCATCATCCGATGCCCTGTTGCACAGCCTTACTTAAGCATCGGGATCTCCTCTGGAGGAAGATCTCAGATAAGGAATCAGCCACTTAAGACATAGGTTATCTGTAGTTAAGGAACCCAGAGCTTCCTCCCTTTTGCCTGTTTTCTGCAGCCCTCTTACAAATTTTCACCACGTGAAATTTTCACCACAGGAATGCTTTGATGAACTTTCCTCTTATTATTAATTATTATTATGAACTCATGAAAGTCCTCTTAATTAGAGAGAATGTCCCAAATGACAAAGCTTTGACTGGATTACTTCTAGTTTTTGCTTTACTCCAATGATGCAGGTACACATTTGGACTGATTCAAAAGCAGTTCCTGAAAGCATAAATAAATATAAAAATTCTGACAACAAAGATTGACATTAAGTAGTTGGGGATAGACAACAGCTCATAGGAATTCCCTGCTGTTACTACTTGTACTGCAGCTCTACATTTAATCGCTGTCACATTATTTTCTTATCCCAGATTGTCCTACATGGCATCATAGGATCAGACACCTGACAGGCCTAAAGAAGCCTTCTAGAATAGACCAGACATTAAAGATTTGCCTTTGTTATAAGAAGAGAACAATGTTCACAAAAGTTATATACATATCCATGCAGTAAAATATTTTCGTGGACAGTCATAGCTAATGTCAACTTTGTGAATCATTTTGTTTTGAAATTTCCAACATGCCCATCTCTACAAGTCAATGAAAAAATGTCCTTTTTTACACATTCCATATATAAATGTATGAAAGTGCTGAATATCATGTGTTTAAAATGTATGGGGGTTGATGTTAATTTGTTATGTTAACAAGAAACAGTTTGGTATTTCCACATGCAATTTGACTATGTTAATAGTCTACAATCTATCACGCCAAGAAATGACAGAAGTAACTTCTTAACTATATAAAAGTGTCAGGGATTTTGCTAATGTTTCTTCTTCAGAGGAAGGATAATTCACATTTCCATCTGGATCCAACTCAGCTGCTGCGAAAGAGCAGCATCAGCAACCAGAACAGCAGAAACAGCAGAGAGTCAGAGTTCAGGTCCCAGTGCCATCCTGTTGTTTCTGAAGAACAAGGAAAATGATACTGGAAAAATACAGTAGAATGCATCAGGAAGAGGTATTACGCTTGGCTGTAAAGCTCTTTCTTAAGTAACCACTGGAGGTTTTCACTTTCTTTTATTTTGGTAATCAGACATGATCTATGATTCTGTTAGCGCTTTGCATGTCTCATGGAAGATTCACACCAGAGAAGGACTGGGATGCAGATTCCTGAGCTGTGATCTGCAGCACACCGGTGAGCTCACTGTTCTGTGGTATGCTGGCTTTCATCCTGGACTTCACCTGGGAGGAACAGAGCCAAAGGAAGGAGGAGATGAGATCAACAGCAAAAGCAGAAACCGTGATCAACTTTTACGAGAAGGTCAATACCTATATTCCTCTAAAGATCTCTTAAAGAGAGGCATAAATGCTTTTTCAGTATGCTTTTCCATGTAATGCGAATTGCCACGGGGATGTTACATGATGACTCGGAGGATAAGTGGCCATGAGGCAATTTCTTTATTGAGATGGGGAGCTCATCACAGAAAAGCTGGAAAACACCTGTAGGCGTGGGAATAAGTTTCTGCTCTTACTGGGATAAAAAAAAAACCTGGACATGGCACAGGACTTTCAAGGTCCCAGCATACAGCATTTGTTTCTATCTGTTCTCTGAAGGGCCTTTTTTACTTTTTTCACAGATGAGAAAATTGATGTGGATGCTTGCAGAAGAAAAAACACTAAACCACACAGTTAAGGTGGCCCACAGTGATGAGAAACTGAGTAATATTAGCAAAGTGAGGCAATGAAATGTGTGAAATTCAAGTTTATGTTAATGTATGAAATGCAGTGCTAGATTTGGCTTCTCATGCACCAAGTTATTTTCTCCAACAACCATATTTGTCATTTGCCCACGAATATAATTAAAACACAGAGCTAAGAGGATTCAGATTGCTGACCTGATCACAGAAGTTGAAGAAGAGTTTCCTGCTGACTTCAGGGACCTTTGGGTGATGAGTTTTGCAGGGAGCACCACTGATTACTAAAATAGTCTCCATCGTACCAAAATCCAGAGTAAATTAGTTCACTAAATGGCATCTACTTGTGTCACATTTTCTACATTAGCTGTCTTTCTCAGGCTGTTCTATTTTAAATAGTTATTTCTTTATGGAAGTTTAAAAGCTTGAGTCATTCCAGATGATGAAGTTAGAGGGAAAACTCCCTCTCCACCCCCTTTCCCCACCCCCATGTTCCATCCGTTAAAAGAACTTGAAGTTTGACAGTAAAATGGCTTTTCAGACAGAGGTGTGCCTTTTGTCAGCTCTTTGAACACCAGCATAAATGTAGCCAAAACTAGGTTATAACAACTCAAATTGCCCAAAGTACTTTTGGTACATAGCATTTGCTGGACACTTCTCTGAGAGCTGCAAAACTCACCTCTGTCAAAGGAAAATCGGGGATGATACAAGGAGCGAGGAACACATAACCAACAGGGATGGGAAGAAACTCAGTGGACAAGATGGGGAAGAGATGTGTTTGTAACAGCTCTGCCCACACAGCTCTAAGTGACCGGCCTACTCTCCTCTACAGTATGGCTGTGGTATAGTGTGTTCCACTGCATGCATCGAATCTACATTTATCAGTGTAGATTTTCACAGCCTTTACTTCCTCCCATGCTTTTACTACCCAAGAAGGAATCGTCTTGGAGAGGGAGCACAAAAAGCTGCAAACTAAAGGGAGTGTGGGAGTGAGAGGGTTTATGTGTGCTTTGATTTCAAAGCTTTGGCCTGAAAAGAGATATTTGCATTAGCAGGCTACAGAAAAAGGATGATTTGCTGCACTGAAAAAGTTAGTAACTCCTGCAACGTCAACACAGTTCATTGAAAGTTAGAAGAGGGGGGCGTGTTATTTTTAGGTGCTAAGTAATTCACATTTTGTGTTTAAAATAAAATATTCAGCTGTATCATTATGAGTCATTTTTGCTCAGATAGATAGTTTACTAAAATATTCTCCTTATGTAATACTATCATCCAACTTACCTGGAATCTCTATTTTATTATAAAGTTAGCATACATGGGAAAGTCAACTGATATACTTGTAGTCCTAAGGCTAATAACAAAGCAAAACAATATTTCAGGCATAG
Organism: Pavo muticus; assembly: GCA_016647715.1. Lineage (NCBI taxonomy): Eukaryota > Metazoa > Chordata > Aves > Galliformes > Phasianidae > Pavo > Pavo muticus. The sequence goes on along the minus strand of JACDJE010000066.1, from coordinate 2,360,679 downwards.
TCACCATTAACAAGTTGTAAAACGTTGACTTCTCTAGCTATATTTTCAAATACTCTGTGTCTTCTCTATTATTGTTTTTCTTCTGCAGTTTATGTTCTGTATGCCTGCAGCCAGGAACATGTGTTTCCAATTATCTGAGCTTTCCAAACCAGCTTTGCATTCAATAGCAACTTCTTTTTTTAAGGTACGGCTCCTCCTCCCACAGAAGTTAATATTCTTCTCCTTTTTCTCTCAGCAAACAGCAGTAGGTCTTGATTCCAGGCCCATTTTAGAAATCATTTAATATGGAGCTCCCCCAGACAAGAATGTATTTTTGTTTAAACTTCTTGCGCATTTTATGATACAAAACCGAGCTTTCATATTGAATGTATACAAAGTGCTGAAGCAAGAGAGGGAAAACTGATGTCATCCAGACTGCCTTACATACATTTTCTCTAGTTTACTATACAGCAAAGAATCATTTGACCATTAGAGCAACAATGGTAGGAATGTTAGATAGCATCTCATGCTTACAGTACTCGCTTAGGCCTCACAAATCCCATTTCTGGAGCACCTGTCCACCCTGTGTACTGTAGCATATCTGAGTCATGCTGTAAGTTCCTACACTGAGATAATCCCCATTTGTCAAGAGAGAATTGAAGCAAACACATTTTGGCTTAGGGCTCAAGTTTGCATTTGATTTTTCTGATCATCTGCATCATTGAGGTACTAGTCTGCTCTCCGGCTTCAATCTGGTGGAAGATCACAGGCTCACCACCAAGAGAGATTCAGGCTCAAAGGCGTAAACTGAAATGTAGTCCCTATTGACAGTGTGAACATAACCAACATAAAGCATATAAGCAGAAAATCAACCTAACCCTGAGGCATAGTTCGTAACGGTAAGGGACAGTCAGAGTCACCAGGTCAGAGTGCCTCCTGAGCAGGAGGTATGGGGTGATGTATGGGGAGTGCGTTAGTGCACATCATTGGATCTGGTTCTGAGTTAGGAAGAAGTGAAAACATAACTGGACACAGAAGTTTGGAAGTGACCTCAGGTTTGTGAACCTAAACGAAGCCTAGGTGAGAGGCCCAAGGCCAGAAGAAGTTGAACTCTGTAATATTGACTAAATAACCACTGAACTCTTCAGCTTCTGAGAAGTGGAGAGGGAGGTACTGGTTTCTGCTTATTGGTAAGTGGTGTTAGAATGTGTGGGAACTGCACAGTGTTGCATCAGGGGGGTTCAGACTGTGCATTAGGAAACACTTATTTATAGTGAGGGTGCTCAAACTCTGAAACAGGCTTCCAAGAGCCTGTGTATGCCTCAAGCCTGTCAGTGTTCAAAGAACATTTAGATTATGCCCTTAATAACATGCTTCAACTTTTGGTTAGACTTCACATGGTCAGGCAGTGATTACCTTTGCAGGTCCCTTCCAGCTGAACTATTCTAAATTCCAGTCCATATAAACTCTATCTACTTCCATTGTAAGGAGAGATGACTGGAGAGGGGCCAGAAGTGAGAAGCCACCAAAAACTTATTGACATTGCTGTGGCAGTGTGTTCCGGGTCCTAGAGAACAGCAAGTTTGGTTTGAAAGTGTGAGGCTGTTAGGAACAGATTATAAACCCTTGGCCTTTAGTCACTGAGTAACCAAAGATCAAACTGCAGTTCACAAATCTGACCGCCACGTGAGGAAAATTGTGTGATCCCTCATTTGTATGAGAAGCACTGCATGAACACTACTGCATGACTGCTTGAGCACCTGGGATATAGGAGCCTCCTTCTGAAGCACAAAGCCAGTGGGGTAGTGCATGCTGAAAAAAAAAAAAAAAAAAAAAAAAAAAAAAAGTAGAAAAGGAAGATATTTACCCCAAAAGTAGTCAATGTGTTGCTCAGCAGCAAACCCGCTGACACAGCGGGTTGCAGAATAGGATGTAAAGCAGCCAGAAGGAGACTTAATTCATGCATGATATTGTATGGCCGTCCTCCACACATGTGCTATATAGCCCTAAAACAGACGTGCAGCGAGTATAGTACACGGCAGTGTTTGAAATTTCTGATGATAATGCAGCAGAGTACAGATGAGACAAAGGTATGTGTTTCCAAATGAGCCAGAACGTACAGTTCAGCCAGCAAACACCCGCAGTGGGCAAGTGAGTGAGATGAGGGCAGCCACTGCCTCCTGCAGACCTGAAGGAATCTCTCTTAGGAGCACAGAGCCACAGGATGACCAGCCAGAAGAGTGAAGCAATAGGGTTGAGCAGGGAAATGAGACATCTACAGAACATGTTCCTCCTTCGGGGAAGTGCTGCAGTCCTTCCATGACAGTAATGATGGTCATCAACTATTTCCAAACAAAAGCTATAATTGGAATTGTAATATCTTCATTTTCTTGTGGCCCTTCCTTTTCCAGATCCTACTAACGTTCACTAGGTTAATAGTCTTATATCCAGTCTGTGCTGTATGCAGATACACAGTGTTTGTAGCATATGAAATTTGTACCATTTATAGAAGTGTTGACTCTCACATCTCTATGATAAGGCTCATGGCACCCATCCATACTTTTAATGTACAGCTCGTGATAATAAGAGATTTACAGTATTTTTAGCACTAATTTCATGTGTCTCTCCTCTTCACTTCCCCCCCAGAAAAGCTTAAAATTGTTGCTCATATGACTTCCAAAGGCTCAGATAATGATAAATTTATATTTCTGTTTTTAAGAATTCTTGAATTGCTAAACCAACCCTGTGATCATCTGGGGCTTTGTCATAGTGTTTATTCATGAGTTCACATGATGTGTTTGTCATTTATATGGATATAAGGAAAAAGTCTTTTGCAGTGTGTGGTGAGGCACTGGAACAGGTTACCTAGAGAAGTGGTGGATGCTCCATCTCTGGAGACACTCAAGGTGAGGCTGGGCAGTGCTCTGAGCAACCCGCTCTAGCTGGGGATGTCTGCAATGTTCATTGCAGAGGTGTTGGACTAGATGACCCTTAAGGATCCCTTCCAACTCTAAGTATACTATGATTCTATGATTCTATAAATTTCCTGCCACAAACCAATGACAACATACTGGGGACACATCTTTTTCACCAGTTTTTAGAAATTAAACTGAGGAAATGAGGAAAACATTGGTGGCAAAGAGAGAGCAACTCAAGCCTGATGAAGTGCTCATGGCATCCAAAATATCCTAATGTGGCCCTTTCAACACAGCTGTCAGCCTAGAGACCTATAGAGAATGATGCAGAGTGACACTCGGAAATTCAGATATCAGCTTTTTACTCATACAGCAGTGTTTAATTGCTACTGGTGTGTGTAGTGTATAATTCAAATAGTATCTCAATATTATCTGGAATTTCCACATACAGTAAATGATGGAACCAGCAACTATGCTCACACCATGAAAATATATTTATGTGAAAGCTGTTTTCCTTACTACCTTTTGTTGATTATATTCTATTCTGAGCAGAACTGATTAAAAAGAAGTGTGGGTTTTCGTGAATTTGGCTTCAATATCCCCTTTGTCACTTTGAAAAAACTTAAGGGGGGGAGAAAAGGCAGACTGTGAAAAAATTCCCCCTTTTTTGTCATTACACCAAAGAAGGAAGAATGAAAGGGAAAGGGGAAAAAAAAATAAATGCTTTGGTCCTTCCTTTTTCCTATGAAAAAGAAAACTATTAAAACATAAAAACAATTGAAAATGAAGTGCACAGTGTCCTTGTGCGTTGGTACAGCCTATAGTAATCACCATGGGTCAAGTGCTTCTTGTCAAAGCAGTTTCTAATTCCTGGACCTTTTCCTAACGTCAAGAGGTGTTATTTGCTTAATAAATGTGTAAACAAGTTGTTAAACCTGTTAGAACAGAGCTTCTGCTATATTTCACTGAATGAACAGTGGGGAAAACAGCAATGTCTGTTGTTTAATGTAAGAGCACGTGGCTTGCTGCTGGATGAAGGGGCTCGGTGCCTTGGCGGGTGCAGGAGTGCCAGCAGGGATGCAGATCTCAGGAGTAAACCTCCTTGACTGCTTGTTTAGGAAGGAGCAGACCGTAACTAAATTGGCAGGGATCTCCAAGCAAACATGTTCAAATTGAGCATCAGCTCAATCGAATGGCCAGAAGTCTCTAAACTAGCCGGGTACTGAACTTTTGTGAGGAAAATAATGTTTATAGGTTACGGGAAGCTGTGTCAGTATTAGTGTAATCCTTTTGGTTAGCGTTTTCTAATGATTAGTTTTAATGTTTGCTAAGACATATTAAGTATGTTGTTGTAAATCCTCCTGGGGCCCCCAGTACAAGGAAGACAGGGAGCTGTTGAAGAGGGTCCAGAGGAAGGCCACAAAGTTAATCAGGGGGCGGGAGCACCTCCCCTATGAAGACAGGCTGAGGGAGCTGGGCTTGTTCAGCCTGGAGAGGGCTGCAGGGTGACCTCACTGCAGCCTTCCAGTTCCTAAAGGGAGCCTATAAACAGGAAGAGAATCAGCTCTTTGAAAGAGTAGATAACAGCAGGAAAAGGGGAAATGGTTTTAATTTGAAGGAGAGAAGATTTAGGTTGGATATCGAGGGAAAGTTCTTTACAGAGAGAGTGGTGAGGTGCTGGAACAGGCTGCCCAGAGAGGTTGTGGATGCCCCATCCCTGGAAGTGTTCAAGACCAGGCTGGATGTGGCCCTGGGTAGCCTGGTCTAGTATTAAATGGGGAGGTTGGTGGCCCTGCCTGTGGCAGGGGGATTGGAGCTTCATGATCCTTGAGGTCCCTTCCAACCCAGGCTATTCTATGATTCTATGAAATACAGATAGAGTGTGAATGTGGAAGTTGGTAGAATTGTGCTGCAGTATTTCTCTAGCACACAGTTTCTGGTAGCTATCAAAAGATGCAGTACTGCTGAGTGCACAGGGAAAGTCCCCACTCAAAAGGGAAAGTCAATTAGTTTCATGCAAATATATGAAGTCATTTTTATAAGGGTATAAAGCCTCTGTGTGATGGAAGGGTGAAGAATGACAAAGTGGAGACCAAAGTTTTTTTCTCCAAATGTTTTCATTGTTTTGCTGAAGTCTTCTCCAAATCCAATTAGTAGGGTGGTGGAAGTTAAAGAACTGATCTTTGTTTCCACTCTATATTGAAGAAATTTCACAACTCTTTATAATGATAAGGTTTGTGGTTGAAATATAAAAAATAACAGAGCTTGGGGCCTCGCAGGTTAACGATAACTGATCCACGAGCATTTTGCTCACAATCTCGGTTACAATTTCCTGTGCTTTATCTTTCACATACATCACTAAACCCTTTTAATCTTTAATGAACTGATTTGTCTTAATTCAGTAGCTGTAGAGATTTTTGTTGAAACAGTGAGAATTTCACTCTCAGCTGTTGGTCTACAGAAAGTTATATCCCAGGGATACACAGCCAGTGAGCAGGAAGCTCAGCTGCTGTGGATGCATTAAGGGAGGGTGAGGTTTTTTCAGTTTAAGAGCAAGCATCTCCACATCTGCATTGGGTAAAGCCACTGCCTTTTTTCTCAGGTGATAGTGGAGATTTTGCAGCTGCTGTGCCCTCTCAGGAATCCCCATCCACTTTTTTAGCTTCGATAACTGCCAGCCTGAGTTTGAAGTTTTCTCTCTACTCTGTTTCTGCCAAATATTTCTGGGTGGTTTGTTTCGGGTTTCTTTTTTTTTTTTAGTTTTGCTATTCTACCTACCACATCCCTTTTCTCCTTTTCACTAAGGGACAATAATATCTTACAACAGAGCTTTTCAAGAGACATTTGTCATCAAATGATACTTTTCACAGTAAGCACAACCTTTTGTCAACCTGTTCTTTACTAGAGAAACAAAAAGTGTAACCGCTTTTTGTGGTTCTGCATGTAAGCTGTTGGAACATTTAATAAACTGATAGATGCCCATTGAACATAACAAAGAATTTTTTTGCCGCTTTGAAATTTTTCAAGACAAAAGCCAGTTTTGCAGCAAGCACTCGCTCTTCTGCTCACAGCCCACTGAAGGTAGCTGGAGGACGCTGGGCTTTTAATTATTGCTTTATCCCTCTCACCTTGACCTAACTGTGTCTTGGCAGGGAATGTTTGCCTACCTTTAACTGATTTACAGCAGATGTTAGTGGTAATAAATTATATCCCACTTCCCCCAGCTCTTTTTTTTCCTAGTGCTGCTTGAATGTTTTCAAATGAAAAGTCTCTTCAACTTAAAAAGGCAATTCCTTAAAATGTATATTTTGGGGGTTTATTACTAATTTCTCCTTTTTTTCCAGCTAAATTGAAAACAAAGGCAGTACTTTGTTCTTTTTCTCTGTTTTTATTTTCCTTTCGCTACTGGAAAGAGTGGCAATAAAAGGAGATTACAATAGGAAAGGTGAAAAGAAGTGACAACAGAAGAACTTCTATAGAAATACGTGAATAACTGGAATAGCTCACTGGCAAAATATATGGAAAAAAAAAGAGCAGAAAAAAAGAAACTTCCCTGAGATTTTAATTTTTCCCTGTTTTTCTAGCAATTCCCTCCTGACATCATCAAGCAACCATTTGGTACTTGTTTCATGCAGCATGTGCTAGGCAAGGGGAATGACTTCATGCCTCCAAAGCAAAGCCTTTGTTCTATCAGCCCTGCACACAGATGCTGTTGCCTGCGCTTCAACCATGTTTGCAGGGGTTGACCTCCATCAGCGGCCTCACACATCCTAGAAAATATTGGGAGAACAACTAGGAATGAGAGGATCTGACCTGGAAGTTGTGTCCTAACTCAGAACTGGGCTGGAGACCAGTGGATACAGGAGGCAGAGGTGTCTCAAAATCCTGTTTCCACCCCAGTTTCACTGCCAGGTTCCCCACAGTATCACCTGGCCCATACAACCTACCTCTGCAGAGCAGGTGTGATTTCCAAACTTGGCCACTTTCAGGGAATGCCGTAACCAATGCCTGTGAAATCCTCATCCTGCAAACACCCGGAGGCTTTGTTTTGGGTTTTGAAATCCCTATGGACTTCAACGGGACAACTCTCATGTAAGCTTTATTTTATGAATTTGTGGGAGTGAGGGGTCAATTCTACACCTGTCTATCTTTAGGTCACTGATTTACACAGGGAGGTGTTCAAGAAATGTGTGGATGTGGCACTGAGGGACATGGGTTAGTGGGCATGGTGGGGATGGGCTGTCAGTTGGACTAGATGATCTTAGTGGTATTTTCCAACCTTAATGATTCTATGATTCTATTTTTATAGGAAGTGCTATTGCTTTCCCTTATTGTTGTAGCTGATAAAGAGTTTTACATTTATAGTTTAACTGAGGTAGATTATGTAAATAAATAAAGCAAGTAAAAAGACACAAAGGAAAAAAAATACTTGACAACTTGAGAGTTTTCAAGCTCCCCTCCTCCTTTAAGACCTCCCTAATTTCAGGAGTGCTCTTCCCTCCCCTGTGCCGGCCCTACAGTAAATCATCACTGGGACCCTGCAATGTCCTACAGACAGGCACATCAATCTTCTGTTACAGCCAAAGAGAGAGGGAGAAAGTAGATGGAGAAGTAAAACCGGTTCAGGAGTCCCAGGTTGACAGCACACAAACGTGTGTGTGCACCCTGAGTGCAACATCACTCCCAGAGGAGGAAACCCTACCTAAAAATCACTATGTAGGAATAAAGAGGGGAAACTATCCACACCAAGGCGTGAGGCTGGAGGCAGTGAGGGGAGGGCTGGGAGCCCCCGGGGCAGCTCAGTTTTTCCAGGCACTGCAGCCAGGACTGCAGCCCGCCACGGGCAGCCGAAGGGTTAAGCGGAGAGGCAGCACGTTAGCTGTATCTGTGGAGATTATGGCGTGTTTATCCAGTGTTCAGATTTCCTGTCTGAGTGTTTGGATTTCCTGAAATCCCTGCTATCAGCCCAAGTGCTGTCCACTGAGCAGACCCTTTTCTCTCTCTTTTTTTTTTTTTAAGAAAAAAACTTCCATTTTTTTTTTCACTTTGCTCACATGGTTGGCTTTCCTTCCTGCTCTCTTTCCAGTTGTAGTGCCTGTGTCTGCTCACCGGTCAGGACATTTATGGATGCAGAGCAACACCCTTAGCCTGCAGAACTCTGGGCTCACCGTGCACTGGATTTCCTCTCTGTTTCTTTGTCGTTTTTTACTTTTGACTTTTATTTTATTTCATCTTTTTCTTTTTGGTGGAAATAAAACCTGAAGAAACATGGTCTTTTCCAGCTAACCATGGGAGAATATTTTTTAGTCTGAGATGGAATAATGGCCTTAGGTCTGAGGAGCACATCTGGCATGGGAATTCAGCCCACACACATCCCGGTGAGTTGCAGGCATGGGCTGGGAGGGTGCTGGGTGCCGTGCAGGACAAAGGCTGAGCGGGGCTGCAGAGCTGCAAAAAGCAGATGGGTGAAGCTGAAGGGAAAACTTTTTCAAAATGAATCACTGAAGTCCATTTTTCATTCCTAAAATGCACATTGTTCTACAGCCTAGATAACATCCAGGTAAGCTTTATGTATCAGGCCAGATTCTACAAGTTCTTACCCATGTAAGTAACTTTTACTCTCATAGAAAACCTCAGTGACTTTAGGAAGAGCTCTATAAGAAAAGTCTTTCAGCATTAGGGCCACACGTATTAAATTGCAACGTCTCAACCTCTGTAAAAATGATCTTGAAGAGAGTTTTACGAGTGGTATTGTGTGCTTCCTTGGTATTTCATGTTTTATTCTTGATCTACTTTTAAATTTTACAAAAAACTCATGTTCCAACTATTTCTCCTATTGTCTCTTAACTAAGTTTGCAGTAGGGCTGGAAGTGTATTTCATACAGCAGTGTGCCGGGAGGCCAGAAAGGGGCTTTCACTGTAGGAGGGAAAATGCTGAGTGCTGTGCTGCCTTAGCTGGAAAGTTGCATTCAGACACTGGGCTCAGCTGAGGTTTTCACTTCATTTTCAGATGTGAGAGCCCCTGGCAGCATTATTGCTAGCCTGAGGTGTTCTCAGTTAAACCATGGCCATGAGCGCATTGGGTTGACTGGTCTCAAAATCAGTGAATCAGCATTGAAAAGAAGAAAGAATCTTCTTTTCAGACCTCTTTGGAGCAGATTTCATTGTCAGCACCCATGGAAGCATTGTGGCAGGGTGATGTGGAAGATAAAGCATCATCACTGCTGCAGGTTTTGTTGCGTCCCTTAGCTGGAGGCCATGCTTCCACTACATATTCCTGAGCTGCTCCTTGGACCTGATCCAAGGATTTCGTTCTCTAATTTTAGGGAAAAACATCAATTCAGAAATTGCTTATATACTCAGAAACATCTATAGGGAAAACAGCTTTTATTTTAGTCCTGATTTTCATTAGACTCCTGAAAATGTCCTGACCTCTAGCATATAATACTACGTGTTATGATGCATAACTCAGAAGTCTTTATAACTTAATTTTTTTGGTTTAACAAGAGAGAATACCTTACTTTTTCATACCAACAAAGAAAAGGAACCATTTTCCAAATTCTTCCCAAAGCTTCCAATTTTGGAGTTTTAAACTTAATAATTATCTGGTGTGGCAGATTTCTGCACAATCCTTTGAATGTGATCCTGCTGCTCTTTTTTAGGATTTTCTTCAGAATCTGCTGAAGGTTTGTGTGAGACCAGTCTGGCCAAACCCATGTCTTTTTTTGCCTGCAAGCCTTCAGGAATTTAATTATTAACATGGGGCAACACTGAAACTGATGGTATTTTATGCATTGAAATGTTATTTCCTGCTGTGTACATAGGTGGGTGCACTCGGTGTAGGGGACTGATCCCCCCAAAATGAGAGGGAGGGCAATGAACCCCTTACCTGAGTTAGACCAGACCTAGTGCCCTGCCTGCCCAAGGCTGCAACTGAAGTGGCTAGAGCATGTCTCAAAGATGGCAGAATGGTCAAAGCATCACTAAACATCAGTTAAGTGCAGAAAACAGTGCACTGATAAGGACGGAAGAGGAAATGTAAAGACTTCTATAGGTCTTACCAACTTTAGGTCTGGAAATGTGGTTGGCTGACTGATGAGCAGAAGCCTTGGAATTGGCTTAATTGGTTTTTCCCTCCTTTTTGCAGGACAGTCAGAGCTATCTTGTTTAAGTCAGGTTGGAAATGCTGTGGGAACAGTTTTTCTGGTGGTATTTTGGTATTTCCTCTTCTGCTCATGCCCAGCCCAGGAAGTGCAGAAGCACAACCTTCAGCTCATTGTGTGCAGGCTTCTTTTTATAAATGTGAATTCTCCTTCCTCCTTCCCCCCCCCTTTTTTTTTTTCCCTAGTAGCCCTTACAAAGGTTTAAGGCTTGCTTTGATTTAGACTGTGGGATTTTTTGTACCTCTTTACATAAGTGTACCAAGCATTAAATTGCTCCCTAATAAATGATTATCACATTAGTTTGAACCATCTAAATGCAATATTCCCACCTCAGCTCTCCACGACCACGGATTCCTGTGCCAGTGTTCCTCAGCAGCTCTTTCTGTGTTTCTGCTGCCATTCACTCCCATACCTTCAGCAGGATGAGGTCTGACTGGACATGAAGATTTATCTGTTCAGTTGCCAATAGATAAATGTGGCAAAAAAGTCACTTTTTGATAACCAACCACACCGTTAAACTTTCTAAGATTAGATATGTCCTGTTCCTTCTTTCCCTCCTTCTTCCCTTTCTGCATCACTGAGGAGGCTCAGCGGATGCACCTTGCCTCCAAATGTCCAACCCATTCACTATCACAACTGCTGGCCCTTTTGTACTGTTGTTGGCATGTGCAAATAAACAGTTATTACAGGAATAGAGTCCTGCACAGCTAACTTCATGCATGTGGTGATGTTTCTTTGCTCAGAGATAAATGGACCTGAGGAACTAAGCCTCTTTCGCTGAAATTGCTCTGCACACTGTGAGGTTCTAACTCCTTCTTTTCTTGTTATTTTCTGGAAAAAGTGAAGAATACAATTTTGTCTTTTTTCTGAGCAAATAGAGAAAGTAGATCACTTTTGGATTGTTTCTTCAAACCTCTTCTTGACACCTTGTAGGCTGTTTAATCAGCCATTATAAACAAAAATAAACTTAATCACAGAATCACAGAATCATTTGAGTTGGAAGGGACCCTTAAAGGTCATCTAGTACAACTCCCCTGCAATGAATAGAGACACCTACAGGTCAATCAGATTGCTCAGGGCCCCGTACTGCCTGATCTTGAGTGTCTCCAACTGTGGGGCATCCACCTCTATGGGCAACCTGCTCCAGTGCCTCACCACCCTTTTTGTAAAAAAACTTCTTCCTTAAAACCAGTCTAAATCTCTCCTCTTTTAGTTTGAAGCCATTTCCCCTGTTCTGTCACAGTAGACCCTGCTAAAAAGTCTGCCCACTTCTTTCTTATAGCTCCCTTTAAATACTGAAAGGCCACTGAGGAGGATCTTGAAGGTACATGGTGAAATAATTATCTGTATTTACATTTGGATCTGCTCTCATAAGCACTACATGGAACAGATGTGCCAATCACATCTGAAAGCTGTCTCCATTTGGAACTTAGTTTGTAAGACAATTCCTTCAGTCTGCAAAAATACAAGCAGAAAGCACTTTCATTAAATAATTCTATAATTCAAGAAGACCTAAGTAGAGACAACGGAATTGCCAAGGATTTTAGAGCCATGGGCTTGTTTGGAGTATTTGTTTTCCCTTTGCCCTTGGCTTTAAGGTTCTCTCTTGGGCTTTGGAGAGCAGCAGTACAGAGGGTACCAGGTGAAGAGGGAAGCACTCTTTGTCTCATTATCCAGGCACTAATTAGTGCGAGGATGGGGAGCAGCAGGGCTCAGCCTGGACTGCATACCATACCAAAGCTCTTCACTTGGTTTCCCTAAACCACAAAGCCTGGCTGAGCCTTCCCTGAGACACAGCGATGTTTTCCCCACATCCTCCCCTATCTCTAGGCTGGAGTTAACAAAACCCATCTGCCTCTGTGAGTCAGCAGAAAAGTATTCGGCTTTTATAAGAGTTAAGGGATATGGGATAGGGCAATGTCAAAGTGCAGAAGTCTTCCCCCAGCTTTGGGTTCACACAGCACACACGGGGAGGAGGTCGTATTTTCTGTTACCGTTCACCAGGCAGGATGATTTACACCAAATTGATGATGCAACCCCCAGTGTTCAGGGCCAGGGCTGTCAAACAAGGCTCTTCTCATCAGCAGGAAATGTGAACAAATGGGAAAACGCCAACGAGCAGCACGCACCCCAACACAGTGGCTGCGAGCAGCTTGGAGAAGTCAGAAAAAGCTTGATTTCATTCTCATCAAAAATGAAAAGAGGAAGCCCCCCCACCTCCTCTTCTGTCCCCTTTGCTACCACCCTGGCTCAAGCAAGTCAATCTGTAGATATTTGTGTGGGGGGTTGTTCTCGGTGGTTAACCACAGAACAATTCGAAGCATGTGGCTAACTCCAAAGAAACTGCAGTGGTAGTAGAGAGAGTGGGGGGCTGCAGCAGGAAGCCCTGTACACCCTGCAGCACAAGGAGCAAAACAAAACAAAACTTGTGTGTCTTCAAGCCTCCCTGCTGTCACTACACGGCAGCACTGGGCAGATATACCCCACTCTGATTCATGTCTTTACTGGTGTGTTGGGCAAAGCACCCAGCAGGAAGCATGAGGCAGAGAATAGAGGTGACAACCAAGGGGACAGAATTTCAACACTCTGCTTTCACAAATAAAGCAGGGAAAAACAATAACAAACAAGTCGGGAGCCTTTGAGGTGAAGCAGAGCACTCTAAGGAGCATTGGGTGATCTCCAAGAGAAGTGCATGGCTGGAGGAGACCCAAGGTGGCACTGAGGAAGGGGCAGCAAGAGGCATGATGTCGACTGGGGTGGTGATAATGCCCAGTGGAGCTCTCCTGTCTCTCAAAACCTGAATGCATTGTGCATTCAGCACTTCAGGAAGTGCTGAAGCCAGTCTTAAAAGATTTGGTGCTTAAAAAAAACAATACAACTTAAAATTGCTGCACTTCCACACCAGAGGAAATCTCTGTGTTTTGTAGCTCCCTAAAACTTATGGGCTTTTAATTTCCATTCATTTCCATTGTTTCCCCAGTCTAGGGTTAGGGTGGTGAGGTGCTGGCACAGGCTGCCCAGAGAAGCTGTGGATGCCCCATCTGGTTGGATGGATCCCTGGCAGCCTGGTCTGGTGGGTGGCAACCCTACCAATGGCAGGGGGTTGGGACAAGATGATCTTTGATATCCCCTCCAACCTAAGCCATCATATAATTCTATATTAAGGAGGGCCTCTCTTTGAATACAAACATCTATGTTTCTAAGTGATACTTGTACAAATAATGTAGTGCAACTAGTCTTTTTCACCTAACTGCAAACCTCATTTGTAATTCAGCAGGTAAAAACAACACATTTGTACCATCACCAGAATCGCCCTTAACCTAAGAAAGAAAATAGCATTTCAATTCAAGCCCTAAGGCTATATATTCAATCTGCTTTGGAGAAAGGGCAAAAAACCCTTGCCAGCCTGTTATATCGACTGGAGCAGTGGCTTTGTGGCATGAGGGTGGGGTGAGATTGCAGCTGGAAGCCAAGCTGTGTCCCCAGGGTCCTGGGAGAGCCTACAACTGCATGCTCTTCACCATTCATATTGACCACTCCGAGAAGTCAGCTGTTAGTGGTCAAACCACAGCCCACTCTCTTCTCATTCATCCTTGTAGGAGCCAGAAGGGAGCAAGTAAGTGAGAAATGAGAGACACTGAGCTGAGGTGCTCCTCAGCACTATTGGGGCAGGAAGAGGAAGATGTCTCCTGCCAAGGCTGGTGCAGCTGCATGCTCTTTTTAATGCAGTTGGTCAAATGAGTAGAAATCAATTTTGTTCTGGCCAGAACTGCCAGCCAGAGAGGCAGTAGAAGGTTTCAGGCACTACGACAAGCCTTATGTTATCTAGATTCAGTGTAACACCAAGAACTTAGCATGATACTATGGTTTCATATCAGAACATAAAACTGCCCAAGCTAATGCTTCAGGACTCCGTCCCAGTAGTGGCTGAGAATTTATGCATAGGAAACAAGAGCTGAGCAGGACTACATGCCGTGATATTTCCCAGATGACAAGAACCTTGTCTGAAGGACTTCTGGAGTCAGAAATTTTACTTATATTGTACTTATCCTGGATAGATACTTTCAACATGAATTTGTGTTATTTTCCCCTTAAACTCACAGACATTTTTAGCATCCATGAAAAAAAGATTGAGTTCAACATGCAATTAGACACATTCATGGAAGAAATTTTGTCTTGAATTTACAGCTGCTACTAACAGTCAGGGCCCAATCCTTATCTCCTACCTGATTTATAGTACTACTACAAAGCGAGTTTTGTGGAAATATTCCAGATTTATTTGTGAGTAAATAAGATCCATGCCAGCACCGTGGAGTGCAGATTTATTTTATCTAATTTAGAGTGTAACTATATTGCTGCTTTCCTTCTGCTTTCCAATCCAAGTTGTTTAATAGTCACACAAATTAGCATACTTACTGATATAATCATTTACCTAATGGTACATTTCCCATAAAATGTGGAATACTGCATTCTCTGCTGGTGTAGGATGCTGCCTCCGTCCATCTGATCAGTGGCAGGTTATAGTTGCACATCCTTTAATAATTATTTCAGCAGGTGTCCTTTTATTGCTGTTCATAATTAGTAGCTGAGTACTTAGTAAAACTTGTTAGGATCAGAAATTCCTACAGTTTAGAAGTTATCTTTATTCATGAATAAAGAAGATCTCTGCCTTGACAATTTCTGAAGATATTTTATTAAGACTAATGGGTACTATAATTATATATCTTATGTACAGCTTTTAAATTATCAGCCACCAAGGCAGAATTTTGATCTTACAGTTGTTCTGGATTAATGTCATGATCTGAATCCAGATTTAATCAATGGTGTCAGCCAAAGTTCTAGATCTCATCGGTCATTTCTACTTTATCTTCTTGCTTTCTGTGTTTATGAAGTTGTGGTTGAGAAGGAGCCATGTGTTCACATGTTGAATCTACTTCTGGCACAGGATCATCTGTAGCTGGTATTTTTTCTCACCACCTAGACCAACAAATGGAATTGGACTCAGACAGATCTAATTTTCTTACCATTGAGAATATCAGACTTAAAGGGAAGGACTAAGGATTAAAAGGTGACTGCAAGTCATGTTTGCTACTGTGTCCTGGAGCCACATGACAACCTGCCTGGCTCCTGGTCTGAGCTAGAGAAATCACCTGGCTGTTGGGATTTATCTTCTTCTTCCCAGAGTTCCTGGGAAGCTTAGAATAGTAATTATACTCTTACCTCTGTGGGGTAGAAGATGCACGTATGCATATGATCGTAAACTCTTGTGCTTCAGTCCTTTTGATGCCTTCAAGTGCAGAGAACAGCCTGGCTGTGAGATTGCTCTTCAGCCAAATCCCTCACTGCTCCGCAGATCATTTTTAAGGCTACTTCTCTCCATTTTAAATCTGATTCCTTTCCCAAACAGACAGAAGAAGCCCTAGGTCCTAGGCAGCTCCTTCTCAGGGCTGAGATATGCAATAGGCTCATGCTGTGTGAGTCATATTGGGGCTTCCCAAGCAAAGTTGGTCAATCTCTGCAGCATGAGTAAGAGAGCTGGGTTTACAGACAAATGGCAATGATAGATCTGTTCATTAGGCAGAGGGGACATAACCCCATTCCGAGGCTAAAACAGGAAGTCTTAGACAATGCTTCTGAGTGATGCTGGATGATGATGTACAAATTCTCATTTAGAGGAATAGAAGAGAATCTTCTCCTTGTTGTCCTTTATGTTCTGAGAAAAAAGAAAAAAGAAAAAAGAAAGTAACTTAAATTACAGAAAACGTTGAAATGAAGTTTAAATCATGTGTTAATGAGAAAGCATGTGTTAATTAGAAATCTGTAGCATTTGTAGTCTGGCCTCTGCTCATGAGGTTAGGGCAATTGCACCATGTGTGTATGTGCTCTTCTGTGACTTTGAGCCCTTTCAGTCAATTCTGATGGAGGAACAGAGGACCTGAGTGCTCCTACATATTTTGTGATAACAGGCAGATGGAAATATACAGTTTGTGACCTCTGACTACCTCCTTCCCAAGAAAAAAGCCACATGTATGCAAGAAAAAGAAGGAAAAAAAAAAAAGAAAAAGGGAGAACTTCTATGGGATTGAAGCACTGTGCTCATCTGTGCTGGCTGCCAGTAAAGTGGCCACGTTTTGTTTAGACAAGTGGTACCATAAGAGGACTTTCCTTTGTAGATAGAAGCTTACATCAGTAACTTTCAGAAGCTGGTTGCCTAAAATTCAGAGCCTCAGATCATACCAAAGTCCTGAATAAATTATTTCAATGTTCTTTTGAAAGTGAGGTCAATTATTTCAGCTCAGTAATTAGGATTTCGGCAGACAAGGGCACTTCCTCTTGAATTTCCCAGTGCAGAACAATGTAGCTTAGTCCTGAACTGCAGAACATTTGTTTTTATAATCCAATCCTTCCTAAATTGAAATCATCAGCTGGGCCAGAATGCTGAAGATAAGTCAATCTGTGCCTTGGAGACCCTTGGATCCCTTCAGAATGTGAACTTAGAAAGAAAAGCAACTCAAAGCCTCAGAAGGGACAGTTGTGTGTTTTTACTCCTTAGTACCTCCAGCTATCTGCAACTTAGTAGTTTACTAGATTTAGCAGGAGATGAGAGGTGGTCACGAAAACCAGAACTGTGTAGCCTCATCCAGCTCCCACTCCAGATGCAAACTGCAGGAGGTTTTGCTCTGGTTCCTACCGACAGAAGAAAGGAGGATGACGGTGACCAGGCAGCACCTCTGTGAACCCTGGCAACACCCTCTGATTTTGACTGCAGCTATCATGAGAAAATATGTTTCTCTTTTGTCCTTTCCTGTTTGTTTCAAAAACAAATAAGATATTTGTTGGGATTTCTTCCCAAGGAGGAAATAGGTTCATTCTTGAATGCACTAGGCAGATCAGGTTCTTTCAACAATCAAAAGATGCTTATGTGGGATTTCAACATTTTTAAGCCTTCCCAGGATATTTGTTCAACATTAATTGTGTCTGTTACTGTGCTGGTATTGCAGTAAACAGTAGCTCTAGTAAATATACAGAAACCTAGCCTAATTTATGCTGTTAATGTAGTCTTTCTCAGAAGCAGAATCTATTTACAAGACCATAATTTCCCTCACATATTTTTAATTGGGGAAGAGTTCTCTCAGAAGAGTAATAGTCTTACATCCGTGTAGTATTTTCCCAATCAAGAGAAAGAGTTGCTCGAGGACCTGAGCAACTACTTCTTTAAGTAATAACGAACATAGAGCTTTGCAGTAAATCATAATGTACAATAAAATTAAATTAAAAAAAAAGAAAAATTTGGCTGTGGATTTAACTACTGGAATGGGGCTTACGGAATTGAATTGGTTCAGACGTTTCCCGGAAAAAATCTGAGTTAGATTCATGATGCTCTTTGGTTTTTGTTTTTCACAAAGGAAGATTTAGCTTGATTGCTTCAGAACTACTAACAATTTTTAGACCTTGTAGAAGTGCTCTTAGCGGCCTGCTGGAAATTTTGGTCTTGATCAAGCATGGCAGGAACAGAACTCAGAGCCTCCATGGCACACAATTTCATGAGCTGTTATCGTATGATAGACAACATTAGATGTTTATAAGATATTAAATGCTTGCTTTGTTTCCTCCATCCAAGGGCAGGTTCGTGAGTACTGGTCTGCCACAAAGACAGAGCCCCCTGGATTGCTGAAGACTGCAGTCAAAGCCCAGTTGTGCCACTCATGGTCACTGTTCAGTGGCTCGGGTAGCTTTTCAATGGGCTTTCTCTGAGAATCTGCTTTCAAGTGTCCAGCCTTCCTTTGGCTCCAATCTAACATTTGGCTTGGTCTTTCAGTTCCAGATTTGTTCATGACTCTAATCCTGAATAACAAAATATTTATGCTTCTAACACAGTTCACTGAAGAGGCAGACTTAAAACTCCAAGCCAGGAACTGGGATTGAAGCTTCCAGTTGGTGTTGGTGGCTTTTTTTAATCAGAGATGTCTGTTCTTTTGTCAAGATCCAGACTCAGTTCATGAATATAATAGAGGAAGGAAATCAAAGCTGCATAAGTCACTGACTGTGCTAGAGATACCAAAACTTTTTCTCCAGTTAATTAATATCATTTGCTGACCCGAAAGTGAAGCAGGTCCATAACCTGGCAGATAAAAAGGCTCAGTCAGGAGGGGCAGTGTTGGAGGTACTGCACATCATCTGTTCTTGGGCACCTGGCAGCTCTGCGTTAGTGGCTCTGCCTTATTCTCTGTTTCGTTAGGCTTTTGTAAAAAATGGACCCAACAACAGTTGCCTAGAGGCAGGAGAAGAAGAGAAAGGCTGCATTATTAAAATCCAGAATGTAACACCATTTTAAAATTCATCAAAGTTCTCAGAAGCAAATTCTCCCGAGATCGAGGGCTTAGTCATCCCAGGTTTCTCCAGCTCATTTAGATAATTGTCTCAATAGTTGTCTTTCTCTATCTTCCCCTCTTTATTTTTTAACATTGGCACTTGGCAAGTATTCACTTAGCAGGCAGCTCAGCTCTACTGCTGCAGAAGAGCAGAAGAAACCTCAAGTTTCCCACCATGTACATCTCCAGTTTCTGCAATGGGAAAAATGTGTACCACATCTGAGTGCATACAAAATACTCCTCTCTCTGTCACCCACTGACAAAGTAGCAATGCATCAGCCAATTAAACTAATTAATACATTGGTCAAATTTACTTCTCTGTGAAGTGGTTTATTAAGTAACAGGAAAGGCTTAGAGAGGGAATGCATGAGTTATTCAATATTTTTATATATCAGGGCCTTGTGAGACTAAGCCTTGATGCTTTCCTATCTTCCTGAAAGCTATGACTTGATTGCTTCTGTCTCAGCATAAATTCATGCTGTCACTAAAAAAAGCAGTACCAGCATAGTCATGTGAGCTGAGAAAGGAAACTGATACAAATGAAACTGAAAAACATGAGGTTTAATTTTCAGCTGCATCATTCTTCTCTCAGTAAAAATATCTAAACGTATATTACAGCATATGATTTTATTGTATTTTATGTGTGCAATTTCTTCTAGACAAAAAAAAAAATCTAAAATCATTAAAAGTTCTTATCAGTTTGCCACTGGCAGGTATGACAACATTTGTGGTAGCATACCCAACAGATAATATTACCATAAAATCATAGAATCATAGAACCTTTTGAATTGATAGAGACCTTAAAGGTCATCTAGTCCAACTCCTCTGCAATGAACAGGAACATCTACAGCTAGATATTTCCTGGGGGCTTCCATTAAAAGCTTATTATTTATTTTTTGTTGTTGTTGGTTTGGGACCTCTTCTTGAATGCAGGATGAGGGCTATAGTCCTGTATGTGCTCAGAGTATGGCTTGGGCAGAAATAAGAAAACCCTGCCACAATGCACTTGGGGCATGCAGCATCTTCAGGGTAGGTGTCTACCTCTGGGCTCAGCTCCTCACTCTCTCTTTTAGTCAGTAGAATGAAAGAGGCAGTTTAGGCTATGATTCATCCAACCTTTGTAGACATCTCCTTTAGTATCTATATTTTAAACATCTGCTCTTGCGGCATGAGGTGAGCTGCAACCTATTTTCAGTAACTATAAAGGGAACCTGGGGAGAACAGCCCAGACAAAGGCACTTTGTCAGGGATGTTCCACTTCTGAAGTCTAGAAGTTGAGTCAGAGCTTACTGAAGTGGATGTAAAGAGCCTCATTTACATGAACTGAGTCTGGATCAAAAGACTGTTTGGTCACTCTATTTGAGATAATCTCATTTTTCAATGCAAATAGCACATAAAATTACAAAGGACATGTTCATGGATCTGGGCATTTCTCAATATAGTTACAGATGTAGGCATGAGGAACAAAACAATAGGATATTTAGGAACATCTTGGTGTTCTTGTTGAGGTTTCCATGTGCCTTGTGTTTTTGGATATTCCATAGAGATGCTTTAATAATTCTATACTTGACAGTACTCAGATGAAGGACACAATGACCAGCAACAGTGTCAGCTAAAGGACGTGACATTGTCACAGGGTCCATAAGTGAGAAACTGGTAATACTTGGCACATGCCAAAGGTGTAGGCAGGAACAACCTAGCAGTTTGAAGGAGTCATCCTGCTCAAAGCCTGGCTATGTGCTTGAGACTGAGCTGGGCACATGGGGCTCTGGTTCCTGGCTCAGCCACAGACTGTGTGGGACTCATCTCTGAAGGAGAATAAGCAGTGATCATTTCAGGAGGAAATACGCTCATTAACTTTTGTGGGGTGTTTAGACAATAGCAGACCAGATGAGTGCCTGAATAATCAACAGGCAGCAAGTTGTGCTCCCTGCTCTGCCTGGGAGCTCCCACCATAGAGCAGAAAAGCCACTGTAGGGAGGATGTGGAGAGTTCAGAGGTAGCAGATGTTTCATGCAGAGAGAAGTTGATTTTTAACACAGCTACCAAAGGTTTAGTTGTTTCTGATTCATATGATGTCTCTCCATTCTATACTTACATTCAGCAAGTCGCTGATGTTGAATTCAGCCCACCCTCAGTAGCTATTGAGAATGAATGGGGACAGTGACAAGAGGACTTTGATGTAACATTCAGATTATATTATTAATCTATTACCCATATACTTGGTACAGGATTGATTTGCTGCAAACTTTGTATGAAGTTCATCATTAAACAGCTACCAACCTTGCAGAGTAGGTGGGAAACATCC
Organism: Pavo muticus; assembly: GCA_016647715.1. NCBI lineage: Eukaryota > Metazoa > Chordata > Aves > Galliformes > Phasianidae > Pavo > Pavo muticus. The sequence continues at coordinate 2,339,942 of JACDJE010000066.1, read as the reverse complement.
TTGTATGGTGAGTTTCTCACAGGCTTCAGAAGCATGTTGCAAGTAACTCAAAATCTTGGACTGTGGATGGCAACTTTGTCATCAAACATAAGAAAATGCCCTTGTAGGATCAGTGAAAGCTCTCGAGAGGTCTGAAGCTGGGAAGCAGACATTCTGATTATCTGCTATCTCCACAAAATGAAAATTCTACCCTGAGCCCAAGGAACAGCTGATGGATATCGTAGGAAGTGATAAAAAGGTCACTCATGAGTGAATCCAAGGGGATTTAAGTCATAAGACCATTATCCTGAAGCCTTTAGACAAATAACAAAAGACAGGCAAGACTGGAGAGTCCTTCAGTCCAAATACTTATACAAATCTCTATGTCATATACCTGAGTTCTAAGGAGAATTCATCTTTAAATGAGGTTGCAGAAAATTACCAAACAAGTATATGTAAACCCTCTGGTCATCTATAGCAATGTGTTGTAACATCACGTAGTGGTGATATATTATAAAACTGTTGAGCTTTGGAATTATCATCTTTTGCAGCATGAATTTCTAAACCAGATTAAGGTTGTCTGGTGCAAATTTCTGTAGCCCTTTGCACAGTTCAGATATCATATCATGGTCATTTCATGATCATAGGAGGATTCTATCGCTGGACAGGGATAGGTAATGAAATTCCATTCTAACAGCAAGGATATCTCCTAAAACTGGATTTTTTTTTAATCAGCTGTTAAAGAATACAGTCTAAGAAGATACTTGAATTTTAAAAGTTGATTTTCGGTATTTTCAGTACATATTCAAACACATGGATATCCCAAGATGAATGGAAGAGTGCTTTTACTTTGCCAGTATATTTAAAAGCTCAAAAGAATGACCTGAGGATCAGTAATCCTTTCAACCTGACATCAGTTCACTGTAAAACACTGGAATGGCTAATTCCAGGCACTATTCATAGAGAATTAGAGAAAAGTAGCGTAATTCATGGCTATCAGGATCGAATTAAAGGAAATTTATTTTATTTCAAGAAAGCTATCCTGATATTTTTGAGGGCTTACATTTTCTTGAAAGGAATCAATATTATCGATGTAATAAGTATGAATTTTAGTAGAGCTTTTAGCACCAAACAGCATTTTGATTAAGAAACTAGGGTTATCTAAAGACATCAGTGTAATCATCTAATAGATTACAAACTGAGCAATTGACAGTTAACAGAAACAATTAGATACGGACTCAGAGTATCAGTCAGGTCTTCAGGGCTCTAAGCTATTAGACACTGTGATCTGTGACTTGTAAGGAACACAGAATTATCACTGGTAAAGTGAGTGGAGTTTGAATGGGGGCACCCCGAACCCCAACCAGCGCAGGTGGTCTGCAACAATCTGCTCATAAAAAAGGAAGGTGACAGTGCTCAAGGTGGTATGAGACTGAAAGATACGTCGTAGATGTTGTGAAAAGAAATCCATCCTGAGTCATCACCAGCTCCTGTGGTGTTTGCTGAGCGCTGCTTTCCCTGTCTTGAGTAGTCAGATGAGGCAGTGACCATGTAACTCATCTTGCCATTGGCTTCCCAGATGGTAATTACAGCAATTCCTAAAATGCTGTTGAAGACTTCATGTAAGGACAGCTGTGCATGGACATCCAGAGTAAAACAGACTAGTTAACAAAGAGACATATGCACAGCCTTGGTTAGCGCAATTCAATGGCACTTTTTCTATTATTACTTCTTTTGCTATTCAGCTCATGCCCATTAGAGCTAGTGCTTTGATGCTGTAGTTTTATGGAAGCACTGAAAATACAGCTAATGCATGAGGTCAAGATGGGGTCTTCATTCCTTTGGCTCTACTAAAAAGGTCTGAGTTGACATGTCCAGACAAATATCCTCAGATTTCCTCCACTGATGGACCTTAGACCACATGCTAATAGCGTTATCCAAATCACGGATTAAAGTGAAACCATAGAACATATGTTTCTCACATCCTGTTTGGATGATACCAACATAGACACAAACAAAACAACCTTTCAGTAGATTTTGGCATAAAATGAAAGATATTTTCTTTCTTCTCATCATTTATTCAAGAACATGTCGGTTATTACATGGATTGAGTAATTTAATTCTGTATTTTGGTCATGACAATGGCTTCAATAACCTTTTCAAAATGTGATTTTGAAGATAATCTTTAAATTTATAGGAGAAGATTTTCAACAGAATTTAGATAGAGCAATAAATTGCTTCCCTGTAGTTCAAGTTACCAGCTTAATTATTTCATTTGCAGCAAATAAGACTTTTTCTACCTGCGCAGTTTTAAAATTTCTTGGGATATAAAAGCTGCCTGCTCAGTCATTAGCTGTAAATTGCAGAATGAAGCAGTACCCTACAGCATTTCCAGATGAAGTAGTCTGTTTATACAGAAAGCACAAAAGCTATAATTACTCCATGATCACATTTGTATATCAAGGTCAGAATTCTGTGATTCATGCTATTGTTTGGACATAAAGGGAGTTGATTTTCAGCATGGTGGTGTACAACTACTATTATTGCCACATCAGTGCCTGTAGAAACAATATTAACTTTTGCTTATTTTTTTCTAGATAGGTTAACTCCAGTTCAAACATTCATGAAAACTGGCTGGTTAATATTTCTCCTAAAATACTCATTAGGCATGCAAAATATATACTTATATATATATATATTCCCCAGGTTGTTCTGACTGTGCATTCTATTATTAAAGCAAAAATAAATCCTCCAAAGCAAAAAGAAAAGCAAAATTGGTCATTAAGTGATTTATGCATGAAATCAAACAGAGTTTAAGCAATATCAAATGCAAGTAATTAAAGACTGCAAAAAAGACTCCTGATATTTTCTTCTCATCTGTAAAATACCTACCATAAAATTTTCTTCTTGCCTATTATCTGTTATACTCAGTATTTTTTATATTCTACTCTGAGAATTCATTGCCCTTTTACCGGTTCTATGATCTTAAAAACATGGAGATTCAACTCATTATACTACTTAGTTATAAGCTAGGATTTGTCAAGCATTTAGATTTTGCCAATTAATTCAATATGATTGTATATATTCATAATCAGGCACTAAAATAAGTGCTTTCCTCATGTGAGAACTAATAGACCATACTAATGTATTAACACACCTCAGTTGACACCCAGCTTCCAAGTGTCTTCAATGTCATGCTGTTCTTTGCTAGGTCTCTTTCTCTTACTTAAGCCCCAACTAGTCTTTCTCTTTCAGGTCTAGGTGTCCCTAGACAAAAACGCCCCATATTCAGACTAAACATTCTCATAGATGCAATGCCTGAGGAATTTGTCATCTGAATGCAATTCTGATAACTTGTCCAAGGTCATAGAGACAGATTTGAACCTGCTTGAGCATCTTCATCACTCTTCTCTCTGGAGAACCCACTTACGTTTCCTCCTCATTGCTCTTTCTCATCAATCACTCCCGATATCTTCAATCAACTTGATTTCTTTATAAATATTTTTCTGGATTTTTCCATATTTCTCTTTATTTGCTGATTAATTTAGTACTGAGGTGTGCAGAAATGAATAGGAGAACTAAAAAAGGAATCTAACTGATTTCTGAGCCATTGAGATCTAAGCACAAATGCTGACATTATAGAAGGGAAGGACACCATCCAGATGGACCTGGACACACTCAAAAAGTGGGCACACAAGAATCTAATGAGGTTTAACAAGGCCAAGTGCCTTGGGTAGAGGTAATTCCAGATATGTGTACAGACAGAGAGAAAAGCTCATTGAGATCAGTCCTGCAGAGAAGGACTTGGGGGTCCTGCTCTTGTGAGGCCCCATCTGGAGTACTGTATCCAAGTCTGGGTCCCCCAGTACAGGAAGGAAGTGGAGCTGTGGAGAGGGTCCAGAGGAGGGCCATGAAGATGATCAAAGGGCTGGAGCAGCTCTCCTATGAGAAAAGATTGAGGGAGTTCGGCTTGTTTGGCCTGGAGGCTCTGGGGAGACCTCAGTGCAGCCTTCCAGCACTTGAAGGGAGATCACAGGCAGGAGGGGGACCAGTCTGACAGTGACAGGACAAGGAGGAATGGCTTTAAACTAAAAGAGCAAAGATTTAGGCTAGGTTTTAGGAAGAAATTTTTAATCAGAGGGTGGTGAGGCACTGGCTCAGGCTGCCCAGTGAGATTTATGGATGCTCCATCTCTGGAGGGATTCAAGGCCAGGCTGGGTGGAGCCCTGGGCAGCCTGAACTGGTCATTGGAACCCTACCATGGCAGGGGGTTGGAACTAGGTGATCTTCAAGGTCCCTTCCAATCTAAGTCATTCTATGATACTATGATTCTATTAAATCCTGTAACATTGCCTATAACACATGGATAATTAAATACTTTTAACTAGCTTTTTAGAGCAGAATTAAGGAAATTCTGTGACTTTTTGGGATTTATGAAAAATTAATTAAATACAAATAAATTACCACAAATTCAAAACATAATCTAATGTAAATCTAATGTAAATCACAATTACCTATGTTCCTAGATTTGTGTGTTATTTAAAAAGCACTAAGCCATTCTATTTTCCCTTTTTAATCTGACACTGTTTAGATTTGAATAGCATGAACTTGCAATCATGAAGGTGATTGTTTTGCCTAAGGAGATGGATAATATTATTAAAAGGAACAGATGTGCAGCAATGTTAAACAATAAACAGACATGTCATTGTGGGTTGAGCCAGATCCACGGATGCCAGTGGCTGTGATTTCGTTGTAAGATTGGGGGACTCTGTTATTTGCTGGGGGTGGACTTTCCCAGCTTGTGAAATACTCAGGTCTTCTTCTTATGCTTTTTTTTCCTGCATATAATGTAATATTCAAGCATAATATTCTGAGTATAAGGTAAATAACTTATACTTTATCTGTTTATAAGTTAGAAGATACCTTACATCCTTGCCTTCATTTCAAAGAAGACACCTCCTCCTTTAAACAACAGCTCAGTCTGATAGAGTTATGGACAGAACGTAACTGTTTCTTCTCCCATGCTGCCAAACTGGTGGCATATGTGGATCCATTATGCATATATGTAAAAATCCAAAATCTGTTTGGTTAAGGAGTTGCCTAGTCCTCCTAATGGGAAAACAGATTTTGACCACATTATTTGAAAGTATCAGAAACAGACAAGAAAAGAAAGACAGTAACATCCTATAAAAAAAACCCATGTATGTCGCAATTTTTAATTGAATCCCATATGTTTTGGAACCTCGGATTATCCTACGTTATTTTTAATGTTAAGGATTGGCAGACCTCCAGACCCACATGACAAATTTGGAAGCATAAAACAAACAGGACAAAACCCATAAACAAACTACAGCAGCCTCTAGGGAAATAGGTTGACAGCAGTAACAAGACAGCTCTCTCAGTGAGGAAAACAAAAACTGATGGAAGAATTAAGTGGAGTCCTCAGATAGGAATGGTGAACTGGACACATGGGCTGTGCTCGGTACTCTCAGTGTCTCAGTCCTGTCCACCTCCTCCAGAGACTCTGCAGCATCTCTATCACTTTTCTTCCCCATCAGCCTTAAACTGGAAATAATATGGAACATAGTGGTGGGATGGAATCTTGATGAAAAGGTTTACGTCCTGGTACAACCATCTTCTGGAAGAAAAGGTTATCAGGAGTTCTCAACATGGATTCATCAAGAGGAAATCATGCTTGACCACTCTAGTGGCCTTCTACAATCTCATAACTGGCTGGGTAGACGAGGGAAGAGAAGTGGATGCTGCCTACTGTGATTTCAGCAAAGCATTTTACACTGTCTCCCATAACATCCTCATAGGTAAGCTTAGAAAGTGTGGGATAGATGAGTGAACAGAGGTGGTCTGAGAACTGACTGACTGGCAGAGCTCAGAGGGCTGTGATCAGCAGTGCAGAGTCTACTTGAAGGTTTGTAAGTAGCAGTATTTCCCAGGGATCAGCACTGGATCTGGTCTTGTTTAACATCTTCATCTATGACCTGGAGTGCACCCTCAGCAAGTTTACTGAGGGTGTGAAGTTGGAAGGAGTGACTGACACACCAGAAGGCTGTGCTGCCATTCAGCAAGACCTGAACAGGCTGGAGAGCTGGACAGAGAGGAATTAATGATGTTCAAGAAGGGCAAGTGCGGAGTCCTATACCTGGGTAGCAGTAACTGCATGCATCAGTACAGACTGGGCGCTAACCTACTAAAGAGGAGCTCTGCAGAGAGGGATCTGAGGTCCTAACTTTCATCAGTGTTATCAATGCACATAAATATTAAAGGGGTAGAAGCCAAGTGGATGGGATCAGGCTCTTTTTGTTGGTGCCCAGAGACAGGACAAGGAGCAATGGGCACAAACTGGAACATAGGAAGTTTCGTATGAACATGAGGAAAAAATTCTTTACCATGAGGGTGACAGAGCACTGTAACAGGCTGCCCAGAGAGGTTGTGGATTCCTTATCTGGGCAGCCTTCTCTGGAGATATTCAAAACCCACCTGGATGCTTTCCTGTGCAACCTATTGTAGGGGAACTGCTTTTAGCAGGGGGGTTGGACTGCACTAGATGATCTTCAGAGGTCCCTTCCAACTCCTACGATTCTGTGATCTCCCCTCTTCTACTCTTCTACATGCAGGATTCCTCCCTGTCAATCCACTTTTTCCACCCAAACTCTTTGTCCTTCAAATCATATCTCTATCTTCCAAAAAAAAGAATCAGTCTGATGCATGCACCTGACACAGAAATTTTCAGCCTGAATGGTTAATATGAAGTTATAGCTGAAAACAGGGTCTTCTAGTGAGAAGTGTCAGAGGAGCTGGGCAGGCTGCACTCCCACTCGGCACACAGATCAGCCAAGCGAGTACTTGCCACATTTAGTTACACAAAGCGAGTTTTCCTAGTCAGCTAAATGAAGCTCTCGCATAGCAGTTTTTAGCAAGGTGTTATTCTCAGCGGATTCCTAATGGGTCTGTTTACTCTAATGAAACTCACAATATCAAATACAGTAATCAAATACTCCATGATAAATTGACATCCCCGAAGAATTAATTAGCAAACATTTTTTCAAACTGTGAATAAGTGACCTTGTCAGTTCACAGCTCTGGACAATTTTATTTACTTGCACCATCTTTTCTCTTCATCTAGGTAGTTTTCTGGTCGTGACAGATGAGACATGAGATCTTCAGCTTCCAGGCTTTCAAGTTTTTCTTCAAGAGATTCATTATGGAATCGGTAAGAAAGAAGAAAGACCAATGTCTAAATAATAGGTTTAAAGTATAAAAAGCAGGAAAAAAAAAATGTGAAAAGCCCCAGATGAATTGTTTTTATCAATTGCAATATGTGCTATTTTGGACATGACCACAGAGGCATTTATCAGAAAACATCTAACCTATTGATCCTCTCAAGGATCAAAAAATTCAATCAGTAAATCCTTACAGAGCATTGACTGCCCATGCATGTACTGGAGCAAACAATAATACTTATGTCGTATTTTCCTTTGCTTTGCTTTCATAAATTTCAAAGTTGGATAGGGAGGGCAGGGTATAAAAAGGACACTTTGTAAGTCCTCCCAAGTCATCCAGATCTGGTAACTGATGTTGTTTTAACTTTGCAAATATCCATGAGATCAGCCCAAAAACTCTGTGGCAAGTTTTGTGCGGGGGCTTGAAAGACGAGGGACTCTTCTTGTGATGCAAAACACAGAATAGCACACAGTTGTCTAAATATGCTTTTGTTTATTCAGTCTCTGGATGGTGAGTGCTCTCGTTTTAAAGTTTTTGCTGTATTCTATTGAGCCACTAGAATGACATTTGGATTGCCTTACTTGAACTCCCTACAACAACATTTGCAGTACAGGCAATGGTTTGCTTTGTACCTGGTGCTCTGGATGGAGCTGTCCTGGCACAGGTCACTGCTCTCTACCCAGCAGCGTGAGTCTTTCATCTTCTCTTCTTCCCTGGGGAAAGGGTTGACCATACTGCACTCCAGTCCAGCCAAAGGGGGTGAATCATTGCTGCTGATCTGAAAATTGAATAAATCTTCCTTTGGTGTATTTGCTTTTTCACACGGTTATGCATATTTTTGCTTTTTAAGCCCATGATGCCTGAATAAGCAAGAGTCCAGATGTCAGACAATTATCTTTTGAAAAGTATGAAGCAATTAAGCTGGATATTTCCACTTGCTTTTGAAACAAGATTTAGGTTTTTATGTCTTACTGCTCCCAGACTTTCTTGGAGGAATAAAACAAAACATCACCACCAACAAACAAATTAGTGGTAAAATCACTGAAATAAGTGAAACCTTTTTTCCTGAGGATTTGTCTTGACTGAAGCTCCTGAGAAGGTGCAAAACATCATGAAACTTTTCCCACAAGTGGGACATTTACAGGGTCTTTTTCCTACACTCATTTTCTCAATAAAGAGCAAAATCAGGGCAAAGCTTTTCTGTCCATGAGGGGCAATAAACATCTTTTTCCTCTCCTCATTTTCATCTTCCCACAAAATCTGTGTAACTACAGAATTTTGACAGCTTTCCTGCTTTTCTGTTGAATTGTCTGGCATTGGCAATGCATTAAAAAATTATAAGGATGGATGGGCAGATGATCATCTTCTACTGTAGTCAATGGAAAACCAGTTAACTTAGGAAGTGGCAAGCTCATTTTCAGTGGCCTAAAATGGTTAAAAATAGGAGCAAATGACTAACCAGAGAGAAGAGCTGCTATGATGGAATTCTATAACTGATCTTCTGTAGCTCTTTATTTCATTTAGCATCATTTGAACCCAGACCTGATGGACTAGGTCCATATGGAAAGACCAATTTCCAAAAGCTTCCAGTCTCTTTCTGCTGTCCTGAGTTCTAAGAGAACCCCAAAATGACAACAATCAAATGTCTGCTTTAAAAGACAGACAGACACTAATTTTAAAATGGAGGCATTTTTTGCTTCAAGCTTTGAGCTTTAAAGCATGTAAAGTTTTTAGAAAACTAAAGAATTAACAATATTTATTCAACACTACAAACCAGCCTTTGAACCTCAGCTCAGTAGATTCATTCATGTGCACATTTATAAGGTTATCTTAGAAAAGTTCATGTAAAGGCATACCTGACTTCTGTACATCCGATCGGTGTGGCAGGGTCTCGGTCTCACTCCTTCCCCTACATACTGTTCAAGTGCTGACAAATTCATAAAAGATAGATGGGGGAAAAAAAAACACCTAATTAAAAACCAGATCTCTGTCTTTTATATTTTCATATCATGAACAACTAGCAGAAAGTCCTTTTATTTGTTTTCCAATCCTTTTTTTCTATCCAATAAAATGCCGATGAAATTGTGTGGCCTGAAAGCCTTTAGCTGTTTTTTAAAACTCATACAATCAAATATACAGTCAAAACACTTTGTCCTGCTATAGCACTACTCAGCTGGAGATCCCAGTGTGCTTTCACCCAGAAAAATAAATGTAATTGTCTGCATTCCACAGATAGAGAAACAAAGCACTTAGCAATAAAATGCCATGTCACAGCTGTGAATGGCAGCTCAAGAACAAGATACCAGATCTACAAAACCTTTATTTAGTTTTCAGACTGCTTCCCAGGTTTGTTAGGCCTGAACCATCAGTTTCACTGTAGGCAAGATGCATACTGCCATCAGCATATATCTAGCAGCTTAGCTGGATGTAGCTTAGAACCAGAAATGTGCCTCTGCGAATGACAAAGCTGTGTCATTTGCAGAGGGAAAGAGAAAATATTGAAATGTTTGCAGTGCGGGTTGAGGCTTTATTTCGTTCTCTTTTTGTTTTGGAGAGCCTGCTATGCCAGCTGCCCTGCAACATGTTCATTTTTGCAGCATCAGTTACTGATCTTAGTCATTCTCATTTTCTGTATTAGAAAAAAAAAATGTATTCAGCTACTACTGATTCCTGCTTTATAAGGACTCTCATTTCTCTAGGTTTAATCACTGAGTATTCCTTCATGCTCCTTTGGCCTTGTCTTGCTCTTTGCAGCCCTTGCTCTCATGCCAACCAACATTTAACATTTCCTGCAAATATTTCTGCCATGCTCTTCCCAATGATCTTGCAAGCACTCAGGCAGGATAACCATGGATAACCAGGAGAACCACACACAGCATCATTGGGTGATATTGGGCCATCAGCTCTGTGGGGCCAGCAGCAAGCAACAGGCTCGTACCACAGGCAAGGGTTAGATTTGCCAGAGGTTCCTATGACGTTCCCAAGAGTTTGACCTCTTTCAGCGCTCCAAAATATAGTCCTTATAGAAGAATATACTGCTTTTTTTTTTTTTTTTTTTTTTTTTTTTTTTAATATTCAGATCTCTTAAATCAGCATCTCTAACAACAAAAGACCCTGCCTGAAATAAAAGTATCAAATATCTCACATCCGCAACAAAAAGTGAGCATGCCTGTCACCAGCCTGCCGCCCCTTGCTGCAGGCTGATGTTTTGCTGTTTTTCTCATTGGAGAACACAGAGGTTCCAGGGCCACTCTTGCTGTTGTTACTGTGAGCCAGGAATGCCATTATGTGTTTGTCCGCATGGCTCTTGATCTTGCATGACAAAACCAAAACAACAAAGGCAAAACTGAATCAGCAATTTAGTTGGCTTAATCTTGTGTAACTCAATGCTCTGCTCTGTTTTCAGTGTTGTTTTTCAGCTGGCCTTTGAGATAACTGTTTGGGCTTACTCATCACTCAGCTAAGCTCCTTGCACATAAACATTCAAAATACATCATTCAGTTCTGTGCTTCTAACATTTTGGTTTCTCATTTGGTACATACAGTGTTAAAAATGCGAATGTTACCAACATGTCATTCATAATGAGAACACAATGGATTCTCTTATTGCTATCATATTAATATTAAAAGAATGCAAAAAGAACTTTTTGTTTACGCCACTGTTGCTAGTGCTAAAGGGTATTAAATGAATACTGTAGTTTCTAAGACCTTGCTTATGTTTTCTTAACTAATTTCAAATACCAGATGAAGAAAAATGCTTTGAAATGCCAGTATGAAAATTGAAATCAGCTGATTCTTTTATTCAAAACAGTCACAGTGGTAACAGAAATGATGCAGCTCATCTATTTCACGAGCCTTACTGCTAGATACTGTAGCTTAAAAACACAGAATTGCAACCAGTATGTTTGCTGGATATGGATATTGGTTTTCTTCATGCAGAGAGATTATTTAGATATGAATGGTTTTCCTTGCCTGAAAATTTACCTGACTGTTCTGTCCAAATAACATAATCATTTTAAAAACTTGTTTGCAAATGTCAAATCCAACTGCATTCTTTCTCAAGTAAAACAGTTTTACAGTTTGCCATGCAAGTTCCCTTCAGCAAATTAGCACCAGTCACAATGTGTGATGTAGGCTTTGCTGTTTAAAATAGACTTTGCCTTTTCCTGTGAGTACATCATGCATTTATGTGATATTAAAAGCTCAAACATGCTGCAGGTTAGAATATGTAGCTGTTACATTCCATACAAGGTTCAGTGAGCTGATGGGACCATCTTCTGAGGGTGAAGGTCCTCCTGGCTGAATGTTTCCAGCTGCAGCATGAAGGAGTGGTACCCCACATCCTTACATAAATTGGGTGGTTCTGTTAAATATAACAAAGCTATGGGAGTTCCATTAACAAAAAAGTTTCCTGACTTTCAGCACAGGAGCTATTTCAAAATGAGCAGCCAAACTCAGTCTGCTAAGATTTTTGTTAATTTGAAGCTCCTTTTATCTTCTAAACTCATCACTCATCTCAAAGGAGAAGAGTTGAATAGGAAATATTTGTGCATGTTCTAATACTTATTGCTATAAACCTAAATGAGCATTTCTCATTAATTTTGTCAGAAGTCATCTGAAAATCAACTTACAGAAATGTAACAACAGCAATTGGCATGTACATGTTTTCCCAGGGAAGCTCAATCCAAAAGAACAAATGTATTCTTTTGGGGGATCAAACTCCATGGCTGGCTTGTGCCCTACAGAGCTCCCACACAGTAGGTTGGGGTAACAAAGTGGATGGGAAATGATGCTGAGTGCTGCATTTAGCTGAAATGCATGAATATAACACCAAACTACAAATTTGTCCAGAATGTCAGTGCAATACAGTAGTCTAGCCTAAGGATATTTTCCTGATGGTTCTTAGCACTCCACTACTTCTGTTGCTATTCTGATAATCTCCATGTTTGTGAAGATGATGAAGAGCATAATAACTAAGTAGATAACTAAGACATATGACAGGCTAAGAGAGCTGGAGCTGTTCAGCCTGGAGAAGAGAAGGCTCTGGGGAGACCTGAGAGCAGCCTTTCAATGTCTAAAGGGGAGCTATAAGAAAGAAAGAAACAGACTCTTTAGAAGGGTCTGTTGTGATAGGACAAGGAGAAATAGTTTCAAACTAAAAGAGGAGTGATTTACACTGGATATAAGGAAAAAGGCTTTTACTATAAGCGTGGTGAGGCACTGGAACAGGTTGCCCAGAGATGTAGTGAATGCCCCATCCCTGGAGACATAAAAGGCCAGGCTGGGCAGGGCTCTCTCCCTGTTCAGTACAGGAGAGTTGGATTAGATGGCCTCTAAGGGTCCCTTCCATCTCGGACAATTCTTTGATTCTATGACTCGATGACATATACATTGTGATGATTTGTTCCTTTCATTAAACATTAATGTCTGATCTACACCAGTTTTCTCCACAGTAATAGCCAAGACAGGAAACTCGGAAGTAAAGAAATGAGTGTCTTGAAAAAAAATAAAATTGACATGAGGTCCTGGCATGGTGATGTCCATACTGACAAGGGAGAGACATCCATGGAGCAGACATGCGCACAGCCATTTCCTTCTCACCTCACAGCTCACCCTCCTGCCCCATGGCAGTCTGCATGTTGTGTGGGTAGCAACTTGCCTGAGCATGTCTGGCACCATTTTGGTGCCTGGCCAGGGTCGCGCTGTGTTCCCAAAACCAAGAGGCAGTCACACCTGAGGTGTGCATGAGCCTGTGCGGCTGCAGCAGTGCCTGAAGTCTCGGGGCCTGGGGCTGCTCTGTGTGGTCACAGCTGGTGGGGAAGGCCTGATATAGTACAGCAGGGCCACAGTCTCCCCTGTCTGTCTCCTGATCTCCAGTGGAGAAATAATTCTTCCATTCGGTCCCGTACTGCTGTGGGGTTTGAGCTGTTTGTGGGGCTGAAGCCGTAAGGAGCTGTGTGAGCTGCTCACCCCTGGCCCGGATGGGTAGTGGTTGAAAGTTCGCAGTGATGACAAGAGTCATTGTCACCTGATGACTAGTTCTTGGCTCATGTGAATGAACTGTTGATCTCAATCTAAATATAAGATGACTGGAGTACTATAAAACGAAAAATGCCATGGTTGCTACTCAGCTGATTGCAAAACACCTATGTTAGTAATTTCTGCTATTGTTGCTATGCTGGCCAGCCTCTCCCTGAGCACGGTATCACAAACGCTGCAGAAATACTACCAACTTGCTGAGGTGCAATAGCTGTAATTAACTCTCCTGTTGGCAAACACAGTAAGGAAGACCAAGGGAATCAAATGGGTTTGTAGACTGAATCACTGGGTGGGATGGAAAATCAGAACAACTTCCTTAACTGCGATGCATTGTCAGTCAACAGATGTGTTTCCAGGGCTGCTTGAACCCTGCTTCTCCATTCCAGCCCATCCAAGGATGGACACAGCAATGCCTTTCCCTCTCCAACTGGGAGAGAAGCACAAGGAGAGGCAGCACAGCCCCCCTCAGCCCAGGCACAGGCATCCCGAGAGCAGACGCTGTGAAAGAGAACTTTCACATCCTGCTGATTATTCTACGCCATTTGTGATGCTAAACAGTGATTTCAGTTAGTGACAATTTATAGAGAGGTGCATCTTACACGTTTAGAAGTGAATCTCAAATGCTCAAAACAGGAAACGTGGTTAAATCTGAAATCTGCTATGCTAGCTGAAACAGTTATATAATTTGACTAGTTAAAATGCAAGCACATTTTCATAGGCAAGTTGCATCTTTTTTATTATTATTATCATGATATTAATTAGCTGATCCCTCTTGCAGTGAGTTTAAATGGAGATATGTAAGCCTAAAGAGGTCATGCCCATAGGGTTATTTTCTGTATGAGCATTTGTACAGGGAAAGATCAAATGCTGCTTCAAAGCAGCAGAACTGAGTACCATGTTCCCTTTAATAAAGTGAACAATTTAAGAAGTGTCAAAAAAAATCAGACTAACATGCAATTATGATCGGTAGCATCTGATCTTCCTTTTTCATCTCTCAGCCCTGTTCTGTTGTCTTTATTTTCTGCATTCATTCTATTTTTTATATACTTGGTATTACGTTTTAGAAGGCTTTTTTTGCCTAATGAGGAAACGTATGCTTAGTGGTTGTTGCCCAGCCATGCCTTCACTTTGCCATTCTTGGCCGCCCCAGTTTCCCTGCCTGTATTCTTCTCTCCTATGTTGAGAATGTTCTTTGACTCTGCAGTTCAGATTTTCCCTAAATAGTATGAAAGAACCTATCCTCACTGCAATCTGTCCACACTCTTCATGTCAGCAACCATTTTAATCTCCTTACTCCCTCTTCCTCCTCCACCGCACTTAAGAACACGATCATCAATTGATTTTCTTCCTACCTCCTCCATTTGCTCTCTCAATCTTCTTTTTTTCCTCTCGCTCCATTTTTTCAGTGCAACTCCCACACGCTTCTTTTCTCAGCAACATCCTCCTCCTGCCCACCCTACCTCGAGTCTCCCAGCGTGCAATACTGGCCAGCCCTGAAATCTGGTGCCTACGAGGCAGGATGCATCCCTATTCCTAACCCTATCCCTATTCCTGTCCCTATTCCTATCCTTGTCCCCATTCCTATCTCCATCTCCATCCCTATCTCCTCCATCCTCATCCCTATCCCCATCCCTAATTCCATTCCTATTCCCACCCATCATAATCCCAATCCCCATCCCAATCCCTGTCCCTATCCCCAACCCCATCCCAATCCCTATCCCTATCCACTCATACCCAACAATGTGCAGGCAGCACCACATCTTGGGAGCACTGGTCATGTTTTTGCTGACAGGGCTGCATGCAAATCCTGCTAAGGAAATCATTTGTATGGGTATACACAAAGCAGGTCTCTCCTTTTAATGCTTCCTCAGGCATTGCAACTTTTTATTGGTATATTAAACTATTTCCGAGAGTTTTGTCAGAATAACACGTACAGGGTGCTGAATTACAGGAGTATGTGCTGACACACAGAGCCTTGACACATCCATATCACATTGCTCATTTTCAGCTGCTCAGATGTCAGAGTCATGAAATTCCGGGCTTTTGTGGAGAGAATCCCTAAGACAAAGAGAAGGAAAACCCATAGTAAGGTTCAGTAAATCAGGCTGAACTGGCAGATGACCACAATGACTTGAGCCTCCCGCGACCCAGCCTTCTCTAAAAAGGCATATATGGGCCCCGACAATCAAGCATAAAGAAAAAAATATCAAAGAAGAAAAAAACCCTCATTATCGCTGTCTGTCAGTTCTCAGAGTTACAAGATGCAGTGATGAATAAAGGGTACTTCCAGTTATGAATTGATGCTGCTTTGGAAGGACATGCCATTGGGTGGAACAAGATGATCTCCAGATCTCAAATTCCGGCCCATTCAATGAGTGGCACCCAGGGAGGACCCCTGGGCAGATGGGGGCTGTGGAGTCCCTGTGCCGGCCAGGAAGTGGGGAAGCAGTGCGGTGCGGGAGGCGCTGGTTGGTGCCGAGCCAGGGCAGGAGTTCTGAAATGTTACCTGGGTATGGGGAGGGTGAAAATAGCTGCTTGCACGGATGGCTTTGATCCGTAATGTGGTTGCTGTACGGTACATGATATCCTCATGCTTTGTATCACGCAGTGCTCGGGGGATGAGGGCTTGCGAGTGCCAAAAGGCTGTAAAACCCCAAAGCCTGGGGCGTCGGATGTCACCCGCGGTGACGACAGCTATTTGCTTATTTACTTATTTAACCACCACTGTTTACTTCTTCGATATTTCTTTCTTTATAGTTGGAAACCCACCACTCGCCGACCTTGTGCGCTTCCACCAAAGTGCCCCCCTTGCGCTGCGGTGTTGTTTTTTTAACGTAAATTTTGATTTCAGTTCTAATTCGAATTCATTGCTAATTCTCACCGTAATGGCCATTGTAATTCTCCGGCAGGCCGCGCCCCGCAGCCCCGTTCCCGCGCTGCCGCCCGTTCCCGCGCTGCCGCCCCCTCCCGGCGCGCGGCACCCCCCGCAGGCCAGGGGAGGGGGCGCGAGGCCGGGGAGGGGGCGGCACCGCCGGGGAGCGAGGAGAGGGAGAGGCGGCGGCGGCGCATGCGCACGGCACTTCCTCGTTGGCCCACGTAACAGTTGCGGGCGGGCGCCGGGCAGCGCGTGTCACTCTGCGGTGACTGTCAGCAGCGGCGGTGCAGCCCCCGCCAGCCCCGGCCTCCCCCGGCCCCTTCCCCTCCTATCCCCGCGGCCGGGGGGCGCAGCCGGAGCCCGCCCAAGTGCGTGCTGAACTCGGTGGGGTCGGGAACGGCTGGAGGGGATACGGCGGCGGCGGGTGGGGGTTCCTCCTCCCCTCCCTCCCTCCCTCCGTGAGCTCGCGGCGGGGCCGGGCTCGGCTGCTCGGAGGCGGCTCCGTCCCCGCAGCCGTCGGGGGCGAGGGAGCGCTCCCCAGCGGCGGGGCGAGGGGCGGCCGCGCCCCCTCCACCTCCCGCCCCGGCGCTCGGATGCTGCGGGGCTGCGCTGCGCTGCGCTGCCTGCTAACGTCTGCCCTCTGCTTCTTTTTTTTCCCCCCAAACCTCTCGGCTTCCTCCGCTCTGGGCTCTTCCCCGGGCCAGGATCATGCCGGATCAGATCACCGTCTCGGAGTTCATCGCCGAGACCACGGAGGATTACAACTCGCCCACCACCTCCAGCTTCACCACTCGGCTGCAGAACTGCAGGAACACGGTCACGCTGCTGGAAGAGGTACGGTCGGCCCTGTTCGTTCCCTTTTCTTTACGTTAGCTTTGAGAAGGAGCATCGGGGAGCCCAGAGCCCGGAGCTGGAGGCATTGGCATGCTTGTAATTTGTGGTGTTTTAATTGTGGGACTTTAAGCGTGTTGGAGAAAGCTGTCCTGCCCTGAAGGTTGGTGCCTGGAGCTGGGAGCGACATCGCACTTCTGAGTGATTTTGGTGGTTGTCGTGGTAGGAAAAACTGTGGATGTTGGGGTTTGAGAGGAAGGATGGAGGCTGTATTGTGTCTGGGAGCAGTGGCAGAGGTTTCCCCACTCGTTTGATCAGGGCAGTGCTGAGTTCTGTTTGCGGGAAGCTGCTGGGAAACTTCGCTTCTGAATTGAGGTGAGGACAGAGGGACAGGTTTGAACTGAGGAAAATAACATCCAGATAGAATAGGCGTTGGAAGGAGAGCAAAGTAATGCATAATATTGCAAAAATAATGCACTGCAAGTAGTCACATTGTCTCATTGTCTCAACCTTGAAGCCTCAGTGCTGTGTTTTTCTTAGTGCTTGTTTTTACCGTCATTTAAATGTTCATCCTGTTTTGCATCAAGAAACAAACGTGTGAAAATGGATCAAGTTACAGAGCTGGATTCTGTAGGGTACCACTCAGTGCGTCCTACCTGAGGTTTCAGTGTGATTTCTTATGGACGAGATCAGCAGTTATAAGGAAATGCCTTCCCAAAGGCTTTCAAAAAAGAAAGTATAGCTCATTTCTTACCCTGCACTTGGTTGAAGGTGCATCATGACATTTACAGGCAGATTTTTTTGCTGTTTCACAGATAACAGTTTGTTGTGGACTCGGATTATGTTCTTAGTTTCACGAATATCTGTCGGTACTTGAGGAGCCAGTGCTTACGTCAGAGATGGATTTCAGAGATTCTTCTTAGTTTTGCTGAACTGTTGGTATGAGCAAAGCATTTGGTATGCAAGCCATAGCCTTCTAATGGATTGGAGTAAGGCAAACCTGATTTCATAGAACTAACGTGACTGAGCACTGACTTAGTAGAGAAGATGTCGATGTTAAAAATATTTACAGCGCTGTTTTTTTTTGTTTTTTGTTTTTTGTTTTTTGTTTTTACAAAAGCTGATGAGGTGGTGGAATGATTGTGATATTACATTTAAAATTATGTACTTTAATTATGTAACTTTGACTAACTTCTGCAACTCTTCCATAATGCTAGCTGCATTTTTTTGTTTGTTTGTTTTCCCCTGTAATTAAGCCATGGTTGCTTGTAGGCTCATGAAGAATCAACCTGTTTTGGTTTGTGCTTGGCAGTATTGCTGCCCCCTGGTCTCAGCTATGTGCAGTAGGTGCAGCCACTGCGTGTTTATTAGGAGAAATGACAGCATTCATAGAGTTAAATAACCGTATGCGTTGTCCCATCATTGCTGATTTCCAGGGTAAGGATGCAGCTTTTGTGATTTGGTATGTACACTCACAGTGCACAAATGTGGTAATGCCCTTCCAAACAAAACCAAATTAGGGTGGTTTAATTCTAGAAGATAAACGTACAGTTTTCTGCACCGTTTTTGTAGATTGTGCATGTTTTCAAAGTTTAATATCCAATTTGACAGTAATAAATTCGAGTAATAGAGAATAATGTGCTCTTCTAGTGCTTGGATTGCTATTTCTTTGGTTTCTGTTCTGTAACTGTTCTGCATACTCATTTAGCATGTTTGCCACTTACATTGATTCTGGACTTGTTTTTTATCTGTCAATATAGGAATGCTTTGCTTAATGGGAAACGATATAGATACAGTGCAAAAGATCTGCAGCTTTCCCAATTTGATCTTTATTAATTTGCATGACGAAATGCAAATAGAAAGTGGCAAGCAGTGTGCTCCTTCACAGTCTTTGCACCTTATTGTAGCTGTAGCTTTCATGCACAGCTCTCCTGCTCCAGTGTTAAAGCTCTCTTGGTTTCTGTACATCTGCTTACCCAAGGCTGTGATTCATATGAAGCAGTGGATGGAAATTGAATGGTTGAAGTGGCTGTTATGTGGTTCTTATTGCAGCTGCTATTATCCCTGCATCGTGGATGACTGAAGAGCTCTTGAAGCAGCTCCTGAGCTTCAATTCTGACCCCTTTGTATTAATGCAAACGGGATGATCTCGTCCTTGCAGATTTTTGGTTTTTACGCTAATGTTGCATGTGGGTTGGAGCTCTCAGTGGACTCTGCAGACAGCGTCAAACTGTGCTGTTAGGACTCTGCAGCCCGAACTATCTTAGCTTGTTATTTTACAGTGAACTTAGCTGAAAACAGGCTGCGCCTACCTCAGTGACCATGAGGTGGTTCGTGGACAAACTAAGTATTTTCTGTGTTATGAAGTAAATCTGTTTTCTGAACAGAAGCAGTAGGGAAATGAAACAAATGATCAAAAGTTAGATCTGTTTCATTGCTTCTCAGTCTGATGCAATTCCTGCTGTAGCTCAGGGTAGTGGTTAGATCAGAGTTGCCTTTTCATTAAGAATATGGCAAAAAAGAAACAGTTATTTGTGAATGTGTCTGTATCTAGTTCCATGAAGGCTTTACAGAACTGTGAAATAATAAAATAGATTATGGAATCACTTGCTGTTTGTTTTTTTTTCATTTGATTTTCTTCCTATAAAAGTGCAGTTTATTCAGCTAAGTGGATTAATACAAATCCTGAACAGTCATGACTGGGAGAGATATGATTATTTTGAGTCAAGATTTTGGATGCAAATAGATGCAGCTGTGGGAAGAGGATTTGGGTAAAATGTCAGTGCAAGTATTTTTACTGATTAAGATGACTTCACTTTTGTAAGTTGTTGATGGAAGGTCCAACAAAATGCAAGGGCACAGCTCAAAAAACCAGAAGCTCGGGAAAGATTTGGTGAAAGTAATCGTGTGACTTATTTTTAAATAGTAAAACTAAACTTTATTCAAGTCTGTTGTGATATTATCAAAAGAGAGGAGAAATATATCATAGTAGGCAGCAGTTTATTGACTAGAAAGGTTTGTTCATGCTATTTAAACATGTGAAAGCTTGTAGGTTAAAAAGCTCATGCTCTGAAGAGACAGAACTTACGATTTTTGTCATTTAGTTGCACCAAAACAACAAAAAGACCTGTAGCTAGGCTTAGGAGCCTACCACTTGAGTGGCTACCAAACAACTGCAAGAAGTATTTTAATCATAACTTCTTTCTTTTGAGTGTGTTATCTAATGGTTATCAGTAAACACAGATTCTTAATTTCATGCTTTCTAAAGCCAAAATAATAAGTTTTTTCAAACTCCAAGGGGAGGGAACAAAACCATACATTGTGGTCTAGTTCAGGAGAATTTGTAATCTGTACTCCTTTCTGTGTTGTTTTCTGTGGTATTACAGTCATGCAGTGAAGACATTTTTTAACTTCCCATTTCTGTGTAAAACTGGGAGAAGTTTTGCTAATGCCATTCACATGAAGAGGTGATTACTACATAGGGAGATGGGTCATTGATGATTTAGGGTTTCAACAATTTGTTTTTGAGGGTGTAGACAGATCACTGATACAGTATCTTAAGAAGAAAGCTGAGGATGCGTTTTAAGAAACACGCTTTTGTAGTTGCAGTATCTCCCTGATCTGTTACTTAAATAGATTTTTGGAGAGTTGATTTGAATCGCTGAGTTGACTCTACTGTGGGAACTAGTTTGAATTTCTAGATTATGATGATTTCTGTTCAGAGAATATGCACTGTGCACACGGGATCTCCACAAGACGCTCTTAATTGCCACTCTGTTGTGTCCTTTGAGCTGGAGATGGGACATCTTTGCTCTGAAGGGACAGATAACTCAGTTATCTTCACCAGGCAGTTCTAAGGCAGGTGCTTGGTAGGATTGTCTTGAAATAGAGGTTAAGCTTAAATTCCTTTTTAGGCATCCTGGCTCGATAAGGAGTGGCAGTACCTGGATCACTTGGAGGCTGATGATCAAGAAATAGCCACAGTTGTTTCCGATGCCCATTTTACTGCTAAGCTCCTGTACTACTTGAGCATTTTCAATTATTAATGTTATTTATTTTTACTCTTCATTGAGAAGTTGCAAACTCAAAACATGCTTTCTGACAATGAGATATTCAGATACTTTTTAAAGAAACGTTTGCTGATGAGTGGGGTACCAGATAAGGCTGCAGATATATTAAAAAAAAAAAAAAATCCTGCAATGGCTGTTGTTCATTTTGTTATTTACTGTGCTGAGCTGTGAGAGTTGAAAGGTCTGTTGGTGGTAGACTGGTCCTGTAACAGATACACACGTGTTGCATCAGGGAGATAATTGCATTGGCTGAGCAGGAACTGAACACTCAATTCTGTTGTTTGCAATGCAAGTTTGGTAGAATCTAACATAACTTGAAAGGAGAAGACTTTTTCAAGTGTTCTTGATCATGTCTTGGATGGTTCTGTAAGATTAGAGTTAGCGAAGTGTTCTTGTTTGTGTGTAGGGTTGTTGGGGTTTTTTTGTTTGTTTTCAGAGTATCAACCATTTTTCATAGTTTCTAATGAGTAACTTTCCCTTTGTTCCTGTAGTGAGTTTTTCTTATTCTACTGCGTGGAAGGACTTAGTGACAAGGGTAAGGCCAACAAGGTTTCTGCCTGCTTGTGGCTTTGTTGAAACTTGTGTAGGACTAGTTAGCACTAAAACTGCCATTCGGTCAGTTCATCTACAGTGATTTCATGTGTGTTTCTGTCATAAGATCCTTTTCAAGTGAAAAGGTACTCTATCAAGGGAGGCAGAAGAAACCATGCAAGAGAACAGGAGCACTTTGTTTCTAAATCAACTTTCTGTTTTAGTTGGCAATATGCTCGAGATTTGGTTCACTGGCCTGTGCTGTGAAAACTCATGCAATCTGCTTTGTGTGTTTGGAGTGAAAGAATTTTTTCTGTAGTTTCTGCCTCTTCATTTCCATTGAAGTATCATCTGCATATAATTGTAACAGACAAATCATAGCACCCTAGTTTTTTTTGTTTTTTTTTTTTACAAAACTAAAAAAAGGAGAGGGAATCTGGGAGACTCCAGCAGCACTAGACCCAAAGCCAGCTTTTCCTAAACCCCTGGCTTGTTACATATGGCAGTTAGGAAGTCTTGCACCGCAGAGAGCTTCATACTTAAGGGCTGGTTGTTATGTAACTGATCACAGGCAACCTTCAGTTTTCTAAGATGTGTACTTCTGGTAGCAGAGCATCCTGAAAGAAACAGACGAGAAGTTTCTTTGCCAAAAAATGAAGCTTAGGATAATTACTGCTGTTCTTACGTTGGATGGTAAATTGCACCAAAGAAGAAAAAATACGAACAGAAGCCACAGTGATAGGTTATGGGGTTTGACTCCTGACCAGACAACTGAAAATGTGAAGAAAGAGAAATGACAGCAGTATCATATACTTATAATAGAATATTTCACAAAAATATTTTTGTAAATACTCTTATATTTACACACTCACAGAGTATCCCAAATTGGAAATCACCCACAAGGATCATTGACTCCAACTCTTGGCTTCACATGGGACCACCCAAACCTGATGTCTGTGAGCATTGCCCAAGTACTCCATGAACTTCAGCAGCTTGGGGCTGTGATCACTGCCCTGGGGAGCCCATTCCATGTCCCTCTAGTGAAGAACCTTTCCCTAACCCCCACCTGCCCCTCTTCTGGCACAGCTCCATGCCGTTCCCTCGGGCCCTGTCGCTGTCACAGTGATCAGAGCTCAGTGCTGCCCCTCCGCTCCCTGTGAGGAGCTGCAGCTGCCATGAGGCCTCCCCTCAGCTCCTCTGCTCTGGGCTGAACAAACCTAGGGACCTCAGCTGCTCCTCATATGTCTTGTCTGCCAGACCCTTCCCCATCTTTGCAGCCCTCCTTTGGACAGTTTCTAATTCTGGCATTCCAAGGCGCACACAGCTCTTGGCAGCTCTTGTCCCATGGAGGTGTTTGACATCACTCTGTCTTAACATTGTACAGTTCTTTTTCATGTGGCCTGAGATCAGTATAAGTATTTATATCTTTGTGTAGCTCATAGGTTTTAAATAAGGTTTTTGGTTTTTTGTTTGTTTGTTTTTGTTTTTTTGAACCCTCAACAGGAATCTTCATGTTTGCTCATCAGTTAGAAAACTATGAAAGTGCTCTGTGGTGCCCCATTTGCTGTTTGGATAGGGTTTGACTCCTGGTAGAGTGTGTAGCACATAGTCATGGGAACTTGGTCTCTACAGAACCCCTCATAATCAAGGGAGAGACTCTTAACATTAAATGACTTAAAAGTTAGTTCTAGTATATAAGCAGAAGTCACTGAAAATGTGTTCTGTTACTGGTGTGTGAGAAAGAAAACTCCTCAGGTAACCACGGAGATTTTATTTCCTGCAGGAATACAGCTGAAGGTTCTGCTTGAGAATGAAGCAAGCACTTTATTTCTCAAGCGACAGTATTGATCTTCATTGTATATATGGGTTTTTGAATACCTGCGGGCTAATGCTGCGGTTTTGTATAAGCATTATGACAGCATTTTTGAATAGGGCAATGGGTTTAATTGTGTTGAGTGAGAAACTTCTCCTTTAAGTGTTCTGTGGAAAGCCCTGTTTGGACCACATGGCCCTGCACAGTCACTCTTTCAGCCTCAGTGAAAGGACAGTCCTGAAGCTGTGTTGTTCCTGTGTTTAAGCCAGAAGTTGTATATGTTTTTTTGCTGTTTGTTTTTAATCATCACCTCTATCTTGACCTTACTTATTTTTGCCCTCCTTTTTGCGTTTGCTGTTGAGAGAAATACGGTAGTCTTATTGGTGCAGAAATTATTAGTGACTCAATCGTGTAATGGAGTCTTTAGCTTATTAACCTAGAAACATTTCCACAATATAAGCACAGGATATCTTGTTTTTTTCCCTTGTGTAAGAACTAAAAGCCCAGTTATTGTTGTCTTTTGTGTTTTTTAATCATGTGTCTGATGATCAGTTGTATGGAGAGGCTGGGGATGTTCAAAACTCAACTTGATGGTAAAAGCTGCTGCCTTTACAACGGGGCTGCATCATTGAATCTTTTTAATGATATGCAGGCAGAGTAAATCAGTTATTTAGTTTCATTAATGCATTTTTGTGTTTATCAGCTAAAAGTTTGCACTGGGCTTGTTCTTGGCAAGAAAAAAAAAGCATATCTAAGCCCAATGAAACTAATGGAAGCAAAGTTGATAACTTCCTCCAGTGAGAAAGTTATTCTCCTTTTTAAATAGAGGAAATGAGATATTATGGGATCGTATTTCTACAAAGCTGTTTTTTGAAAAGTTTATGAAAATTGGAGGTTTGTATGTTATATTTTAGGAATAATTTGGTTACTGAGTTTTTGGCGCAGGTGTGGTTTTTTTTTTTTTCTGTATGATCGACCTGCATCTCTAGGAAGTCAACTGCTTTATCCTTCACTGTGGTGATTATTACAGCTTAATCGTCTCTGCTGGTTTAACTTGGCTTGCACAAGGAGAATGATGTGGACTTTGTATTCTAGAGCATCCATATTGAAATTAGTGCTCTGTTTTATTGTGTTACAGTTTGTTTTTCAGGTAAAATGTCTTTTTGATTTTGGGGGTTCACAAAGTATCAATTTGGAACTCAGGAGGGGAAAATACTTGAAGTGTTCCTGTTAGGAAACTTACTGTTTTCCATAGCATTTCAGAGAAGTTTGGCAGGGGCGGGAGGGTGAGAGAGAATAAAATGTAGCCAGTTGTTTGCCAGGGTAGTTGTGAGCTTGTTAGGAAACCACTAGGATTTAACCTGTTTGGATTTGATTCTTAAGACTCCGTCTCTTTAAAGAAGACTGAAACTCTTTAATAGATCACATGTGACTCATTCAACTCTTTTCTTTATGCTCCTCATAGACATGCTGAAGTTCTATACGTCATTTAACTACCAATTCTAATTCAGAGCTTCATTATGTTGAGCATATTGCTGGCTGTTCTAGTATTTAAACCTCAGTTTGTACGCTTTTGATGTAACTGACAACTATTTGGTTTTAGATTATATTCAGGTTCTCTTGGATAGAATGAGATTGTGGTGTTACTGCTGGTTGTAGAAACTTGGATTCCTAAGACACTTTACCTTTTAGTTAATTAAGGATATTTTTGGCCAAGCAATATTTATATTCTTACATATCTTCTGGAAAAGTGAGACTTCTGCTATACTTAATTTGGGTAGCATGGCATTTTTAATGTAGAGTTCTTATTGGTGGTTCTTAGTCATGAAATGGTATGTAGTATTGCATAGGGACAAGCAGTGTTCCTAATGCTGAGTGGACACTGAAAGTAGTTGAGCTGTTGTCTTGTGTGTCAGGGAAGGCAACTCAGCTGCTAGAAAAGTGGAAACAGTGAGGTTAACACAAACTCCATTGTTTCTGTTCAGTGGTGACAGTGTGCCTGCTTATGACCTTCAAAATCAATTTGTTAATTGTCACTGCAATGAGCCAGCTTATGAAGCTGTTGAATTTTAATAAAATTGAATGAGGCTGGGAATTCAAAGTCCCTTGACTTGTTGAGCAAACCATTCTGCACTGGGGTTGTTGTCTGGGAACTCAAGAAAAGCGGTCTAGAAAGTATAACAATGTGCAAGCCTGTGCTGCACTTAACAGTGCTTGGGACTATGGTTGTTTGTTCCTGTGTTCTTAATGTAGCACATGGTGTTGCTGGTAAGTGGTTTTTGAAACGAGCAGAAATAGGGCGACTTCTAATTAAGAGTATTTAAGGAGGTGGTTTAAATATAAGATATACCAACATGCTAACTTTCTTATCGTGTTTTGTTTTTTTCTTCCCTCACTAAGTGTCAGAATTATGGGGCAATACAAAAACCTATAAGAGGGATGATGCTGTGCAAGTGGAATATTCTAAGTCTGTCTAATCCAACCTCTTATCTTTGGAGAATGGTTATACTATCTCTTGGTCACAAAGATGGGACTCAGTAACTAAATCATAACTGAAGGTGCCTAATTAGCAAGACATTAACTCACATGATCTTAAGAGTTCTGCCAACTTTAAAGAGAAAGTTGAATGAAGTTGCCTTGAATGTTTTGACAAAGTAGTTTGTTTTTACTGTAATGGTGGTCTTGAATACTGTATTTGCCCAACCTTGTAAGCAGTACTTTGATTTCTCTTACAAATAGTTCTTGTTATAAGGCCTTGCAAAAAATAAATATATAAATTGTGATTTGTTTGGGGATTTTTTTTTGTGTATTGTCATTTTTTTTGCAGCAGCCCCACTGTCTTTCTAGGGAAGATTGTTGTTTTTTTAATTCCCATTTTGAAGGGATGGAAGAAGCCTACAGAGGCTCTTTGATGTGAAAAACTATTTATATTTAGATACCAGTGCTCTCTGAACAGACTTCTTTGGGGAATAAAATATGTATACTGGACTTCAATAGCTGTGGTGACTTCAACATACAAGATAAATAGCATTTCTCTGGGGGGTCACCTGCAGAACCCTGCATACCGGAACGCTGCACTAGTGAGCAGTTGTAGGGAAGATGGTGCTAGTTCTCTCTTATAACTTGCATTTTAAAAAATGTCTGTAATCCTTCAGTGGCCATATTGTTGCCCGGCTAGTACTGCTTTCACAGAAAGTGCTTGGAAGGAGCCACTGTATAAACTGGCAAAGAAAACAAGAAAAAACTCAGTTTATTCCTTTGCTGATGCTTTAGAGGTAATTAAGCTCTCTGTTGTGCTACTGACTTAAATCTCAGATTGACCGCCTGACCTTTTTTGTGCATCCAATTTGACTTTGAATATTTCCTTGCTTGCTTTATTCCACCGTGTCTAGGACAGCTTCTTCAAAAATGCTTTTTTTCAGTGCGCGTGGTAGGTTCTGGTTAAAGTATCTGTAACAGTGTTGCTGGATTCTGCAAAGCCCAGCCTGTTTGCTGAACTCATTTGTAGTTCAGGACAGCTTCCTGTTTTTCTTAGTTAATTGGGCAACAAGTTCCAGCAAAGCAGCTTCCTTCAAATTGAATCAGTGGATATCGTGCATATTCTAAATAAGGAAGCAGCTACTGTCTTCTTGACTCTTGCAACATTTGTCGACATTGTTCTATCACTTTATTCTTGCGGAAGGCCAAACCTAGGAACAGATACTGTTCTCATTGTGTA
This sequence comes from Pavo muticus, assembly GCA_016647715.1. Classification (NCBI taxonomy): domain Eukaryota; kingdom Metazoa; phylum Chordata; class Aves; order Galliformes; family Phasianidae; genus Pavo; species Pavo muticus. Next base: position 2,312,848 of record JACDJE010000066.1, on the reverse strand, counting down.
TTGCCTTCCAACTTCATTGGATATATTTTCACTCTCTGTTGCTGACTTCTGGCAGGAAAAAAAGAGGACAGCTCTTTATTATTGCTGTCACTTATTTCTACAAGTAATCATGCTACTTCATTGAGTGCAGATGTGTGCACTGCTGGAATAGTCTAAGATAATAATGAAATAAAATCAACGTGCAGAAGTATTTATTAAAATTATCCTGTTTGTTTTGCAGTGAGCACTGCATAGTGTGGTTATTTTTTATAGCGTGGTTATATTTTTTTTATATATATTTCTCTGAAACACTTGGTTTTCTTCAAGGCAGAGGAACATACAAAGGGAAATGGGAAGAGTAAATGCAAAGAATCTGGTTAGAGTGCAGAGCGCAATCTTGCCTCAGTTTATCGTGTGAACTGATTCGGGGATTAGTATGTAGTCACTTATTTCATGACTCAGACTGTAAGGATGCGCTACTAAATGGAGGAATTATTCTCTGCTGGTAGTTGTATTGTTCTGAAGACAATGATATTTGGATGGATGCCTCCTCCCTGATAGAAAAATTTTGCCCAGGGTAAACATCCTGACTGGACCTTTGTTCATGTGCCAACAGTTAAAGCAGGAGGTTATGATTTACGACCTAACAGGGCATTTTGAGTGTCTTCCATTAACTGTCCTGTGATCTGTGGTAGAGTAAGAAAACCTGAACTTGTTGGATGTCCAGCAGTGTGAAGCAGAGCTGGAGCTTTGCTCAAGGTTTTAGAAGTAAATGGAGGTACCTGTAGAGAATGCATTTGATGCAAGAGATGCGATAGCTGTTTGTGATTCCTGAGCTTTGGAGTTCAAAAGTGTCATCTAGTTCAGGGCTCAAAGGACTTCTCAGTCAGCATGAGCGTGCACTGAGCTAGCACCCTGTTGAGTAACTGCACCATGTGGAGAGTTCCTAGTGCTTCTGTTGGAGTAATTTATGAAGGAAGTTACAGCTTGATGATCACTGGGAATTTTTAAAATCACCCTAAAAATAGGTTTAGATAAACTAAGCTATTAAGTACTAGGTTTTCATAGGGGGAATCTTAAACTATTGTGGAACTTTTTAGTGTTGTTTGCTTTCTGGCCTTAAAACCTGTTTATGAATCTATTGGGGAAGAATAAATGAATATTTCTTGATTTAAATCAATCAAATGCTAGAGAACTTGGTTTGGATAGCAAATTGCCTAAGATGTTAGGAAACTCATGTAAACAACATGTTTTCAAAGTGATCGGTGGTTGGCTTTTCTTATGTCTGAGAATTCCCTTTGAGATTGAGTGGTCTGCTTGAATGGGCAGAATATTCAGGTGGAGGCCTGAAGGCAGCTGAATGTATTCATTGAATGCATAAAATCATATGGAATGCCTACTTACAGGACACTTAAAGTTAATGGAAGCTTTTAACTCTAATCTGTTGTCTGTTTTTGACAGGAGTGCAGGCAATTCCAGTCATACAGTAGGCACACAGAACTGCAAGAGGAAGCTTAACATTTGTTTTCTGAGCTGGTTTTGAATAAAAAGCATGACCTTCTAACTGGAAGAAAGAGATGGCAAGCCTAAATGTGTACGATCATAGTAGATGGAAAATGCTTAAAAAGAAAACAAAACCCACAAACCTGTTCATTCACTTACCACCCAGCCTATGTATACAAAATGGGCCAGTGTTAGGTTAAAATAGAGATACATGGTCTCTTAGTGACTGGGTATGTGTGTTACATGGTAATGAGTACCATGTGAATGGAGCCTGCAATCAGGCTTCTGTGTTCTTTAACCTTATTGTTCACCTCTGTTGTGTGAGTGTAAAAAACACACATGCATCAGTACAGAACTACTGTCTGAATGGAGCTGCTGTTTTTCTGTTTCTGGCCCATGAAGCAAGGCAAATGTAGCATGTAGAGAAACAGTGCTTTTTCTTGGGTGGAGTAAGCATTTTATTTGAATCAAGCTGATATGTAAAGTTGCCGGAGGGATTTCACTTCCCTCCTGGAACTGAAGGACAGTTTATCAGTTTGGGGTGGTGCTCTGGTTCATTGGATGACACTGTGGGCTCAGATGGACTTCCAGTGATCAGCAGTTTTATTTGTGTTGGGTTTCAGTGTTGTGGATTCACCTTCACATCCATTTTGATCCTTCCTAGGTAACTTCCAGTTGATTTTGACACTCAGTTTTGTTGCTAAACACAAATGTGGACAAATGCATACTTTGTGTGTTTTGGATGGCCCTTAAAGCCTGATTTGGATGTACTGTTCTGCCACATCAGGTTTGCAGCCTTTGAAGCATTTCTTTCTTTTAATAATAGAGTTGGCAAAGTGGAACAGGAGAAAATGTGAACTGAAAAGAAAATGCAGATGGGACAGTGACAGATCAAAGGCAGACCAAGTGATGTGCTGCTAAAGTGTTCATGATGTATTGCTATAATGGATTTTACTATCTTGAATTCCAAAAAGTAAAATGGTATGAGGTGTATGGTGAAGTATAATGCAAAAGGTAGATAATAAAAGAACATGGTCGTGTTGCAGCGTCAGAGGCAGGGAGAGGACAAGTCTCAGAGGTTTCAGACAGGAACATCTGCTCTATTCCTTTTTGGTTGGCAAGTTTGGAACTATTAGGGTAGTATGGTTAGATTGCGGTTGGACTTGATCTTTAAGGTCTTTTCCAGCCTGAGCAATTCTATGATTCTGTGTTCCAGGAACTGCTAGAGACTATATAGAGCTAAGTACTTAGTGAGCTGAAGCATCATGCTTTTCTTCATAATGTTGGAGGGGAAAAAGAGAAGTTAATTTCAGCTGAGAAAAAGGAAGCTGTAATTGAAAGACTTGACCAGTATTTAACTTGAGCATTCCTTCATATTAAAGCGCTGTGAAGTTCTTCTCTGACATGGAGCAGCACCCTTGAGTGAATGTGAAGGAAGGATCTGACTAGAGCATGCGGAAGGTACCAATTAATGGGCAATAGTAAATAGTTTCATTGCAGATACAAGATTTATGTAAGATACAGAAAGATCCTCTACGAAGTGTAGAAGCCAAATTCTTACAAGGAGGAATATTCTTTTGTTGACGTAGTTTTACACTTCTGTAAATGTTTTTCACCCAACTTTCCTTCCTTCTCTTCTGTCTTCTCCCTTTTGGAGAGGAGTCTGATGTTGACTGATGCCAAATCTACATGAAAGGATTTGAAATGCTGTATGCTAACAGCAAGAACTCCAAAAGACTTGCTTGACAGCTTTTTATTTAAAAACATACTTTAATTTGCAGATAATTAAAAATCTAATTCATAAGTTTGCAGAGTCTGTTTTGCTGCTTTGTTTGTTCTGACAGTCAGTTCAGTCCCTCTGAATTTACAGTAGTTATAGTTTTTACTGTTTTCCATTTTTCAAATCTGCTTCAACATAAAGAACTTAAAACTCACTGACTTACATGAATATGATCACCTGCATTAAAAAATGAGACAGGTGAATTGACAGGGAATAAAAATACTGTATGTCTGTTGAGAAACACATTTGAACTGTTATGATTAAAGCAATAAAATCTTCATTTGCACATGATATTTGTAACAGTTTACTAGGTTGTCATTTTTCACCTGAAACAACTGCTTTGTTCACTCAAGCTCCATGTTTACTTGTCTCAGCATCCTGCCTCTTGACAATCAGTGATCAACAGCATATGCAGTGGGAGGAGTGCAAAGAACAGAAATTTACTTTGATACTATTCTAAAAAAAATCTCTTCAGAAATATCCTTAGCTGGAAGTGCTAAGGTATTAATCACTGAGTATCTTGGATTTCTCTGTCTCCGATTGCTTGAATTCAGAAAGAATTTGTTAGCATCTGTGGCAACCTACATTTCACAGTTTAGCTGGGTGGCGGAAAATGCAGCCTTTTAAATGAAGCCTGAATCTCAGTGATAAAACCGGAAGTCTCTAGTTCTTGTAGTTTGAGAGAGTAAGTGATTGTTCTCTCTTTGTTTCTTCTATTCTTTCCAGATTTTAGACCTCTTTTGTTCTACATCTCTTCTGGAGGCTGAAGAATCTTAAAATATGTATGTTTAAACCCACCTCTCTTAGGAAATGTCCTTGTAGTTTAGGTCAATGTAGCTGCCTTCCTTTAATCTCTTTTTATGTTTGTCTTTTTAAGATAAGAAGAAGAAAATGCAGGTTTCCTGTGAACTTGCTTGTTGGTATAATGATCCCCTTTGTTCTGCTCTTATTCCAGCCCTGATGACTTGCAGTATTCTGATTTGATGTCTTTACTCATTAATATTCAAGGAATAGTTCAGGAAAACTTCTCTTTAAGTTATAGAATGGTTTGGGTTGGAAGGTATCCTGAAGGCCATGCAGTTCCAACCCTCTGCCATGGGCTGGTTGCTGCCCCCCAGATCAGACTGTGCAGAGCCCCATCCAACCTGGCCTTCAGCACCTGCAGGGATGGGGCATCCATAGCTTCTCTGGGTAGCCTTTGCCAGGGCCTTACCTCCCTCTGAGTAAAGAATTTCTTCCTAACATGTAACATAAACTTTCCCTCTTTTAGTTTCAAGGAATTACCCCTTGTCCTACCACAATGCTCCCTAATAGAATCCCTTTCTAAGTTCCCTGTAGGCCCCCATTTGGTACTGACAGGCTGCAGTGAGGTCTCCCCACAGCTTTCTCTTCTCCAGGCTGAACAAGCCCAGTTCCCTCAACCTTTCTTTGCAGGAGAGGTGCTCCAGCCCTCTGACCATATTCGTGGCCCTCCTCTGGACCTGCTTCAATCACTTCATGTCTTTCCTGTGCTTGGAGCCCCTGGCCTGGACGCAGCACTCCAGATGGGGCCTCATAAGGGCAGAGTAAAGGGGAACAATTCCCTTTCCCTGCTGGCCACTCCTCTTTTGATGTAGCCCAGGATATGATTTGCTTCCTGGGCTGCAGGAGAACACTGCTGGCTCATGGAGATGTTGGCTGGTGAGAAGCTCAGGAAGTCTTTCTCTGCAGAGCCAAGCTGTATTTGTGCTGAGACTTGCTCTGACCCTAGTGCAACACCTTGTACTTGGCCTTGTTGAATATCCTGAGGTCAATACTGGAGTATGCCTACTTGGTAATGGTGGGTAAGGGTTCAGAGACCTGCACTGTATATACAAATTTACAGAAACATATTTCCACCATGCACTGCTTGTGTGTGTATAAGTATATATATTTTATCTACTGTCTTAATGGGTAGCTAACTAGTGTTTGTGATGTTATCTGCTACCACTCACAGCTAGTTGTGCAGGTTCTTTTTTTAACTGGAACTGTTTATGTTGTTAGCAGACTTTGTCATCTCACTACTCACAGCCTTTTCTAGAATGTTTGTGAATAAACTGAGCTGCACAGATGATAGAACTACTTCCTGATGACTTCCCTTGAATGACAAAATTAGTAATTTATCCCTAGTTGACTTCCTTTTTGCTTAAACAATTACTGCTCCAGAAGAATGGTTTCCTCTCATTTCCTGTCAACTTATTTTTTTTTTTCAAGACCCTTTGATGATAAATGTTGTTAGAGTTTTTGGAAATTCAGATAGTTTGTCAAGAAGGTTGCCATTAAGCCAATGGATGAGACGTATTAAGTGACTTGAATCTTGAGAGATCCCTTTACAGAACTCATGCTTTTGGTATTTAACTTATTGGTCCATGTCTCCCCATAATTTGTCAGTTTCTTTCAGTTTGAAGTGGGAGATGATGCACAGCAGAGCTAAGGCTGTGCATCATCATTAATTTTTCTATTAATGTTGGATAAGTACACTAGTTTTAAAGTATTTTGGAGGGTTGTTATTATGAATTTCCTGTTTGTGGTTTGATTTTTATTTTTATCAATTGATTTGCAGATACTTATGTAATCTACTCGTTTTCTCACAGTTTTTATTTGTTGAAGGGTATTTTCTTTTGGTAGTCGTCTTTGCTGGCTCTTTTGTCATTGTCATCTTTCTGAAAGTCTATGTTTTTGAAATGACAACCATTCATTTGCTTAGGTACAATCACTTAACATATTGTTGTCAATCAGAGAGAAAGGGAAACGGTTTCCTTCAGCATATCTTCGTGAAACACTGTCATATTGAAAATTACATGTGAGCACCAGTTTGGTATTAAATATTTAAACTGAATAAACTAAACATTTATACTATTTCAGTAGGAATTTCATTTAGCACTAAGCTTAACTTTAATGTACTTCCAAAAAGTTTGTCTAAGTATAGTGTAGCATGGGTTAATACCCATGCTGGTACATTTTCAAGGAAAAAAAAGATCTTAATCCACAAGACTGTGGTGCAGGACTGGGATGCTTATTTAAGAATTTTATCTTAGAAGTACGCCGTAGAGATCAGCATCTACATTTCCTTTAATTATTTATGTGAGAAGCATCTGTCATCCATCCTCCTAACGGGATGAGGGAACATGCTTTCCTTATGTTGTCCTTGTCCATCGAGCTGATAATCAGAATGTCAGCAAACTTCCTGTGCTTTCCCTGTAGAAAATTAGATAGCACTTCTCATATTAGAATATCCTGCAACAGAAAAAAATGGTCTGAGAGTTGGGCAGGTGCTTAAATATACAATAGTACTTCAAGGTGATGTAGTCAGTTTACTAAAATGGGAGATGAAATTCATGCTGTAGCTGGTTTTTCTCTTAGCTACTTAAATGAGTTGAATTAAAAAAAAAAAAAAAACCCACCACAACAAAACTTCTCTTGTTCCCAGTGTTTTCTTTGTGTCTTTACCTACAATGCTGTGCTCATTTCTTCCCCTCCTCCTCATCTCAGCACCTGCCTGTCTTTAACTCCTGCTCTGCTGGAGCCTGCAGCAGCTGCACCAGCACAGGAAATGGAACCTTTCACACGTGCACCGCAGAAGAGTGGTGACCTGGGTTGTGTGGGTGGTGCTGCTGCGTGAATCTCAGCCTTGTGACAGGAAGAAGGTGCCTGTTCTGCTCTGCTCCTGAGCAGCGCTGATTGGGGAGGAAGGTTAGGTTAAACCTTCAAATGGAAATGACTTTTTGGCATGTAAAAATATTTAGCCGACTCTCACCGAGTCGTAAAAAAGGGTAATTTTGGTTTTTCGTATTCCCTTTGTGCGTTTTTTTCCCTTGCTTTTTTTTCTCCTGTTTGTGTGTTGTAGATCTAGGAGAAGTAAGATGTCCTCCAAGCTTAACGTGCCTTTCTTCCTTCTTTTTAACAGTACAAATTCTTATATCAGTGTTGGTGAGCTGCTCTGCTGGTTTGACACAATTTTCCTGTGTGTAGCAGTGGTCATGTGCCTACTGCCTTTCTTCCCCAGTCTACCACTGTTGACTTGCTGAGATGCCTGCAGAGGGAATGGGCAGTACTACTCAGTGCAATTGCAAGGGCCGGCTCCTCTGCCCTTGCTGCTGAAGATTTCCTGCCTCTCCTTCTGTTTGTTCCTGATGACTGGACACACACAGTTCTCTTCCAGTGGAGTATCTGTATCCTGAAGCGGATATTTTGACTGCCAGTTTTAAAGCATGTAGGAAAATATAAAGAAGCACGCTCTGCCCCTTAAGTGGTATTATGCTGGAAATGTGAAGTAGTGCATTTCTGGGAAACGAGAAAGGGAGAAGGGATGAAAAGGAAGCTGGAGTTCCTTATGCTTCCATGTTATCTTCAGTATGTGGTTTTCCTTATCTTATTTTTACTGTACAGAGAAAGCAAAATGTATCATAGGTTTAACTAGGAATTTGTGCTTGGCCTGAAGGTACTGAAAGCATTGCCTTTTGAGGAACCTTTGATGTTCATTAGGGAGTAGTTCTGTTTCTGTGCCAGGCAGTGTTTGCTTTATCTAGTTGCTTTTGTCATTTCCTTTACGAACCACAGTCTTACTGTATTTTAATTTCTTCTTTAACTGTTAGTGTTTTTTGTTTACTTTTTCTTTTCCAGACAAGCTACAATGTGTTAGGAAATTTGATAATCTAGTTTATGTAAATTAAAAATGGAAATTTTTTTCATGATATTAGTGTTATTTCAGTTTCTTTCAAAGGACTGCATTGACAGCACGGTAGTACTAAAGTTGCGTATAGGTGGACGGATTATTTACTTATTTTAAATGCTGGCTTCGTAACCAGATTACAGTCTTGATGTCTTGCTCTGTGCTCTTGTTGTTTTTTTCTTATGATAGCTAGTAAACTTTAAATGAATGTTATTTACTGTCATGTCCTGAGTATTTCAGGGTTTGACTTTCTGGTGTTCTTAAAGATCTGCTTTTAGGTATATTGGATTTGCTTCAGAGTTTTAAGACTTTTTTTTTGTAAAATTTGCAGCACTCAACATTTCATGTCATATTTAAACTAAATTGTAATTTAGGAAGAAAGAGTAGTTATTCCTGCAAGTTGACAACAAATAGAAACTTCATTATTTTTAGCTTGCACAAATGTGCATGGTTATTTGTTTTTTGTTCTGTATTCATCTCAATGCCCTTCTCCAGTCCTCAGATTTTAAACTTTTGTATCCAGTACTATGGGCATGCTGTCACTGCAACCAGGTGCCAAGCATGCTTAGTAAGCAGATTAAAAGAAGCTGAAATAGAGAAACGAGCTTTCATAGAAGGTCACAGTATTGCAGTAATATGAGTGAAACATAATTGTGCGTGTGTAGGAAGTTACCAGGTTTCATCTTAGGGCCAAAAGCAGAGGAAACACTCATATCAAGTTTACTTTGTGTGACTGACGGGTTTGCTGCTTAAAGGTTGATGAATAACCTTGCCCACAGCAGGGGACTGGAGCCTGATGATCTTTAAGGTCCCTTCCAGCCGAAGCCATTCCATGATTGATCAAGGAAATTCCTAGCTCTTTTCATGTTATGAGCCAGGGTGGCCTTAACAGGTCACAATGAACTATTGGGGTAACTGAGAACAGTGGTTTTCCTCCAGTCAGAAATGTGTTGTTTGGGAGATGTCTTTGAAGGATTCTTGCTAGCCTTTCATTTTTTTTAATGGATAGCAATTAGTGATTGCTGTCACAGTTTGGTGATGTGATGCTTTTTATAAGACTAATGTGAAATTGTGTACAAGTATTTGCCAGAAACTAGTTTTACTGAGAACTGTATTTAAAGGACATTTAAGTCAGTTCTCCAAAATTACTGCAGAAGTAGCAAGTTTGAGAGTTTTGAAGAATGTGGCTTTTTGTAGGCATTGGTCTGCAAATGTATAATAAAAGTAGTGCTTGAAAGAGTTACAGCCTCCCTTTGGGCGCTCTAATATAATAGTTTTATGTCCTTCTCATATAAGGTAGTGCCCAAACCTGCACACGTTGCTCAAAGGTAGGCCGACCATGGGTGACCTTGAGTCACAAAATCTTTGGAAATCTGGACAGCTGCAGAAGAACCTGAATTTGTGTGGACACAGCTTTAGAGTTCTTCAGAGTTCCTCATCCTGCTGTACCATTTTGCTGCCTGCACTCTCAGCTGAAGTGAAGCTTGTGTGTGTCTGTTAACCCCTTGCATACTCTGAAGGATCCAGTAGGCAGCTGGAGTGTACCCTTCTTTTGTAATTGTTGCATGGTGGAATGAGAAATTTACTGCTACTTATTTACTTGAAAATGGCACTTTATTCAAATAAGAGTGAAGTGCGAATTTTAAAACATTTACTCATGACTAAGATAGACAAAACTATTACAAATGTTTCTAAACAATATATGTGAAATAAATAAATGATCGGAAGTGATATTTAATCATGTTGCAGCAGCCTTCACTTAGTGCTTTTCCCCTCTTTCCTGTGCTAGTACACTGCATCAGCTGGGTGGGTGCCTGTCCTGGATTCTGCCTTTCATCTTAGCTCCTGCTGCACCTGGAGGAACACACAGCACAGCCAGTCCATGCAGAGTTGTGGGCATGATATATCATAGCCTTGAAGTCCTGGGTAGAAAAGGGGGAGGGTGTCTCACCTTTCAATCTTCCTCCAGATTTTTCTTTCTTCCTCGGAGATGCAAATATGGGTCAGGGTAGCTGCAAACTAGTCTGTTGTGTAGCTGATTAGCAAATGTCTGCCTGAGAGTGGAGTAAAATTTTCCTGCCTCTTTTTGGTGAATCGTGACAAGCAGATTACATTGCAGAGATTTTTTTGATTGAATGTTGTATTCTGTGTTGACCATCATTAATGTGAATGATTGATCGAAATAAATATGTATCGTTACTGGCACTGAATTAATTCCAGCCTCAATGAAATCTGTAGCTTTAGGAGGTAATAGATGGCCAGCTTTTTTATGGAGCTCAAGAAAAGAGTGGGCAGTAACCCATACCTGCTTGTCAAGTATGAAGGGGGCTGTGGAATGACCTATCTTTTAGGTTTAACTAAACAAAATCATTTGCTTTCATCCATCACATTGTCTCTTCTCTCAGGATCACGTGTATCCAATTCTTTTAGCGTGACTTTAATAAAAGCATGGTCTTAAAAATGAGTAACTCATTCAAAAATTCTTGTACTCTAAAGGTACTTTATATGATAAGGTGCAAAATTCAGGAGGAAAAAATTATATTAATAAACATTTTATTGAATCACAGAATGGCCTGGGTTGAAAAGGATCACAATGATCATCTAGTTTCAACCCCCTGCCATGGGCAGGGTCACCAGCCGCTAGACCAGGCTGCCCAGAGCCCCGTCTAGCCTGGCCTTGAATGCCTCCAGGGATGGGGCATCAACAACCGATACAGAGAATATTCCTGATCTCATGTCATTTATGATGAATGAATTGTAGTACTAACTTTTAAAACAATTATTCCTTTATGTTTGCTGACACCAGTGTTAATTTTTATTTTTTCTTAAGGAAAAAAAATCCACAAATCAGTAACTGTCCCAGGGATATCCTCTCTGAAGTTCAGATCACACAGATGTGTTTAAGACACCTCAGATGATAGTGTTTGCAGGGGAGGCAAAGCAGTGGCCCTCTGGTTTTATATCCCCTTCTACCGGCAGCTTTGATCGATCTGGCTCCAAGCTGACAATTATCCTTCGTCTTCAGAGAACGTAAAAGATACCTTTAGGGCATATACATTTCAGCGTTTTTCTTGGTATTTTTTTGAAAATAATAACAGTTCAGTTGTCTGGGAGCTGCTGGGGGATTTAGAAAGTGTGATTTCTGGTTATAGTGCTCCTTTGTAATCTGTGGTGCAGATGTAGTTAAGTCCTCTAAGCTAAGTAGTTGCATTTGACTGTATGGTGGTGTTAATGCAAGGTAACCTGTGAAGATATGGGCTGAGCTACTTCGTGTTTGCTTCAGGCTGGGAGCATACAGGGATTGTTACTAACAGTTCAGTTCATTTTACCTGGTAAGGTGCTGTATGTTGGTTACATGTCTAAGGTTTCTTTAAAAAAAAAAAAAAAGCACAAAACCACCTAACTTACATTGTATGGACATGCATACATTATTAATAAGTTATTGGTTTTCAGGACTTGCTCTTATTTCGATTGGGATGAATGAATTCTACAGGAGTTGATTTCTTGTGATGTAGAGAGTCAAAACATTTTTAAAACTGCTGCTCATGCAAATAAACAACAGAAAGCTTTATACTGGCTTGAGGCATGAGCAGAATAGAGGTCTCAAATGAGCATGGACTGTTCAGGCATAACACAAAGTTGTTTTTTTCTTCTTACATAGTAACAACCTTGCCAAGACATCTGTGTTCTATAAGACATTAAGAGGAGATGTTGATTTTTAAGTAGTGTTATTTCTGTATACCAAGTAGTGGTAGTTTTCTGTACAGATCCCTTACTCAAAAGCAAGTCTGTCAAGTTTCCATAGTAGAAAGGCACGATGCCCTGGGTGTCCCTTCCAATGGGATTGTTCCAAATTGCAAAGTGGTTTAATAAGACTATTTTTATTTGAAGTGTCAGTTTTATATCAACCATCTCTTACCAAAACAGAAATGCATTTTGGATTCATTCTGTTAATAGAACCAGCCCTGAGTTTTGCCCTCAGAGAATCGGGAAAAACATCTTTTTGTTTTTTAGATTAGCTGTTGAACTGTAAAACTGAGAGATGTGCAAGGCATTTGATTTTTAGCTGCAAGTTTCAGAAATGCGTACTGATAGTTTCTTGCAAAATCTTTGCTACAGTAGGAGATTGCCTCCAGCTGAATATTTTAGTCTATTTATTCTTTCAGCTTCACATAAGCTTCTTATAAGACTTAAGGATTCTCTGCATTATTTGAACATAGCTGAAGTATGTTGATGCTTCATCACAGCAATAACACTTCATACATTCAGTATCCTAGACAAAATAAAGCTGTATAGTACTACAGACTGCACAGGAAGTTTTACTTCTTAGTCCTTCTAGATTTTCACAGAGGAAGTTTCTGTAGGATCTGCTCTTGTAGTGTGAAGCACCGTGACTGGCTGAACTTAAAGGGTGTTTGTGCTGGCACTGAGTTACACAGTGTTGCCTGCCTTGAAGCACCTGGCTGCAAGTTTTGCTGTGCACATGGAAGCAAGAGTGAGCAGCGGTATGGTTTGGGGTTGGCCATGTTGGAAACCATTTCTTCAAAAAAAAAATCTGAAATTTTGAAGAAGTTTTGCATTTTTCCCCTCTAACTTACTTAATATGCTGGGTCTCTAATGATGACTAGGGAACCCTGAATTTTTAACTAGAGTTTTAGGTAAAGGTTTATATTGTATTATATTCATTATATATTCAGAGACTAACCATTATGTTTGGTTAGTCTTTGAGAACATAATTTATGTTCGTGGGATACCTTGCAGTTCTCTTGGATACATGTGTTAATTGTCACTTAGCTGGGTATGTAGTGGAATTAATGTATTTTTGGAAGGATTATCACTGAATTCTTGGTCAGACCTTTTGTAACCAAATGTGTTTTGTAAACTATTTGTAACACACTGATAATTCTTAGACAGAGGATGGGAGTAATCACTAAATCCCAAAAGTGGGAGGAAGAGGCTAGGTTGGAGGAAGACTGTGTGTGCTGGGTTCTTTAGACAGGTTTTACGTTTTAAAAAAGTGGAGAACCTAGAAAGCTTCAATGATGGGTGGAGAAGACTGCACGGGATTATGTGAGTGGACTGGATCTTGCAGGTCAGCAAGTTAAAAGGTTTATCACCAAAGGTGGTGAATTTTGATTGACGTGCAAGTGGGCATGAGGAAACTATGGCGCTTAGAGAGGTATATGGCATGCAGTAATGTGAGTCTATGGGTCTTGCTGAGGACTGGCTACAGCAAGTATGAGAATCTCTGCTTTTCCAGGGATTTTTAAAGAGATTTTTTTTTATCCAGTCCTTTACAAATGTATGTCTGTGGGATCCAGATGAAGAAACGTGCTTTATCTTCAGGATTGTTCTCATGAGAAATTAGTGTCTTGTGATTCTTATAAAATAGCTGTGGTAGCCTGTATAAACATTTTCAGCTGTTTTTTTTCTTTTTTTTCAGAGGGAGGAGTATTCTTAGAGCTTTTACTTTTTCTTATTGCCTCGTACTTGCTGACGTCTACTTGTGCCCATCCTTGATTCTAGCCGCATTTGCTCATTTGCTTGTAGACTTGAAAGAAGTTTCCTTGACTTCTGTGATACCTGCTATGTTGGCTAGGAACTCCCTATAGCATGCTCTGATGTTACATATTTCTCTTTCATGATGTCAGAAGAAACTTGAAAAGGCTGCTGTCTGTCATGCTATCAAGTGCTGACTTGTACTCCTCTTTTATGTCAGAAACCGTATTCATTTTCTTTCATGTGTTGCAATTGTCTGATCAGAGCCTTTGTTCAGAACCGTGCAAGGTTCTTAAAAACAAAGAAGTTTGACTTGTGATTGGTTACTTTGCTAGTATGAGAGAATACTCCAGCCTTTCCTGAAGCTGATAATTTTGCTATTTTTTAAATTATTATACCACACCATCTATGGAATAACATTCATTCCCATATGTAATGGGACAGAGCAAGTTCTTATCCCGTTGCAAATTAATTGGCCTTCAGATTTTTTTAAGGGTATCTGGAATGACATGTACATTCTAGTAAGTTCTGAATCGATTTGTGGGCTCTAAAATAAGTATTTTTTTCATATCACAGCACCATAACTTCTGAGTATTTGAGTTACAAAGTGTACAACAGTGCAGTCTGTCTGGCTTTAACCTTAGTGGAGATAATGGTAGGTTATGTGATAAGACTCATCTCCGCAAACACGAAGGCAGTCAGAGGAACTATAAGGCAAGTGGGGAAATCTTACTAGTTGCGGAAATGGAACCTCCTGACCTGATTCTTCCTGAGTCTGTTACAGAAAAATTGACAGCTCTATTGTCCAGATGTCAAAAAACCCCCTTGAGATGAATCAAAAGCTCATCACCTTACAGGCTGTGTTGTATGTCATGAGTCTCATTGAATGGAGAGGAAAAGCAACACAGGATTGTAAAGGAGTAATGGAATTTTTAGGGGAAGGACCAAAGTTAGGGAAAGGGAAGATTTGAGGTGGTTTGGGGAGGAACAAGCGTAGGAAGATAGGGTAAGGGGATAAAGGGGCTGGTCACATGTAAGAAGGATTCCTAGTTAGCATGCATTTCTGGCCGTGCCTGCCCTGCATCTCATCAGTACAGTCCATCTGTCATCTTATTAAACTTAAATTCAAACTATTCCCCTGGGTGAAGGGGGCCCTCTTCTCTGTGCTCTTCTGTAAGTGCCAGTGTTGGACTGCTGTCCGTGGGTTATAGGGGCCTGTTTGCCCTGGGGTGCCAGTGACTGGAGTGTGTGCATACTGTGTATACAGTTATGCAAATCAGTGTGCAATATTAAGCTAACAAATCCTAAGAAGGGCTATTATTAAGCTGTTGGATAGATAAGATGCTTGGAAGACAGGTAATTGAAGCAGCCATAAGAGAGACAGGGACCTGAAGGTCTGCCAGCTGGCTGCTGGAGGGACCAGCAGGTAGAAGCCAACTACAGAGACACCATAAGGTCTCAGGATTTCTTGGGAGACTCATTTGCATGTGTCTGTCTCTGCAAGAGACACATTACACTGCAGAAATGCACTTTTGTCCCCTTAGCTGTAGAGTAGAACAGGATGGAGCTGTTGTTGCTGTTTGCACCATGTGGGAATTGTGTATTCAGCCTCGGTACTGCCTAGACCTGAGAATGCTGAGCTACAGCAGCCTCAGCCTTGTCAAGCTGCTGCAATCAACAACCTATAAGCCATTTGGATGGAGTTTGTGTGTATGACTTTCATTTTCTTCTGCTTTCTTTTGTGTGTAGGTGAAAGTAGAATGTGGTAGATTCTCGGATTGTTGCCAGCATGTCAATGGAGCTACTTAGAATTTGATTCAGATGAGGTTTATTTACAGAGTTAGAGATACTAAATCGTTTTTAAATGCGACAAGAGTCACCTTTAGCTTTAGTGGTGGGTTGGGTTGGTTTGGTGTTGTTGGATGGTATCTAGTACCAAAAGGAGATCTTGCCTTGTCCTATAATAGCCTGGTGATTGTAGGCCTTTTCTGTGCAGCCGATATATAGCCCACAGTTTGTACTTTCAAGGAGCACTGAATTTATAACACGAGCACAAAACTTAATGAACTAGAGAATGAGTAAGCATGTGGTAGTTTATCATCTGAAAATCACATTCATCTGACAAGAAACCTTGGCGGTCTCAATTTTCAGCACTGTGAACTGTGTTCATGTTTGGAGCCTGAGTGTTGCTGTGAAGCAAATTTCCTAGTTATCCCTCCTGCTATGCTGTGTCTCATGTCATGGAGCAATTTTATAGTAGACAAAACTGGATTGCTCTTGAGTAAAAATAAACTGGATGATGCAGTTCTACTACAGATCATGCAGTCTACAGAGCAGATTTGATGCATGCCAGGTTTCTTCCAAATCAGATCTAATGTGCTCAGTCAGTGGTGTAAACATACATTTTATTTTATGTAGTGCAGCTCAAATGTGTGTGGTGTGTTTTTGTTTTTCATCCACTCCTTGAAAGAGCAGCAAAGCTTCACCTAGGAGTTGCTTCCCTCTCTAAGGCAGCTTTGTGTTTGTGTACTCTCCTGAAAAGGGAGCTGCATGTGAAAAATACAACTTGAAAAGGCTCTGGATTGCAAATTTTCTCGTTTGTCATTTTCTTATTATGGTGCATATTTAAGTACTTTACCACTGTGCTGCTTATTTTTTTTTCACTGTATAATTTCCCTAACAACAATTTTTTTCTGTGACTTTCAACTGTGACTTTCAGTTCAACATTAGTAAAAGACTCCCTCGTTAATGGCCCTCAATTTCTTTCATCTTTTGATAACTATTGTGAAATGTACCATACAAACACATCCACCATAGGAGATAGTTAGCTACAGTTGCTGTCGCCTACTGTACTGTGACTTTAATTTCTATTTGTGTACATAACACAAGCTTTGTAACATTGGCATTAAATCAGCCTATATACAAATTTTGGTACGCTCCAATTTTGTGATTAGCAAATGTTACCTTTTAAGTTAAATAAATATATAACTGAAGTTTGAATATGTTCCAAATGCCAGTGCTTAGAAAAATAGTTCTTTACTGAACCTTCTATTTATATTCCTCATTTGAATGAGCTGGAGTTTTTCTTACTTTCTTCCTCTTATTCAGGCAGAATACAAATCAGCAATAGGATTTTTTGCATCATTGCACACAGCTTCCTTTTCTCCTGCTCTGGTCTATTTGTGTCCTGCCTTCAGCCCTGCTCAAATGCAGCCCTTAGCATTCTGTGCGCTGCTTAGAGCCAGACAATGCAACATTCATGAAAAGCTTGAAGGACTGTAGTTGCCAGGTATAGGATTTACTCTGTGCTTGTTAGCTAGTGGTAACTTCTAATATGCCAAGACAGAAATAAAGTCCTGCAATATTCTTGTGTGAATTGCAAGGAAAGATTTATGATAATGTGAATTTAAATACCTTTGCTTGTCAGGCCTCTCGCTGTCCCTAGCAGAGGTGAGAAAGAGATGCATATGGAAAGAGGATGGAGACAGCATGCAGTGATACTTGTCTTGCTATTCTGTTCTACCAGTTTATGAACAGGGATGTTTTGAGCTGGAATTCCATAAAAGCTATTGTGGGTTGAGCCAGGACTTTGACTTAAAGGCAACATTTTGGTACCATTTACCCTCTCCTATTACTATCTCTGTTTTCCCTAGCCTTCATCTAGTCCAAGCCTGCAATGATGTGAACTGGAGTATTGTCATGGTTTTCCTGGTAGATTATTAATCACCAATAATTTTTTATGTTGTTGTGAAAGTAGTCTGTGTGTCAAGGAAGTTACTTTCCACATGCTGTGCTTTGTTGTATGGTAACAATGGTAAGGACATCAATAATGGACTGAAGTCAGGATGATTATTCTCTTCAGTGTTGGATGCACCAAGATTCTTCCCAAGGTGATATATGTATAAAGAAAATCTATATTATAAAAATGGTATTCTAAAAAGGCTAGGAGCCATCAGCCAGCTTAATGATAGTCAGTTTGTTTTTCTGGAAAGGATTATGGATTTTAGCAAAAGAAAATGGCTTGCCCAAAAGATTTTCCATGTGCTTAGAGTTTCAGTTGAACTAATGCATTCAGTAAGTTTCCTTTCAAAGACGGGATGGTCTGAAATAACATAAAGTTAATTGACAGTGAGACTCAGTGCGAAAAATGCCCTATCAAACAGCTGTCCTTCTTAAGACTGGCAGTAAATCAGAGCTATGGTTCTTGTTTTTGTATGATTGTAAAAGCAAACATTCCCCATTCTGTACGTGAAACAAATTCTTTGCTTTCATTCTTCTTTTAAATTTGACATTCTGTAAGATAGGAAATGGAAACTTGAACAAATTGTTTACTCTCTTGTGAGCTTATTCATTTGATTTTTCTAAAGCACATCAGTGTAACTTGTGAAACATACAATGGCTGTGTATGTTTAAAAACCAACACATATGAAGTGTTTCAGTAGTCCAGTGAACAAAATTGCTCACTTAATACCTTGCTGCCAAACTATTGCTAACCCTCTCAGAAAACCTCCTCTCTATGCTTAAATACGTTTCCTTGGGATTTTGCAATGATAGCACGGATAGGGGGTTGGACTGCATGATCTCCAGAGGCTCCTTCCAACCTCTATGTTTCTGTGATTTGGATCTGAAAAAAATACAGCAAAAAACATCAGTTTGAAATAGTGCTTATTTGTTGCTTTGGTTTTTATTTTTGTTCTTGTCTTACTCTCTCCAGCTTTTATGTGTTTTTTTTTTTGTTTTTTTTTTAATTCATGCTTGTCTGTTGCTTGGTGGTGTGCTTTTATATAGTTCTCTTCTGATGAATTCCTTTCATTACAACGTATGCAACAGCAATACCATTACTGAGTGAAAGTGCAGCTGTACTGGGAGAGACCAGGAGCTGGTAAAAGCCCAGGATCTTATCTGACATAGCCCATAGCAGACAGCAAGGGAACATGGCAGAGACGCAAAGAAACCTTAGAAACGCACTTTGCCCTTTGGGATTTGCGTAGGCCTCTGAGGCCAGGCGGGCGCTAGGCCTTGGCCTTGCCTTGCGCTCTGTGGGGTGCCCTGACAGGGCAGTGGGGAGCTCTGTCAAGGGAAACTCCTCCCTTCTACAGTTCACACATGGAGTGAATGACAGAGCTCATGGGAAGATGCATAGTGTGCTTTTCAGATGGTGCTCAATTGGTGTTTTAAAGTGCAGTCACTCTCTGTATTTCGCTGCAGATTTAAAGCTTCAGTCTATACCTTGGTAATGGTTTATGTGCTTCTGAAGATCATAAGAAAAATCATCAGCAACTCCAGTGAGCACTCCAGTTTAAATAACTGACTGAGTGTCTAAGGAATATAACCATTTTCAAATCAGGTGAAGGAATGTGAGATTAAAATAGGAAAGCTGTAGCCTGAGTCATCCCTGCAGGCAAAGGAGAAAATTGAATCTTAACTTATACCTTCATGTAACGGATCCTTGGAAATCAGCTCTGTGAAAAAGGAACAAAGCTTTACAATTTCGTTGTGTATTTTCATGGTTCAAATGTACATGGATTGCAAGGGAAACAGTGTCTTTGGAACAGTTCTCAATTTAAGTGAAATGTTTAATATTAGTGTCTTCTCAGGTTATGGTCACATGGGGATTTTAATCTAGTATACATACATTTGGCGGCCCTACCTGAGATGGGGGATTAGAGCTTGGTGATCCTTGAGGTTCCTTCTAACCCAAGCCATTCTATGATTCTATATTTCAGGTTGAGTATTAGGAAAAAATTTCTTCTCCTAAAGAGTGGTGAGGCATTGGAACAGACTGCCCAGGGAGGTGGTGGAGTCACTGTTCCTGGAGGTGTTCAAGGAATGTGAAGATGTGGCACTGAGACACATGGTTGAGTGGTATGGTGGGGATGGGTTGACGGTTGGACCAGATGATCTTAGTGGTCTTTTTCCAACCTCAGTGATTCTTTGATTCTTTGTATGCAGAATTAAAAGGGTAGAGCTCTGTGTAGCTGTCCTCCTTTGTGCTGGCAGTAATGCAACAAAAGGGCAGTTTTCCTAAGATTTCCTGACTTAATGTCTCTTTGGACATTAGCCTGCTGGTACGTATGTGGTAATGACAGTGAGTGGTTGACAGTAGGAAACAGAAAAATATCTCCTTCAGATCCTACTGAGCAAGTGAGCGCTTCAACTTCTCACAGAAATTTGTAGGCATGCTGCTGACCTCTTGCTTCTGTTGTAGTACACCATCTAGAACACAGGATAATTGACATCATGCTATTGATTTTAGCTTTCATTTGCTTAAGCATTTCATCTTTCCTATCTAAATTTTCTTATTACCGTTTTCTCTATACATCCATTCTGCATTCTGAAGAGACTCTTTTAACCTTACACGCACACATAGTGTTTATTAGAAGATATGAACTGTATTTTGAATATGTAATTTGATTTTGTAATTATATTTTGAATATCTGAAATACATATGAAACAGTAAAACTGTTTTTATTTCCTAAGGAAAATAAGACAAATCTATCCTCATATTTATATGCTCTACTGAACTAAATTCTTTGGGCATTTTACATTTTTAGTAAAAAAAAGTTTTAGAACTTCAAGGGCATGGGGGGAATGGAGGAAGGAAGTCCCTTTCTGGCCAAGTATAAGTGGTCATGAAAATGTAGTGCATTTGTTGGTGGTATTATTGTATCATATCCTGCATCATCTAAGTCTAAGGATGTTTGAGAATACACTATTGCATAAATATAGAAGTTAATGTTCTGTTCATAGTTGCTTCTTTTCAACTTTGTGAGAGTTTATTTGACGTTATTCAGTTTTAAAATGCTGCACTCTATTAATCTACTCTTGTTTTGGTAGTTTGATTTCACTTAAAAGTGAAAAGGATCAATAGACTCAGCTTTTCATGTACTTTTAAGACTGAAGTTAGATGTTGAATTTATTTAAGCGCTAACTACTTCTAGGATTAACTGATATAATTTTGGAGTGAGCTGGAATTAAGAAATCATCTTTGATAAACAAAGTAACTTTTAGATAAATGCCATAAATTAATGATTTTTGGTGTTAGTCTTAATTTTGTCCTTCAGAAGGGCAGGGGGACACATGAATCATGTACATAAAATAATGTAGAAACATTTGATCAAAATGAGTAACTTGGTATCAAGCTAAATATATTTTATTATGTAATTATGTCTATTTTGAGTGGGCTTTAAACTATGCCATTGATTATCCTATGCTGAAGTTTAATGTGTGTTTTCTATTTACTTATTGGACGAGAATGAAAAACTATTTGGCAACAATCAGCTTTGTCCGCACAAAAGCAGTGTTAGTACTCCTGGTTTTCATCATCTTTCCCAGATGACTTTTTCAATCCTGAATCACAAATTATATTCTCCATTTTAAAGAAAGGAGTACTGCCAACCTGCTCTTTTGAAGTACTGTATATCCTCTTCAGCCGTAAGGCTGCTGTTTGAAAAATGTAGTAACAAAAAAAAAAAACCTACAGTATTTTCCTTTTAACTACTGTTTTCTCATTCTTTCTTTACCCAGAAATGTTATCTACAGTTTTGCCCTTAGAGCTTTAATTTATATTCAAGCCAGTTGTGCTGGAAATGCCATTTAGTGATTTACTGAAGCCAATTCTACTTTCACCTTGCTTGCTTCTTGTTACAGGAAAGGTAGTCCAGGGTCTGTGTTTTAGATGCTCTTAAATAAGAAGCAACTTTCTGAAGAACTGATGGAAGAAAACCTCTTCTGAAAGGAGAGAGGAGAGTAAACAGACTGAAAACCTAGAATCAGAATGAAGTGATAAAATAGGGATACTTCTTAGTTTCTTTCTTTTTTCTATTTTTTTCTTCCAAATAATAAACTGAAAATCAGTAGCTGCAGCTAGAATATGATTGTTATGGAATAAACTTCCACTGCCATTTAGTAGAGCAAGAATTTTGGTTTCCAGGATGTTAATACTACTGTGTCTAAGTCTCTTATGCCTATGATTTACTATCTGTGAGTTATCTAGAAAGTTTGTTGCCTGGGAACCTAGTGCAAAAATCTGTGTTATTTTCAGGGAGGTGGGGATGGCTCTCTGTGATGTGGTCTTTTCTACCTCCTGTGAAATTGAACCTGGTACTTGGGTACTGCATATGTTACCTTTGAGAAATTCTTCTTTGGAACTTGCAGAATTTGAATGCTTTAGAAGCTCCAGCTCATCAGACGCCTCCTATCACAAGCTGCTTCATAATACTTCCCAAAATGATTCAACTGATTGAAAAGCATCATAAAATTGTGACTTATTTGGAGAGGGGGAAGATGTTAAGTACTGCCTGACAAAATATTAATTCTCCAGTACTGGCACAACAGTATACTTATGTAGGGTGTTACTTATGTTACTAATATTCAGTTAAATTTGTGATAAGACAATAATTGCATTTTCTAAATGGAATATAATGCAACTATTATGTCTGATGTTTGATATTCTTAAGAAAATATATAAAATATTTGGTAAGGGTGTCTGTTCTTAAAAGAAAAATGGGGTAGCACTGTTTTTACTGAAACACGATGCTGTTAAAAATTGCTATGAAATAAGTAATGGATAGGTTGCAAAGAACTCATACTGTTTCCTGCCATACTGGAAGTGTTACTGCTAAATTTCTTTAAGTTCTATTGTGAATTTGAAACAATTACTCTAAGAACAAAAAACTCTAAAATAACCACGTCCTAAGCAGAAGGAAAAGTGGTAAGCTTCTGTGTTGTCCCAGTAACTTTTTCAGGTTATACGTAAAGTTTAAGCAACTCTACCCTGCAAGGATTTTATACGACTTCACACTGTAGGATTTCAGCATTGTTGTTATACCCTTTTCTTTCGTTCTTGACTATAGCTTAATGTGTATGTACAGAAGACTTAAATTCCTTCCTAAAATGCTTTTCTAAACTTAGCAAGTTTGCCAGTGAACATAAGTGCCAGTGTCTCCAAAGAAGATTCTAGAGAATATAACTGGATGGTAGGTCTTCATTTTGGCTTGGATATTCTTTCTCATTTCACTGTATCTTGCCTAAGAATGACATCTACTTTCTGAATATTAAGTTGTATATAGAATTGTTCTGTTAATTAAAGTTTATGTTCTTACATACGTATTCCACACATTTTGTGCCCTACATTGCTCTTAGAGGTCTGTTGATTTTTCCATACATAGGTGAAAATTAGATGCACATTTTAGTTGTCATGTACACTTACGCTATTTTTGCATGTTAATCAAAAGAAATGAAAGCCAATCTAGAAGAGCATCTTCTTTTTAGGTGACTTTTATTAAAATGACAGTCAAGATGACTATTCCAGTTATGTCTCATGTTGCCTAGCTTGCCTTACAAAGCTAAATATATTCAGTGAATGTTTGTTATCAACAAACCATAGGATCCTTAGAATTGGAAAGGACCTTTAAGGATCATGTAGTCCAACTCCCAGCAATGAACAGGGGCACCTGCAGCTAGATCAGGGTGCTTGGAGCTCTGTCCAGCCTGACCTTGAGTGTCTCTACCACCTCCCTGGACAGCCTGTTCCTGTTTTTTCCACTATCCTTTATTGTAAAGAGAACTTTTTCCTTATGACCAGTCCAGGTCTTCTGTAAACATGACATAAACATGACATTGAAATTGAGAACTTCACACCTGAGTTACACATGTAATTTTCCTTTCTTCTGTAAGTGAAGACTACAAACCGTTTGAGAGTGTTTTGTAAATCATCTCTAGCCAGTCGAATCATCATGATTAGAAACACAACTGCTGTTACATGTTGCAAAACTTAATCTACAAGTACCTTGTTTGCTTTATGATTTTATTTTTCTTTGTTACTGAAGTGTAACCTTACATCCCTGCTGTTTCTAGACTTGTTATGCTCCTACACGTGTTGCTGCATGTTGTATGTGGTACCAATCAGCATTAGTTGGTTGAATATTCTAGCTGGTAATTTGAGTGTAGCTCTGAATTTCGTAGTAAGTGGTGGTGGCCACAGGTTTAACATGGTGTAAGGTGAAATCATATTGAATCTTGCCTTATAGCCCTCTCCAGTAACAAAATTAAACTGAACCGTGTCCCAGTCTGATGTAGTACTCAAGTCTGTGCTGTAAGGGGAACACTGCTTTCTTTCTTTTTGATCTCTTGAAATCTGTAATTTGGAACAAGTCAAAATATTTCAAAATATATCACAATACCTTTTATATACAGCAATTGTTATGTACCTGCTTTTCTTCTCTCAGTGATGAAATAGAATGTCGCAATCATGCATCAATTTCTTCAAGGATGGGAGAAGACAACCCAATAACATGGGTTGTTTTCGTTCTAAAGTAAGGGGGGAAAAAGACTGGATGATGCAATTTTATTTACAAGAGGAAAAGAGGGGTGCAATATTAGCAGTGACATTTTGAAATAGCTTGGTCTACAATGAATGTGTCCTTCATTTCTCTGCTGCTGGTTGGTACTAGATACCAGCAAATAATAACGCTGATTCAGATTTATAGAGCTTGGAGCTGGAAGTGTACTGAATAATTTCAACAACATTGTGATGCTGATGATGGCTGAAAGAATGAGTATTTTATTCATCTCTGAATGTCATTTTTGAGCTGCTAAAAGAAAAAGTCATAGGATCTCTGTATGACATTTTGAAGAATTTTCCTGCCTGAGAAGGTGGCAATAGCCATAACTTGTGAGTCCTGGTCTAGTTCCCCTTGCCTCCTTTGCTTAGTAATACCCATGAGTTACTGGGATAGCAAATACAAAGCATGCTGCAAAATATTTTGTGGCTTGAAAAGAAGAAAGAAAAGAGCTAACACAGGAGGAAAATATTTTGTGGTATTTAACTGTGGTGTGGCAACTGAAGGACTCTCCTGGGAAATTTGCAGTCAAGTGTGGTGGAGGGGGAGCAACTGGGGACTTCTGTATATTTTTTTTCCAATTCAAGTTGCAAAGAGTCGTATTTTTATAACAAAGCTATCATGTCAGTTCTTTGATAGTGTTTTTGCATTTATGCTGTTTGCATGCAGTCTTCTATTTGGCTTGCTTACTTTTGAAAGACCTTTCCCTCAACTATTGGATATTATCTCACATATTTTCTGATATTATTAAAAAATAGTCTTGTTCCATTTGGAACTGTTTTGAATAGCGTTTAGTTAGGCATTTTAAAATGAGATAGCACTATTCAGTGTATTGGGTTTGTGCTTACAACCTGGGAGAATCTTGAACCATGGTGTCTTCAGAAGTTGGGTCCCTAAGGTTGGTGAGCTCTAACCATACTTTACCCCATGTATCATGGTATTGTTCTCTTCTGCTGCTGGAGTATGAAATGAGTAAGACTGTACTGCAGCGATGTGAAAACTGCCAAGTTTTCTTCATTATTCTTGCTGTCTGAGGTTTGTAATGGGTTGCAGTAAAGCTGATGAGTAATGAAATGAGTTTGGATATTGTGAGTGACAGTAGAGATGTTCAGACTGTTATTAGTCTACATCCAAAAGCATGTAGTTGCCTCTATAAAGGCAAGAACATTTGTTGCCAGGATTACTGTATGCCCAGGATAAGCTGTTTTACTGCTTGTAGGGAAATTTTGTGTTTGTGACTAGATGTTTTCAAGTGCTGTCACTAGGAGTGGTCATTTGAGCATCTCCTACGCAGCAGAAGTTAGAAGGTGGATCTGAGCTGTCTCATTGTTGTATCTGGAAACATATCTCTATTTTTCAGTTAACTCTAAATGTACTTTAAGCACTAAATTAGCTAATTTCAGGTTAGCTAGAAGTAATCATACGTAGGCAACAATTAGCAGCTGCATTTGTGCTGCTGCAGCCAAGGCTTCTGGGTAGGAGTGTGATTGCCTGGAGGAATTCAAAGGGCAGTTGTCAAGGCAAATTAAAATTTAGCTATACTGGACTTTCTGGAGAGATTTTATAAGCAGTCTCTGCTATGCTGCCATTTGAGAAGTACTTGAGTAATTTAGTGGCTATTTTTGCTGTTCTTTTTGGAGAGTAGACAAATGAGTTGCTCATATGATGTGACCTTTACAGCACTAAAAGGCTGTGACTTTTCTCACATTCGCCAGGATGGAGAGTGGCCATTGTGTGGCCTGATGCAGTCAGCCATGCTGAGAGGGAGGCCCAGCTGATGGGATGTCTGTAAAGCTTTGCATTAACTGAAAAAATATTTTCTGAAGTGTTTTTTTTTTTTGCTGGTTTGCGATTAAGTGCTTTTCTGAAAATGGGAAACTTCAAGGAAATTGCATCGTCTCCTTTTATAGAAGATTATCTTGGTCTTGGTCTAATTTTGGGAGTAGCTGGTAAATAATGATGTACTAAACTGTAGGTGGTGGCTTTTGCAGTGATAAGTGCTCAGTCATATGTTTCTGTTTGTTTTATCTCTCATTTGGACCCTTTGAGTTTTTACACAATTCAGAATGAGCTTGAATGTGCCCTTCTATATCCAGCTTTTACACAGAGGCTTAAATGTCTCCCCTATTGTTGTCATTTAGGCATGCTGAGAGCAGCAATTGGAAACAAACTTCAAGCTTGTGGTTGGCGGGGGCAGAGCACAGGCTGGGTGTGGGAAGGAAGAGGGCAGGGGGTGCTGAGTTGCTTCCCATGCACAAGGTAAATGAGTTTTGGAGTCTGCCCCTTTCTGGATGTGTAGGTTACAGGAGACCAGCACTTGACTTCCCACCTTCTCTTTTGGTTAGGTTTCTCAGGGGAAATTGCTAGGGCTTGATCTGCTGGCGAATGCTATGGCTGTTACTTTGACATAGTCACATGGATATCACAGTTGGGACTGGAGCAGGCAGGAGCCATGTGTCCTAGTACAGACAGCAGTAATGTCAGTCACATTAGTGCCAGGGTTAGAGTAATGTATTGGTTGCTGAGTGAAAGATTGGTTGCTTAGCTGTTGTATTTTTAGCTCCTTGAAGCCAGTGTATCATCCTGTGTATTTTCTGTATTTAATCTTAACAAAACATGCATGTGACTATCAAGTGCTCATTATTCCCATTTAGAGGTGTAACCTCAAAGATTTTATATCTTGCATGGATTACTCTATATATGAAAGTAATTTCTTACAGTACATGGAATGTTTTGTTTTCACGAATACAGAAATTGTGCATTTTCAGGTGGCCTTCAGGCTTCTGTCACGGGTTTGTGTTGAGCGAGGTATTGTAGCTGTTTAAAATGTTTCAGGTTCCGTGCATTATTTTTGTGGGTGAGCTTTAGGCATAACCACTTTTGGGGTTAACTTCCTAAGAACTGAGTGAAATTCTAAACCTTCTGTGGTGCTCAGATGAACAGTTTGTTCTAGTTGGAAAAAGCATTTCCTCTGGATAATGTCTAACTGAAGTGATGAATAATGTTTGCAGACGTACCCATGTGATTGTTGCTGTCTTGAGCCGCTCATCTTTTCATTATCTTAAATTTAAACCAATTCAATTTTATCTTTCCCTTCCAACTGTAAAGGTTTGCGAAGCACAGGAAAAAAGCCACGTGAGGCTTTAGTGGGTTTATGGGACTGTAGCACTGTGCAAATGTGTGGTTTTAGGGCAGAGCTGATTTCTAGCAGAGCTGAATTTATGCATAGATGGAGCACTTCTGTGATCAGTGTCTGTAATGGTAGTTTATACATCAGCCAAGAAAGGAGGATTTTTGTTTTGGTCAAACTGGGTTTTCATGTTTGCTAGGAATAAGTACATCAAATGTTTTTAATGATGTTCTTTACTATGTAACCTTACATAAAGATCTGTATCTACATGCACACAAGTGTGTGTATGATTGTACGTGTGTGTATATACACATATGGAGAGTTTAAAGGCGTGAGCTTATAAATAAGCAATTAGTGGCCTATCTAAATGCATATTTGGCAGTTGTTGGTACATCAAAAGTGGAAATCAAGCACTTGACACACAATGTGGTAGTATAACTTATGTTTTAAATTTAGTAGTCACTATAATAAAACTTGATCCAAAAATGAAATACCATTTATTGAGAATATATGAGGTTCTGGGGGGTTGAAGAGAGTCAAAAGCAGTGACTGTGTGGAATGCAGGAAGATTAAACCTTGGCAGGACACATCTCAGGGACTGTGCATAACAGATCTGCTTATATGAGGAGAGAGGAGCTCTCCTTGGTTAGTTTTTATATAAGTAAAATAAAAAAGATGTATTTTTCCCTTCAAAGAAGTGTGTCTTTTTTTTTTAAGAAAAGTGTTTACTTCGAGTAAAGACGACTGTTGTTTCCTAGATGACCTGGCTTGGAGAAACAACCAGGGATATAATGAACTGGTGCTGCAGGTACCTTCAGAAGAGTGTTTGTCATCTCAAAATGAGGAAAAGTACTCAAAGGATAAGAAAATATTCTCCCAGGGAAGTTTTTTTTTTTTTAAAAAAGGCTTCTTGGGAGCTGCTATCATACAAGGAGAGAAAGAAGTACTTTCCAGGATTGTGGGTGGTGCTGAGGAACAGTTTAGGTTTGTAGGAACATAAGAAGGAGTGCATCCGAATACTTAGAGATTACTTAGAGATTGTTCTCAGAGAATCCTTGGATCTCGTCAGACATCTTATAATAGTATTAATGTACGTCACATTTATTGGAACATCATCTTTTGTGTTTTCTATGACGAGAAATAAAAACGTTTAGTATTCTACAGACTTCAAAATAAAATGAAATGATATTGCAGAAGCGTGATTTCATGTAACTGAGGAAAGCAAGGCTGCTTCTTCCTAGTTTAATGTATTTCAAAGGTAATAAAAATTGAGCACTGAGTGCCGTGAAGTGCTTTGGCAGCAGAATGCAGCTATAAGTTATTAGCTTAAGTCATTTGAGGGGAACATAATATATTTAGAAACAAAAGGACTGCATTTGTATTTTTTATATGTAATCATATATACACACATAAGTACGAAAAAATATTAAAGAACAGGTTTTTCATGTCTAGAATTGGATGTAGCATTGGATTCTGTCTTTGGAAGGCATTTTCTGCTTTGCTCTGATATATAATTGTTAGTGCTTGTGGATTTGTTTTAGTAAGAGAATTTTGGATTGTGACAAACTAGTTCACTTAAAGGTTGTATTTGCAAATATAAAACTATAAACTTGAGCTGCAGTGTCATTCTGATTTAGGTCTCTGTCTCCTTCAGGCAGTGGATGTCATCTCTGTACATGGCTTTGCTCAATGACTGCTCTCAAAGTAATGAATGTTCCCCTTCTTCTCCCCTCCATACTAGTGCTAAATCTAATTGAATATCAAAATCCAATTTGCAAGATTTTTCTTGCCTATTTGTTCTGTTTTTTTTTTCCTGATCTGTATCTTTAGGAAGCAAGTGATATCTTTCTTGTCTCTTTGTTTTCTACTGAGTGTCCAGTCTGCTCTGGTATTAGAACATCATGGCAAGTTTTACTTCTGAATCTCATCAACCTTAACAATTGTCCATTCACAAGTGTTGGTTGCAATTTCTTATGCTACCTGGTGTTCAAACTCCTAATAAACAAGTGAATCATATGATCTCTTCCAGTAGATGAAGATGGAGAAGACTTTAGTGGAAATATATGATAACAACTGTCTGGCATAGTCCGCAGACAGAAGCAAAAGCTTTTGACAGCTTTTGCAATGGAATCTAAGAAGAATTGCCTGCTGTGCACTGACTTGAAAAGGAACACAGAGTTCCTAGTATTTTATTAAATATGAAATGTTTAACTCTTTCTGTGACGATGCAAGCCAAGTAGAAGCCAGCAATGTATTGTGGAGCAAAAGAAACAAATATTTATCATTCTGAAAGTTTGGATCTGTTGTTCTGCTGCAAATGAAAATGGGGTAAATAGCTTTAGAAAACATTTATGTCAATTCTGTTTCTGAACTTTCTGATTTTAGCTACTGCAGAAGTATTTGTTGGTGAAGGATATGATGGTTTTCAACTGTATGTTAAAGACCAGAAATAGTACATTTCTTTTTGTTTCAGACTTTTGTGTATTGTGTTTTTGTATTTTAGGCATAAGGAAAAACTTTTTCTCTCAGAGCGGTCAGGCACTGGATTGGCCTGCCCAGGGAGGTGGTGGAGTTGCCGTCCCTGGCAGTGGTCAAGAGGCGTCTGGATGAGGAGCTACGAAATATGGTTTAGTGCTTGTGGTAGCAAGGGTAATGGGAGGACGGTTGGACTAGATGATCTTGCAGTTCCTTTCCAACCTTGTGATTCTGTGATTCTAATACTGGGCTTGGTTAAAACTGAACCACTCTAAAATAGATCTGAGAGACTTTGATTGGTATCTCTCTGTGTGCGTTCATACTGTAAATCACAGAATCACAGAATCGTAGGGGTTGGAAGGGACCTCCAGAGATCGAGTCCAACCCCCCCCCTGCCAAAGCAGGTTCCCTGCACCAGGTCGCACAGGTGGGCATCCAGGCGGGTCTTGAATATCTCCAGAGAAGGAGACTCCACAACCTCCCTGGGCAGCCTGTTCCAGTGCTCCGTCACCCTCACCATAAAGAAGTTCTTGCGTACATTGGTGCGGAACTTCCTATGCTCCAGTTTCTGGCTGTTTCCCCTTGTCCTGTCTCCACACACTGCTGAAAAGAGTCTGGCCTCGCCACTTTGCCCCCCACACCTTAGATGTTTATAGACCTGGATCAGATCTATAAATGCACATACACAGAAGCTTTCAGTGTTGTAAATTTACCCCCGAGTCTTGTGGAGGATCGAGTTGTGCGTCGGTGTGCCTGTCTTCAGATAGCAGACCCACAGGAGTGTCAAACTTTATGCTGTTTCCTCCAGCAAATAATATTGGCTGCCCAACCATCTCTGCAATGCGAGATTTGTGGTTTGCTCCAGCAAACAGATTAGCTGTGCTGCTGTCCTGACAAAAATTCTGAGCACAAGTTATTCAGTCTTTGGTGATTTGAATGTTTGGTAAACACTGCAACTTGGCTAAAGATTGTGAGATTATTGATCTAGCATTGTTTCCATGAGATTGGCTATGACCTAAGTGGAAAAAAAAAATACACAGAAATGTTTAAATTATTTCCTATATGTTCTCTGTGTATAGCAGCAACTGTGCAAAACGTGTTCTGAATGCAGAATGTCCAAAGCTCACACGTAAGTGAAATTAAATTAACTGGAACACTGCGCTTGGTACCAGTACCTGTAGAGATCTTCGTTCTACAAGCCTAGACTACTGCTTACTTGGTTTTTATTTCTTGCTTCATTACAGTGGTTCTTTCTGATGTTAACTCAGTTTCTTACATCACATTGCAAGAGGGGCAGGGAGAAGTTCCTTTGCTTACAAAGAAGAAAGTACCAAGAAATATAATCCTAAACTCTTCCTTGATTTATAATGACTTCATCCTCTGGATTTTGAAACTATAGAGTCCTGGCAATGCATATTTGAATACTACTCATATAAATGTTCCTTTTTGGTAGCTTTAATGTTATGTAAAATCAGATCTTAAGTCTTTTTATTTGGTACTCTTCGTCTTTTATATTTAAAAAATTACTTTGTTCAGAAAGAAGAGTTAGTATGATAGCTTGTGTGAACTTGTGGTACTTGTGAAAGTAATTGCCATGAGTTTTATTAATAACTGAGTAGAAGGATTTTTCATGGATTTCTTCCACATTCCTCTTTTCTTTTTTTCCCAGTTACGTTTACATACTTTTTACATACTTATATATGAGAATGTATTTTGTGTCTCCAGGTTGAAGAAGACTAGCATGAGTAACCCATAGAAATTAACCAGCAGCTTAGTTATAGTAGAACTTACAGAGTTATAGTGGTAGATTCTATTTATTACTGTTGGTCATTTTTGTGTAAAATATATTACATCTTAAACGCTTTGTCCCATTACAAAACTGGTATTTTTTTCTCAGCTCTGTCAGTGCTGCTCTGTTCTGCCTTCAGACCATTTTCAGATCAATTCTTTAATTCAACTTGAAGGGGCTGAATGACCTGAGACCTTCCTGCAGGCTGAATGTATTGCAACGACAGTTTTATCCAACTTGTGAAACTGTGTATTTCGTGTTCTTAAATGTTGTAGGGTGTTCTTCTGATCGATGGAGTAGATATTTAAAGTTTCTTTATTGTTGTTTTAGGCATTGGATCAAGATAGAACTGCACTACAGAAAGTAAAGAAATCTGTGAAAGCAATATATAATTCGGGGCAAGGTAAGGCATTGTTTCCACTTTTACGTGATTATGTAACATTTGACTTTTGTTTGAAAAACATCTTGCAGTTTGTCCTGTTGAAGTATACAGCATAAGAGATGCTTATCTGTTTACCACTGTTAGCGTGGTTAAACGTGTAAAAACTTCCTTTCATTGCTGATTTTACATCAAATTACTGTGTTCTTTGATTCTTTTACCCACATAGTTTTTCCTAAAGGCTTCTAGGAGGATTCTCCTGCTGCCATGAAATTTCAAGCAGCTACATTGGACTAGAGCAGATCTAGGGCAGCATCCGAAGGTGCTATGCTAGACTGAATTTATGGAGTGCACTTCTAGGTGAAACCAGGAGGATAGCTTGCTAAAACCTTTTAGTAAAAACATATCTGTGTTTACTCTCTCCTAGTAATACATATAATAAAAATTGCCTATCTCCATTGTTAGCTAAACAGGGGAAGTTTATTTTACTCATTTGCAGACTGTTGTATTGAGGCTATAGTAACAACTTTGATGGGAAGATAGGCAGCTGAAGGATGAACTGATGATTATTTTGAGTTCACTAAGAAGTGATGATCAAATGTAAACCAAAATACAGATTGCTTTTTAAAGTATATGAGGCTTTTATCTCTGCTCCTTTCAAGGTCTAAAGAAATTGCCAAAAGTATGCTAGCAGAGCTGTAGAGCTTTGGATAACCAATTACACAGTTGTAAATACTGGGTTTTAGAAAATTCCTGTTCCCCAGCAGAAATAATCAGTTTAGCAAGGATTTTCCTTGTGCAAAGCCACTTCTTTGTGGCCTTAGTTTAAAAACAAGACTGTTTGTGTTGCTTTGGTAGAGTGTTTGTTGCCTCATTACCTCCAGCTTAGGGATGTGGGGGAGTTATAGTGGATTGTAGATTCTTAATTTGTCTGCCAGTCGGTAACGTTGTTGCTCTACGCTTACCCATAACTTCACTTAATGATTTTTTTCCCCAGTGAAGCAAGATATAAAGTGAGAATAGTATTTGTTTAAAACATAGATTTACTTTTATGCTTTCAAAAGTACTTGGATGTCATAGCAGCTCTATTTGATAGCATCTGCTTACTGAATTTCAAAGCTGCTTGACTATGATCAAACACAATTCTTTTCATGCTTTGAAATAGGTGAACTCTAATGAATTATTATATATCATTTGGTTTGAGTTTTGTAATAATTTTATTTAAAATGCTTGTAAGTAGCTCATTCTGTATTATGAACTTGTCATATTGTGTAAAAGTCATAGAAAGTTGCTCAACAGCTTTAGTTGGCTGTTGTGATACTTAAAAGAGACCACAGATACTTAAGCAGCTGTTTTTCTCTTTTTTCAACAAGTATGGTTTCAAAAGCAATAGATAGTATAAATTCTTTCGGTGAAGAATGCTCCATACCTAATACTCTAGCTCCCTCTTCAGAAAGATTTTGTAATAGCACGCTGTTCTTTGAAAAGGTCTGCAGGCAGCAATTCATACAGTAATTGGTATCCTAGGATTAGTAGGAACGAAACTGAAACCTCTAAATTTTGAAAAAATGAATTTGGAATTTTGTTTTATAAACTGTTTGCTAGAAGATGAAGCCATGTTTCTACTTGTAGAGTAGGAATACTTTTCATTGCTCCCCTGCTTCCTAATCTCCTTTGTCAGCATGAGCCAGAGTAGTGAATGCTTATTCAGGAATAATACAAATTTTTCTCTGTTGAGATCAGTAAAATGATTCATATTCTACTGAAAGTCAGGGAGAGAATTTTAGGGGTTGTATTGTTTTTTGTTTTTTTTTGCTAGTTTTTTTTTTTTCCTCTGAAGTAACATTTAGTGCTATTCATGTAGTACGTCTCATACACAGCTCTTCAGAAAACCTTACACCCCAGCCCTCTGGTGTGTTTACTCTGTGCTATATTATGAACCTCAAGGGATTCTCTTCTCTTACTGAGAGAGTTTAACTGTCACCCTCCTGCATCTGTCAGATTTAGGTTTGGAACTATTGCAGTGGAAATGAAAGCATACCAGCACAGAAATGTGGAAATCCCATAGAAAGTCCCATCCTATTTTTTCCTAAAAGAAAGTACTGGTATGAAAAGTACTACTTTCTTTTTTTATGAAACCCAAACACCCAAATTGATATATTTTTCGTACCACCTCTCTCTTTTATAGCTTGCTCTTTATTTCTGTCATGATACATTGAATCTGTAGATAGGATCTTGTCTTACATGACTGGTGCCTGAATTTAATAGAGAGTCTGTTTTGACTAACTTTCCCATAGTATTTTGATCTGAATTCTAACAGCAGTAGGTTGCACAATAGTTTTGCTATAGATTTTCAATAGTTGTTTTATTAGTCCACTGGTACAACTTCCAGATCCAAAAAATATATATATATATTTCTCCATTGTTTAAAGTCATGAAATCCATGCATGACCAGAAGTATTGGAATGGGACCAGCAGTGCACCTGGTCTGCTACAATTATAAATAGAAGAGACTTGAAGGGAAAGAATGGTGCAAAGATGCAATAATTTTTATTATTTTTTCATCTTGCAGTTATGTGAATGTCTAGAATTGCCAAAGCTGGGAATGATGCTGTGGTGTTCGATACTTAAACTTTTTAGATTATTTTTTTTCCTACGGAAAATACATTAATGTAAATGTTTAGCATGCGAAGTCTGATACCAATCTAGTTAAATGCACCCTTGCTCCTTTTCAGAGTTGTCTCATGAATCCCTTTCAGGTCTCAAGCCCTCTGAGAAGTGAACTGGTCCTGTGCATGTCTCATTTGGCTATTTTGGGGTCAGACTTGGGGACTCTCCACATTCAGCCACAGTATCTCATGTCTGAGCTCAACAGCCCTACTCTGTTTTTAGTTTGTTATTACAGAAACTGTCACATGCATTCAGTTATCCTCGTTGTCTTTTTCCAAAATGGCAGCATAGCCTTTCCTTTTTACAGAGGGACTACAGGGGCACAAACTACACACTATATATTCAGGATGTAAGCACACTACGATGTTTAGTGCTGCTCTGTTGCAACCTCTTTCTTATCATTTCTAATGTTCACCTTTGTTTTGCTTGGTTACTGAATGGTGATATAACACCAGGACTCGCTTTTCTTTATAACATACTTGTGTGCTGTGTTGCCTCATGCACATTTTCATCTGTTGTTCAACACATCAAAATGTAGAGTTCTAGGACGAGCCTCATCTGATTTACTGAGCATTCCTGTTAGGATGAGCTGAACTGTAACTCTTTCTCTACTGGGTATAAAGGAAAGGGTATACCCCAAACTCCAATATGGGTATTTCTGTTGTAGATATCTCTCATTTGGAGTCTGCTTTTGTTTCTGCTGCCCTGAATAAGCTTAGCAGTGCTGTGTGTTGAAAGAACAGCAGAGTTTCACTCTGAAGCTTATTTCCTAGCTCATTAAAAGCTGTTAAGCAACGTCAGCCTTATCATGAAGTGCTTCACTGGTGAACTCCTTTTAAGAAAACCGCGTTACTTCCTTTCCCCCACCTCGTCTCTTTGAGCAGTTGGTCCTGTATATGAGGCTCATCCCTGTTATCCAGTTTGCTTTGTTCCTGTTGGGGTTTTGGTGAAGGATGCACCTTTTCAGATTCAGCACAGTTTGATTTCCAATTATTTGTTCCCCACCTGTTGATTCTGTGGGAGAAAAATAGTTTTTGAAGTAGAACTCCCCAACGTGAAACCTGTTTCTTGTTTAGCATTTTGTATTAATCCATGTTATCCACCAGTTCTCTTCTGCACTGTAATTCCTACAAATCTGCCTGAGGAGGAATGTCAGCATTGCTGCTCTGGCGACATGTACTTGAATTCCCAGCCTCTCTCTAGAGCTCTCGTTAAAAACTGTGTCTTGTTTTCTGTGTTGTATTGAGGCTGTCATAAATGAGACTTGACAATTTATAGTTTACTTTTCTGTTACTTGTTGCTCATTTTTTTTTTTTTTATTCGGCTCTTAGCATCTCTACATCTTCTGAAGCAGTGTTGACAGAAATTCCTTACATGAGAACTTCTTTAAACTTGTTAGTGATGAACGCAGATGTGAAGGTCATTTACTTTTCTAGTTTAGCTTGTCTTCTCCCATAATGTCAGATCTAGGGAACCTATGACTCACTAAGATGCACATTGCTCTCAATGACTTTGAAAGAGACTTTTATTACTTTTGTCTCCAACAATCTCATTCCAGAAGCAAAGAAAAGAATGTGATAGTCCAAGATTTTCTTTTCATTTTCTTTTTTTTCAGCTTTTTTGAGGGATGGAATGAGAAAGCACGCTTTATTTCAAATGTTGTCTTTTGCCGTTCTCTTTAACCTTGCCAGCTTTCCTGTTCTTTTGTCGTTTTCACGTGTATATTTTTCCATTCATAAATGTGGCTTGGCTCTGACCTTCATTTTTTTTTTCCCCCCCCTTGGCTGCTCAGAGAACAAATCACTTCTATAAGTACAACTTAAGAACGGTCTCAAGTTAACCAAGATTGTGAACTGTGATTCTTCTTTTTCAGACTTGATCAGATATATCGACGTAGTTCTCAGTAAATCAATGTCAGCAAGGAGTTGCTGTGTTTGTGTGTTTTCCTTCTGTAAACTATTTAACTCCTTTTCTGTTCTTCAGTATTTGTAGGTTTATAGGTCAGAACAAAACTGTTTAAGATGAGGGAAAGTTAAGGCTTTAATTGTCAGGTCCCATTGGGGAGGGGACAGTCATGGAGCCCCAGTCCTGCTGTAACAGGAGCAGAGCCTGATGTCTGTTTTCCTGGTACCTCTCTAGGAGATGGTAGAGGATGTCTGGGGAATCTTCACTACAATGCTGAGCTTTCTTCACAGTGATAAGAAGACATGAACAAGTTTTAGAAGGAAAATATCATTAGTGTATGCTGCTGTCAGTATCTCTCCAGGGTTATTGAAGTTCTTCCTACAGTGCTTCTGTCTGAGTAAGTGAGCATCAAATTGTGCACATTACAGCTTTCTTTATCCAAAGGAAATCATAATAGGACACTGGGGACTCACTTCCCAGTGGTGTGAGGTTGTGTGTTGGTGTGAGGCACCTATGGGGAGCTGAAGACATACTTTTTGCTGAGAGCATGCTGGATTTTCCTGTGTTCCACTTTAGAATAGGTCTCAATGAAGATTTCATTTTCCATCTGTATCTTTAAGGTTACGTACAGAGCTACAGTGCCTCTTCATAAATTGAAAATATTTCTGCTCCTTTTACAAGGCTTATGTTGATACTTATGTAAAAATTGAAAATATTTAATTATTACACAGTACTCGAATGTTTTTTTATGAGTTTGCTGATTACAAAGCAAAAGGAATACGTCTGTCATAAGTTTCATGCCTAGTTTTAGTGATTTGTGATATGGGATTGCAGAGAACTTAATCATAGAATCCTTAGAGTTGGAAGGGACTTTAAGGGTTGTCTAGTGCAGCTTCCCTGCAATGAACAGGGACAGCTAGATCAGGTTGCATAGGAAGGGTAACTTCCTATGGATTGTTCCAGGACAACGGTCTACTTCCTTTTTCTGACTGGGAATATCTTTTCCCTTTCTACAGATAAAGAAAATAGTCTTAAGCTTGTTCTTCTTTATTCTCTTTCAATAATTATTCTTGGATGTCTGTGCTCTATGAGACAATGCAGTGCTTAAAATCAAACTGCTGGGAAATGCAATGGAGTTAGAAGTGCTGCACTGTGACCAGAACAGGGACTTCATGATCTAACAAGTTTCTTTCTTTGTCATGTTATCCTTCCCCTTCCCTGAGAACAGTAGGGTACATTTCAGCTTTATTAGCTCATAACTGTAAGCCAAAGCTCCCTCTGAGCTCAAGACTTCTGTATACATTTATGCAGCAGCTTTTGCATCAAAACAAAATGTGTATATAGCGGCTTCCTTGGTTTTAATGCTAAGCTATTTGATTACAACCATATGCTTTTGAAACAGGGCTATTCTTATAAAAAGTGTACTGTTCAAGCTACAATTCCATATTGATATGTGATTAAATATTTGGCTTTTTGAAAACCTCAGTGATAATGACTGGTGTTAGAATGTTGCTCTGTCACCTGTAGGGTTTGTTAACTTGGCAGTTCTGTTGTTTGGTGGTGGTGTTGTTTGTTGTTTTTTCTTCCAGTAGAAGATTCATTTTTCTGTTTCCACTAGTCCCTTAATGGTCTATTTTGGGTATCTGTAATACCTCTGAAGTGTTCTTTAACTCTTAACCAGCTCTTAGTTAATGTTAGTGTAGATCCACATACTGTGGAACGTTATCCACAAGCCTTATTTGAAGCTTATGCTAATAATTTTGCTTTTCATGTTTGAATTAAAAGTAAAAACAAATGCTCTCTGGCAATACATCAACTTGAAGAAAATGCAGTTTTGCAGGACTTCTGGGGAAAAACACAATACCTATGGGCAGCTGACTTCTATATAAAACATAAAAATGTTTTTATGTAGTTCATGTATAGTTTTTATAAATATGTGTATTTTCTTTCACTGCAAAGAATGTACAGTTGTTGGAATAGCTCTGTGCTTTTGTTTGCGGCTTACAGAACAAAATGTAGACTGGGAATCTTGTTGAAGTTAAGTGTTGATATAACTAATACCAAAATATTCCATAGAGAGATGGATGTGATAAAATCAGCCTCAAATAGCTGAGGATTCTCATTTTAAAGACACTGAAATGCAAGTAAGAAAAAAATATGCGAAGGGATGCCAAAAAGGAAGGTAAAAGAAGCAGCAAAAGCATTTCCAGCACAATGATCTGTAATTCAGTTTCCTTCATCCTTGAGTTAAGAATTTTGGTTGCTTATATTGGCTTCAATTTCATCTTCTTTGTTCTGACCTCTCTCACTGTCCAATTGGCTGTGTATTAAAACGAGCGTTTGGCTGTATGCTGACAGACATTCCATTCTGTGGGGGTAGCCCAGTTTTTCAAACA
Organism: Pavo muticus; assembly: GCA_016647715.1. NCBI lineage: Eukaryota > Metazoa > Chordata > Aves > Galliformes > Phasianidae > Pavo > Pavo muticus. The sequence goes on along the minus strand of JACDJE010000066.1, from coordinate 2,274,310 downwards.
GGTGAAAAGGGAATATTTTCCTATAAGACAAATTTCTTCTTGAAAACTTGCAGTTTGATTCACATCATTTTTGCTTAGTTATAACTGATGCCATTGACTTCCTGTTCTGTTGAAGTACCCCTATTACAAGCAATAATGCTTACATCAAAGTAGGTACAACTATAAATTCCTCTGTTACTTACACAGGACAAAACGTTGTTTGATCTTCTATTGATCTTAATACTTTATTACTGTTTACAGAGCTTTTTAATACAATTACTCCCAAGCAATTCAAGTGGCTCATTTTTCTATTTGTTAAATAATTTTTAATATTATAATTATTTTAATTGGCTTTTAGTAAATGCATTACACTGTGGCTTTTCTTTAAGTAATGCTGGCTGTTTTGTTTATATATCACAGTATATTGCAGTAGCGTGAAGTAATAGACTGCAAGAAAGAAACTTCTTGACTCTTAATTCTTCTTCTTTGCAGATCATGTTCAAAATGAAGAAAACTATGCACAAGTGCTAGACAAATTTGGAAGTAATTTTTTAAGTCGGGATAATCCAGATCTTGGCACAGCTTTCGTAAAATTTTCCACGCTTACTAAAGAGTTATCAACGCTGCTGAAGAACCTGGTGAGGAGCTTCAGTTTTTCTCAGTTTAATTTTTCCAAAATAAATCACAAAACCTTCCTGCATGTTGTATTTCACACTCCTTATGACTGATGATAATTTTAGAGATGCTTAATGTTTTTTCAGAAACTGACATAACCCTGTCTCAGAGACTGTAAAAAGGGTGTTATTCCAAACTTGCTGTGTTTCCTTTTTAATTGGCGGTTGAGAGGACAAAGATGAAAATGTTGAGATGGCGACTGAGGTCTAATTCTGAAGTGATTGAAGGTGTTCTACAGAACTTAATTCTAAGTCATTCCCCGACTTGAAATCTTTCCAGTTGAAAATTCAATGCCGTTAGTTACACTTGTTTTCTCTTACTTCAAAAAGAGAAGCTCTCACCTTTCGGAGGAAACTTAATGATTTGGGGATAATGCTTAAATGATGTTAGTAGTCCATTTTCCCTGTGATTTGCAGGATATCTATCGCTTAACTAGTAGGCTTATGAAGATGTTTTAAAGCTTTTCCTTTTCTTATTTTTCTATTTTTTATAAAAGAAGTTTTTTTTCTCATCTCAAGTTAATCTCCTGCTTTTTACTTCAGATGCGAGCAGCAAGCAGATCTTTGAACACTGAAACTAATGAAGCCACATTTCTTATAAATATGTATTTCATGGGTTTAAATGCCATTACATTCAGAAAGGGGAAGAATCAGTTGTATATTTTTCTTAGCTTGGTTTCTCTCCAAGCTTATTGGTGTGTAAGGTATAAGCAAAGTTAGACTTTCTTTTAGCTGTAAAACTTCTGGGATCTTTTTTTGCATCATTGAAAGCATTCCTGTCAGGTTGCACAGGCAGGGATTTCAGCAACTTGAACTAGTGGAAGTTGTCCCTGCCTACAGTGGTTGAAAATAGACGATCTTTAAAGGTCCTTTCCAAAATGATTCTGTGATTTCTGTGAATTACTCTTTGGTCAGTTAGGATCAGCTGTCCTGGCTGTATGTCCTACAAACTTCTCCAGCTTCTCTGGCCTTTGCTTGGCATAAGAACTTCTCAGGAATGCTAAACCACTGGTATATAATCAACAGCATGTTTTATCACAAATCTGAAACATAGCACCCTAAGAGCTACTATGAATAAAACTATCCCACTATAGGCAGGTGCAAATAAACTGATATCATTGTGACAAACAGGCAGATAGTTCATTGTGGGTGATTTGATCTCATTTATTTCTTTAGAGTTCTGTATCTTCACGAATGAACTCCCGCGTTATTTTCTATTCTTCCATTATTTCTTGGATGAGAGACCTTCAACTGCTGTAAAGTAGAATTACATGAAGGCCAGTCGCTCCCTCAGTCCACACAGCATTTGATGACTGCTTCTGCTTCAGATATCTGAGGGCCCCCAGCCCAAATGCCTGTGCTTATTTCTGCTTTGAGTCTTGTCTTCATCACCTGTAATATATCAGAATTGAAGTTAGGGTCCAGTGAAAAAACAGCTGAGAGTGCCACTAAACTTCAGTGGGCTGTTGTCCAAAACCAGCCTATATCAGAACCACTGAAGTAGAGTGACCTCTTTATCTTCCTTCTGAGATCATTGAAACATAGTCTATTTGGAGTTGGAAGCGACCCACAAGGATCATCAAGTCCAATTCCTGGCTCCATGCAGCACCACTCAAGATTCAAACCCTATATCTGAGTTGTCCAAACTAATGCTCCTTGAGCTCTGGCAGCTTGGGGCCATAACCAGTGCCCGGGGAGCCTGTTCCATGCCCACTGCTCTCTGGTGCAGAACCTCTCCTAACACCCAACCTGATCTTCGCTGATGTAGCTCCGTGCCATTCTCTCTGGTCCTGTTGCTGTCACCAGAGAGCCTTCCCATCTGCTCCACTTATGGGGAAGCTGTAAAATTAGCAAGGAGCTGAAGAGTATCTTTGGAAAAAGTAAATGGAGTGGTGGAATAGGAAATGAACAGACTTTTCTTGTGGGTGCTATAGTACAGCAATGTTAATAGACATCTCCTTCTTATCATCTTGATTTTTCAGTGCTTATAAACATGCCTGCATATGTTCAAATAGGAACACACGGCACTTTTTTTCTACCCTCATTGACACAGGAAAAAATGAACATTCCTACAGATATGTAATCAACTTGGCAGGGGCTTAATGGGGAGAAATTTATACTACTAAGAGTTGAAATAAATGCCAAACTTCCACACCAGGTGAGAAGAACAGATTTCTCTAGTAGTTAGGAGCAGTCACAGGGCTGATGACTCATCACAACTTCTGCTCATAGGTGAGTCAACATATGCCTTGCCCGTTGCCTGACTAGCGTAGCAGGTCCTTGCTTCACGTTCAGGAACCTATAAGAAACATTTATTCGTAAAAACCTGATTTGTTTCCCCAATAATTATGCAGCATTCAACTACTTGGTTAGAAGAGACTGAAGGTTACCCTGATGTGTTTTCAGAACTTTCCTTATGTGCTACTTTTAAAATTAAATGCTTGTATTGCCCTATATGTCTAGAGGGTAATGGTAATGCTTTTCTGTCTGATTCACGTGAAAGTATATTAATTCTTCCCAGGCTTGAATTTACCATTAATTTAGTAAATCTGTGATGGTTACAACTTCATTAGAGAAGTTATAAGACATATTGGCAATGTTTTGATAAAATCAGAATGAATATTTTAAACGCTAACAGTATCATAATTTTTCTTTTTCAGCTCCAGGGCTTAAGCCACAATGTTATTTTCACCCTGGATTCTCTCTTGAAAGGAGACCTAAAAGGTGTTAAAGGGGTAAGTGTTGAAAATAGTATTAATGGAAATGCTTTTCAACTTTCTTATGGCTTTTCCATTTATCATGAGACGTTTTCTACTGTTGGCCATCCATTACTATCTATTTATATAAATAGTCTAAAGAAAAACCTCAAAATTCAAGTGATCGCAATTTCAAATGCTACTGTAGAACTTCATTCTATGTTCTTAAAATGTGCAGGAAAAGAATATTTCACAAGATTCAAAAATAGGGTTTTTTTTCCGAACAGCTATTTGAAAAGTTTTAGTAAAATGAAATCCTTTTGTTGCTACTTACAATGTTATCTTACCTTTAAAGTTTTAAAAAAATGCTTTAAGGACTTCTTTTTTTGTTTCTGAAGGACCTCAAAAAGCCTTTTGACAAAGCGTGGAAGGATTATGAAACCAAATTGTAAGTGTTTCTCTCACTCCATCTCTCTTTGCCTCCCCTGCTCCTCCTGGCTTCTAACTATGTACTTTATCTGTGGATGTAAAAATAAATATGTGAAAGGCAGCTGGCCTGTTTTGTTTTGTTTTATTTTTTAATTTTGTATCGTGATCTCTCTTTACTACTAGAAAATAAAATGTTTTATCCTATGTGAAATACTGAGTGCTCAGTACTTGTTTAGTGTAAAGAAGGTGTTTAATGCTTAGTGAATTTTATAGAATGAATTGTGGGGATTTCAGATGGCATTTTTGCGAACTTATAACCATATGCATAAGATGTATTGATTTTTTTTTTTTTTTAAAAGGAAAAATATCTCTGGATTTAAAAAATATTTTCTTACTGTGATACCTTCTTGTGGGCTTATTCAGACCAAGGAGTGACAAATAAAATTCCCAGAGAACGCTTGTTTCCCAAAATTTTATTGAAGTCAACTGTCAGATCAAGTTTATTGACAGACTTAAAAATGAAAAGTGTTTTGTTATATGTGCAAACTTTATGCCTTTCTTGTCTGGGAGGGGAAAAAAACCCAAAACCTTTCTTTTGCAATTTTTTCAGTGTATCAGTGAAAGAAATATGGAGTTTTCACTGTTTAATTCTCAGAGTTCAGTAAGCAAACAAATCCTTTTCTTTCTTTTCTTCCCTCTTACACAGAACACCAGTCTGAAACACACAGTGCTTTCTCTGGTTCATAGAACTGTAAAATGGCTTGGGTTGAAAGGGATCTTAAAGCTCCTCCACTTCCAGTCCACTGCCATGAGCAGGGTTGCCAACGACTAAGTCAGGCACTTGGGCCCTGGGCAGCCTGACCATCCAACATGGGTTTGGGTTGCCTCATCCCTGGAAGCATTCAATTTCTGGGCAACCTGTTCTAGCACCTTACTACTCTCTGAGTGAAAACTTTCCCCTAGGCATCTAATGTAAATCTCTCCTCTTTTAGTTTAAAACCACTCACTATTGACCTATCACTGTGTGCCCATGTTATAAATTCCTTTTAACTGGAAGGCCACAATGAAGTCTTACTGGAGCCTTCTCCAAGCTAAACAAGCCCAACTCCTTCAACTGTTCTTCACAGGAGAGGGGCTCCAGCCCTCTGATGATGTTCATGGTCCTCCTCTGGACTCACTCCAACAGCTTTGCGTCTTTCTTATGGTGGGAGCTCCAGGCCTGGACACAGTACTCCAGATGGGGCCTCACAAGGGCAGAATAGAGGGGGACAATCACCTCCTTGTCCCTGCTGGCCACCCCTTTTTTAATGCAACCCAGGATACAGTTGACCTTCCATGCTGCAAGTTCTCACTGCTGGCTCATGTCCAGCTTTTCATCCACCAGGACCCTCTTATCCTTCTTTGCAGGGCTGCTGTCAAGGAGTTCTCCCAGTCTGTACACATCGGTAGTTGCCTTGGCTGAAGTGCAGCTCCTTGCACTTGGCCTTGTTGAAATTCCTCAGGATTTGTATCTTGGAAAGGCTGCTAGAGAGGAAGAATACATTGTTTAGGCTTTTCTACTCTGTTTTGAGAAATACAGAGCAATAGTAGAGAAACTGCTCTGAAATCTAAGTAAGGAAAGTGACGCTATAACGCCACGATTAAGAAGTTGCAGGATGACCTTTGTTCCTTATTTCACTGTTTCATGCTTAATTTCAGCATTGACTTTCTCTTAAAATGTAATGATTGGAAGTCATTACATTTAGTACATGTGGTAAGTTTCATATGCTGCCGCCTTACTTTTCTTACGATTCATGTTTCCTAAAGTACGAATTGTTTGGTTAAGATATTTTGCCATTTTCCAGTCGAGTCAGTAGGTTCTTACATGTGTGATTTACAATGCAGTATATAGAGATGACAGCTATGGGGAGCATAATGTTGAAAAAACAGATTCCCCTGCCCCCTTACACAGCATACAAACTAGAGGAAAGAGTTAAAGAATTGAAGGGAGGAAGGGCAACTTCATAGCTGTTACTACCAGACACATTTTTAAGGAGGGAGGAAAAAAAGATTTGATATTATAGAGGGACTTATCTTCTTTAATACTCTTTCTTTTTTCTTAAAAAATTAATTAAAAAAAAAAACTATATCACATGATAGAAGGAATTCTCTAAAATCTGTTCTAACTCATTTCAGTACAAAAATTGAAAAGGAAAAAAGAGAACATGCAAAACAACACGGGATGATACGAACTGAAATTACAGGAGCTGAGATTGCAGAAGAAATGGAGAAGGAAAGGCGACTCTTTCAGCTGCAGATGTGTGAAGTAAGGCAGAAGTTTAATCTTTTAATTTTGACACCAGAACATAAAGTGCTTTGTGGGTCTTAAATAGTGATAAAATGTACCTTATTGTTTGGGGAAAGGAGATGGGAAATTGTTTCCATGAAGATAGTACAGCAACACAGGGATAATTTTTTAGTGACTCTGTAAAACTGGGCTTCCATTTTCTTTTATTCTTTTCCTTCATTATAGTAAGGTCTGTGGGCTGAGAATCCACCTTAGATAGATTTCTTATTTTTCAGGAAGCGTTTTTAATATCTTTCTTCCCACTTATTTTTTGAAGTTTTTAAGTTCCAAATAAACTGACAAGTGATGGTGGTACATCAGTTTTGTAGAACTGATTTTTGTGTTAATAGTTATCCTTATTCCATTTTAGTGGCAATTGCTTAAATTGCATCCTACTTGTAATTACTGAAAATCTACAAATACTGCAGTAGCATTTAAAGGGGTGGGGGGAGGAGTGCCTTCACATAGATGTAAAAAATGAAACCTTTTCCTGAATTTCATTTTGGGTGGTTTTGAATTTTTTAAGTATTTCCATATAAACTGCTACCTAGTTCATACTGTGCTTAACTATGTTGGGCTTGTGGTTTGTTAGTCAACATAAGTTAAACACAGTGATAATTAATTCATTAAGCAAATGATATTGTATTGTTTGAAAACAGTTGAATGCTGCAATGTATGATAATCAGCATGTTTTTTCACTGTCTGTGCAGTATCTTATTAAGGTTAATGAAATCAAGACGAAAAAAGGTGTGGACCTTCTGCAGAATCTTATTAAATATTATCATGCACAATGCAAGTAAGTTCAGTACTTTTAAGCTTTATTTATAGCATTTCATTTACACAAGTGTTTTTTTCTCATTGCTTTGAATTTGTTCTGATCACATCAGGAGTATTTATCATACCTTTTTAAGGTTACGTGGTCCAGCTCCTCTGGACATCTACAGCTACATCAAGTTTCTCAGTCTTTCAGTGCAGAGTATGAAAAGAAGTTGTGGCAGGGAGAGAAGAGGGGAACAATGAAGAGAGAGGCTGAGGAAAATCCCTGCATGTTGCATACAAAGTTAATTTAAGATCCTGAGAACTTAATGCAGACCAGAGACCCAGCAACATCTGTTCACATGCTCTGTTGTGCATGCACATTGTGTAGTGCCTAGGTAGAACCTCTGGAGGCTGACGGGTTCCACCTGAAGGTGGCAGAGCTTTTTGGCCTTTCCTTTGGTTTTACGGGATCTAAGAGGACATAACGATTAAGTGAGATGGACGCTGCCAACATGCCTTGCTTCCCCCTGGGTTATGGCTCTCACCTCTCTCTTCAGTGTTACTGTTTCAAAAGGAAATAATGCAGTGCATTGCTACAGGTTTTCTTTGTGAATACATTTGCATAACTTAGAGAGAGGCTTTAGGTCGTTAAGTCAGCTTGTGATTTAATCATCAGATAGCAAGCCTTGAGTGTTAAAGCTATTTCCTTGTTACCCACTTGAATGGGTAAAAAGAGGAGGGTTGTGTTGGATATCAGGAAAAGGTTCTTCAACAGAGGGCGGTGGGCATAGAACAGGCTTCCCAGAGCTGCCAAAGTTCAAGGAGAGTGTGGACATGATGGGGTCTGATTTTTGGGTGGACCTATATGGAGCCAGGAGTTAGATGACCCTTGTGGGTCCCTTCCAACTTGGGATATTCTATGATTCTTGAGGCATAGATCTAGAAGATAACTTTAGAATTAGTTTATTGTTTATTCAATTAAATGGTCTCATGTAAATTTAAAAATCATTGTGAAAGCCAGTAATTTCTTTGAAACTCCATAGAGTGAAACCATTAAGTTATGACCTTGTCATTAATTGTCAAGGCAAACATGGGAATTTCACTTGAGATATTTTAAATATAGGAAATAGATTTCAGCTAGGGAAACATGTAGGCTAACAGAGATTTAAAATAAATAAGCCAAAATATATTCTCTCTAATTTGTTATCTCTTGAGTTAAAATGGAGTAGCTCCATTTCAGGAAGGCATAGTACTTAGAAAGCTACTTTCAAAACTAACAGAAAAATGCAACCTGGTCTAGAGGGAGGTGTACCTGCCTATAACATGGGGGTTGGAACTAGGTGATCTTAAAGGTCCCTTCCAACCCAAACCACTCCATGAAATTTTCAGAGTCAAGTATCAAATTCTTTCATATTTGTAATTTAAAGTACTTGAGGATAGAAGTCGGACTTCTGTTTATCTACAATAGCATGTATGTCTTGTAATGAACTTCTAAGTAGTGATTTCAGCAGTGCTGTTAATTTGAATGTGTGGTATTTATAACATTTTACAAGGCTAATGGTTAAACTTTTACTATTACTAACTGGCAAGACTTGTGTATATTCTGGGTGTTGTCACTTCATTTAGTAACGTATGAAAATCTTGTTTAGCTCATTATATTTTTATATGGTGAAGCTAAAGTCTGCAAGGTAAATGAAATGTTTCTGGACTCAATGTGAAGTATATCAGTGTTAGAGGAATGTGGACTCTAACCATCTGACGATAGTTAGACTGATGGTAAAACTGTTTGAACTGAGTCAGATAGGTTTGTTTTGCTCTGAACATGGCAAGAGCTGTATGCCTTTTATTGTCTTTGGAGAGGGTGGAGTGAAGCAAAGCCAGCCTACTTTGTTATGAGTTATTTGTATTCCTGATGAATCACAAGTATTTTTCATTGCAGTTTCTTCCAGGATGGCTTGAAAACAGCTGATAAACTTAAACAATATATTGAAAAGTTGGCTGCTGACTTATATAATGTAAGTTTGCTTGTAAATATTTTAATGTCTAAAAATGGAATTTTTTTGTTCATCTAGATAATGAATATAAATATCTTTTTAAATTAAAAGTGTATTCTTTGAAACTTTTGAAACACCTCTTGTCTCTATTTTACGCCTTGTACTCTGTTGTTACAGTTGTAAGGAAAAGCATCTGTCAATCTACTACTGATTTAATGGTGCACTGAAATAAACGCAGCTTAAAAGAGGAGACTAAGTTCTGTTACATTACTAGCCCCAGCTTTGGCTGCCGCTTGTGCTTTTTTTTGTAACAAACTGCTTGATAGCATCACAGTTTGAGTTAATTAACTTGCTTCTGGTGTTAATGGGAGGCAGGTAATAATGTAGAATCAAACTTCATTTGTCACCCAAGTGCTTTTGTATTCTATAATCAGAATTACAGTAATTCTATTTGCTGTTCTAGTTGGTGGCTAGATTAAACAGTGTTTTCATTCCTTAAGTAATATGTCAAGCTTATTGGAGTTACTGAATTAATATTTCAGTGTCTGACTTAGTTACTTTAGACATAATGAACCACTAAAGTCTAACAGAGCAGGGTATACAGAGTTGTGTATTCTTTCTAGCTTGCTTTTGAAGTAATGCATGCATAGAAGGTGAATACATTCTGAGAAACTAGTTCATGAAAATAAGCTGATGTATTACAGAATAGTTGAGCTGGTTGTTCAGAACACTTATAATGATATATTAGAATGCATAGCAACTTCAAGTAGCTTCTAGAGTATAATAGTCTTTTTCTGTAGATAAAGCAGACACAAGATGAAGAAAAGAAACAACTTACTGCTCTTCGTGATTTGATAAAATCTTCTCTGCAGCTTGACCAGAAGGAGGTAAATAATTTAGACATGTTATTTTCAGAGATAATGTGAATTATGAATTCAGAAAATTCATGCTTCATGAAAATTGCAAAACTGATATTTAGAATTTTGATCTACATTTCAAAAGACAGTGTAAAAATACAAAAATGTGTGTTTCTTTTAAGCATACTTTTTAGCTTACTTCAACAATTGTTATGGATCAGATAAATACTTAATGTAGTCTGGTGTCCTATCCTTGTCAGTGATCAAGAATAAGTATCCAGAAAAAAGTATAAATTGGTAATGGGTACTGGTAGATTGCAAGCTGGACTTGAGCCACCGATGAGCCCAGAAAGCCAAGCAAATCCTGGGCTTCATCAAAAGTAGTGTGGTCAACAGGGTGAGGGAGGTGATCCTGGCCCTCTGCTCTGTGCTGGTGAGACCTCACCTGGAGTACTGCATCCAGATATGGAGTCTTCAGTACAGGAGAGACTCTGACCTGTTGGAGCACGTCCAGAAGATGGTCACAAAAATGATTCAAGAGATGGAACGCCTCTCCTTTGAGGTCAGGCTGAGAGAGCTGGGGCTGTTCAGCCTGGAGAAAAGAAGGCTCCGGGGAGACCTGAGAATGGCCTTTCACTAACTAAAGGGGACTATAAGAAAGAAAGAGAATAGACTCTTTAGCAGGGACTGCTGTGACAGGACAAGGGAAAATGGTTTCAAACTTAGAGGGGAGTTTTAGGTTGGATATATGGAAAAAGCCTTTTACAGTGAGGGTGGTGAGGCACTGGAACAGGTTGCCCAGAGATGTGGTTGATGTGTCATCTCTGGTGACTTTCAGGGTGAGGCTGGATCAGGCCCTGAGCAACCTGACATAGCAGTGGATGTTCCTGTTTGTTGCAGGGGAGTTGGACTAGATGGCATTTAAGGGTCCCTTCCAACTCAAGCAAAATCTGTGAATTTGTGAAATCGAAGCTCTTGCTATGTGTAGTAGTGACTTTTTGTATAAGAAGAAAGTCTTGAACTTGTGATTCCCAACCACTGTTAGTCTCTCTGGAGTTCTCATTAGATAAATGAGACTTCCTACTCATCTCAAACTGATTTTCCATCATGGATTTCAGGAGAGATATGTGCATGGCTATTGAATCTACTGAAGTATTCAGGATCATTTTGATTTTAAACTCATATGGAAGAACTGATACTCATATTGTACGTTATTGGGAAGAACCACTAATGCCCTAAGTGATTAACCTTGTTCCTTGCTCTTCCAAGATCATAACGCAACGCTTGTTTGTAGCGTTACATCTGTAAGGCTCTTGCAGACTTTGCTGGCATGCCTGTCCCTTGCATCAGTGAGAATTTGTTATTGCCGTGTATGGACTTACCTGGTTCTTGGGTGTATCTTAACAGTCTTTGAATATGGAGTTGTGCAGAAGCACTAGTGGTGTAGCTTCACAAATAATAAGCAAAATTACCAATGGCTCTGGTACGTAGAATGTATCATGTTGCTACTACGTGCTAGATACTGCCCGTTGATACTGCATTTTAGTAACAAGTTTATGTAATTTTACACAAGAAATATCTGATTTTGTAAAATGACTGTGGTTTCAATTTTTTGGTAAAAAAAAAAAAATTCAGTGATAATATAATTATGGGAAGTATTTATTTGATATGCTAAAAATGCTTATACATTAAAAACTTAAGTTTTAAAGGAAATCAACACTTTAATGAAGATTTCTGTTGATATTCTCCTACCTCAACTGTTTTTACAAATGCAGTTGACAGCTTTACTTTCAGTTTAGCTAATTTTTACATTCATGTTTCATACCTGCTTCTTGATGCTTTATTTCCCCAAGTCTTCATTTGATAAGCTCTTTGGAACAGGAATTACGTCTGATTATATTCCTACCTATGCTAACATCAATAGAACCCTCATTTCAGTGGGGGGTTTAAAATTGGCTTAAAACAAATCAGCTGCTTACTGTGATGGTGCAAACACTGACTGACGGCGTCACACTATATGCACTGTTCTTCATGCTGCTTCCAACTGCCACAACTACAGTTCTACTAAATCACTTCTTTCTAAACTCATGTGATTTATTACAAAACAAAACAAAACACATTTGTAAGGACACAGTATAAGATTTGAGAGTGTAATCTTCAATATACATTGACTGCAGGATTTAAAATGCTGAGGAATATTGCCAGGAAAGTAATTTGATTTCTATTCTGTTGGTGTTGGTGGTGGTTTGTTTTTGTTCTTTGGGATTTTTGTCAGATGCTTTGTGAGGGGATGGTTTCACAGTTTCATTTAAAATAATGTTAATATATCCTTAATTATATTTCTTTTGCATATATTTAAAACTAATTTTTGGCTTGATCTTTAATAGAAATTTAGAATGAGTTTCAGTTTCATGAATGATACAATAGAGTTTTCATTTTAGGTACTTCAAAGACTGGACGACTTTATTAAGATTTTCTCCCACTGTTTTAATTGCTTGTGTGAAGCCAATGTCAGACATGCAGTGTTGTACAGAATTTTGTCATGCTTTGTACTTGATGAGCCACCTAAATAAGGAGTTCTTTCCTTCTTTCTAGTAGTACCATTAGAAAGGATAATTGTCTTATTAGATGTGAGGACTATAAAATTTATGTTCAAGGAGTATATTTTTAAATAAAATAATAATTCTTGTTTTAAATTATTTGCTTTCTCTTTCTCTGTTGCTTTTGCCTTTCGTGATCGAAGTCTAGGAGAGTAAGTCACTGTTTTGATGGACTTCTGTGGGTTTTTCGGATGCATTTATAATGCGTTTATCCATTTCACCTTCTTGTTTCACTGCATCAAACAAAAGCTTTTTCAGTTGACTTCATTCACTAAAACCCATGCAAACACTGCGTATATCTTTAATTGGATAAAAATGATTATTGTTGCTTGTTTTTATTTGGGTAAATCTGTGTATATCTGCATGCTTTATTGTTTTGCTTTCTATTTTAAATTTGCTATTAGCATTTTATTCTTTGTTTATGCAGTTTTAAACTTCTGTATTTTAAAAAGGTAGTATGTTTAGGTGGGTATTTGCCATTTGTAGTATACTCAAAACTCCTTATGAAGTAACAGTCTTGAACATGCAGTTAACTTTACATCAGTTGATGTAAAAGCAAACTCTTATATAGGTATAAAATATGCATTAGGAATTCTTTTTTTTTAATAATATGTGAGGTTTTGGTAGAGATAATGTGTAATGATGAGGAAAACGTACCGTGCACATTAGGAAACATTAATGGTGTTTTTGTTTTGTTTTAGGATTCGCAGAGCAGGCAAGGAGGATATAGTATGCATCAACTTCAGGGGAATAAGGAATATGGCAGTGAGAAGAAAGGTTATCTTTTAAAGAAGAGCGATGGGTATGTTCTTGAAGTGCATAAGTGAGAGCTCTTATTATGTTCAGGCACTGCTTTTTACTGCTTTGTATTATGGACTTCTAAGGCACATTGTCCTAATACATGTGCTACAAATACTTGAGACTTGCTATCAGAAAATGGATATGAAATTAGTCTAATAAATATAATAAGAAAAGGTCAAAACCAAAATCCAATGTCAAACTTGAAAAAAAAAAAACTATCTTTATAAATCTCCAACATCTGTTGAGATGTTTAGTAACTTTGTTTGCCTCTGTTTCTTAGGACAATCTTCTTATAATTTTCATGGCATGAAAACATGTTTTTAAATTACATCTAGCTACTGATTTTTGTTGTTGATATTCTTGTGTAGGTTAAGGAAAGTATGGCAAAGAAGAAAGTGCACTGTTAAAAATGGAATTCTAACCATATCACATGCAACGGTAAGCTATTTTTATACCTCTCCATTAAAATAATAAATGTTTTCACGGTGAATCTGTTGGTGTTAATATCTGCTCTTACAAAATAAGATGCTGCTGCTTCCAATTGTTGAAGTTCTGTGGTTTACCAGAAGTTGGAGGTTGACTTAAGAAAATATTGCTGTACTTGTTGCTCTCATTGTAGCGTTTTTGTCTGTTAATGACCACTAGGGAACAGTGATTCTAGCTGTTATGTGTACAGGAAGGCTGGTCAGCTTGCTCAGCTGTATTGCAGATATTTTACTTCAACATAGGATGCTAAGTGCATAAATCATTTCAATGCACACCCGTTTATTTTGATTTAAAAAAAAAAAAAGAAATCAATCACTCAGCTAATAAGTGTGACTTGAAAACAGTCATTTGAAATTTTTTTTATTCCCTTTTAAGTGATTTAATTTCCTTTGATAAGGAAATGACTAATATATCAATTGCTTTTAAGGAAGTGTGATTGCTTTTATTTAAAAGTAAAAACTTATTTCCCCTGTTACTTTTGTTAAAGGAGATGGATCCATTTCATCAGGCTTCCTTTATCTTCTACCAAATTCCACTGACCACGACTGTTAGTGCCTAAAGATAACTTCATTTTTTCAAATAACTTGAGATTAGTTAGCAGTTCTTAGGTTGGTTATGGTTCAGCTATCACCATTTTTAAAAATATGTTTTTCAAGCTTAAATCTTGTCAATTTAGAATTCTTTGAATTGCATAGCTGGCTATAGTTTTCCTTTTCTTGTTTGTAACTGTTTAAAAGTAGTGCCAAATGGAAAGTAATCTACTTGTTTGTAATTATGAAAGGTTCGGATCATGACAATCTGTTACTCCTTGAGTGTTAGAAATACTGTGTTGATGAACTTGTTCTGCCAAACTCTTGACAATGTGGGAGATACTTTTCTAGATATTTTTGTCTTATTGCTTTTGCACTACTTAATACTTGCTGTACAGCTTCTAACATGAACAACTTCCAAAACTCTGTTCAGGAGTATTTACAGATAAGTGTCATGTCTCCTGTTTAGTTTATATCTGCCAGCTATGATAAATTTAATTCCTGGATTTTCATGAGTTTATATATATCCAAAATATTTTAGTCGTGTTTAGCCTATCATGTCTTAAAATCTATGCTGTAATTAGGTTATTTTAGTAGCTGTATTTACTCAAAGCTCTGAAATTTCAAATCTCCAGCTTCCCACTTCCCTTTGAAATTTTTAAGACTATTAAAAAAAAAAAAAAAAGCTTAATAACACGAGCGCTGTTAATGAAATATAATAATTAAAAAAAATAGCATATTCTAAATTAAGGCTTTATTCCTTGGAGGCCTTTCAAGTAGTCAAGAGGAGTTGCCGTGAAGATTTTAGCTTTGTTTTACATCTGGTCATTCCATCAGACCAGGTCTTTGTCATGCTAGTCTCTGGTGTTTTGAGCATGTACGCATCTTCATGTCCAAAGTTTAAACTAATATCACACATGCACATTCCACATGAGAATGAAAAAGTAGTCCTAAATTAAGACCTTTTTAAAGTAAAATAAATTTTCTTTTTAGTCCAACAGGCAGCCAGCTAAACTGAATTTATTAACCTGCCAGGTGAAGCCAAATGCTGAAGATAAGAAGTCTTTTGATCTAATATCACGTATGTGGCAATTTTAGTACCTTCTTGCATTATATAGGATTTTTAAAATGTTTTGAAGCCATGTAATTACAAGACACTTTCATTAAAAATAAGACCGCAGTTGAAAATTTGCATCCATGTCCAGATATATGCAGTGTTTCATGAGTATTAGAGTGACTCTAATTTTGAAGACAGGATGAAGAGACAACTGAATATAGAACCTCTATTTTGTGTGTGACATTAATACTGTCAATTTGTGACAAGCTATGAAATGCAGTGCCTGTTTCCCTGAGTTTGGAGCGATGTTCATAAGCGATATTCACCAGGAAATGGAGAAGACATTTGGACTCTAATTCATTGTCTGTTCTGTTTATTGAGTATTATTTAATAATCAAATAGCTGAATGGGAAGCGAGGGGGTAGAAGACGCAAAGAGAACCCAACTTCTCTTGTTGTCTTATCCTCCTTGCAAAATATTCATTGTTTTGTCTAAAATTGACAGTGATATATATTTTCTCAGCATTAGAGCTTCAGTAATATCCTCTCCCTCTTTTGGTCTTGGATTTTAAACCATTTTTGAAGTAGAGTAGTCAATGTTATGTTATCAGTCTTTGCAAGTAAAATATTCAATAGCAAGCAGTATCAATATTATGTATTTACAAGAACAGTCTTTGAAACCTTTGAACATGGGTGCTAACACCGAGTTCTAACTCATTCTTTAGTTAGCAGATAAGTTTCTTAACACAAACAGCAGGAAAATATATTATAGAAATAAGCATTTTCTGCAGCTTACGCTTGGTATTTGTCTTCAGAAGGGTTTGTGAGGCAGTTTGATTCCTGTGCTTATTATTCAGTATATCAAAGCCTAGAACTACATATATTTAATGTAAATCAATCTTCACAACTTCATCTTTCTTTGTTTTATGTATTAATGTCACAGGCTAAGAGAAATTGTTCTTAGACTTCAGGGATTGAATAGGCTTAGTAACAGCTTTGTGATATTAAAAATCTTCATGTGCCAAATGAAAAGATGTATTTATTTATTACAGATAACAGAACATACCATTTTCAAGCAGAAGATGAACAAGAATACGTAGCGTAAGAATGTTTACTTTCTTTTTCAAGCTTTTGTCTGTAGAAATGTGTGTATTAAATCACTTATTGCAATGAAATTTAGCTTTCTCACTTTATGCAAAAGTAGCGCCTGCTGTTTTTTCTGTTGTTGTGAATGTGTAAATGTAAACTATTTGTGTTTGCATTTACATTTCTACAAGGTGCTTTGAAAACCCTGTAACATTTAAAAGACAAAAACAACCAATTGGAAACCCATTTGGACTGTGTACCTCTAGTACAGTTTTCATGTGCGGATGCTTGGTATAATGCAGTAGATGAGGTTATTAGGGTACAAATGAAATATTTTGCAATTCTTATCTTCCTTATTTCTGTAGTTACTACCTCTTTTGTAGTTACTGCCTCCCCTCCTGATCCTATCCTTTTCTCTAAATTAAAAATAACAAATAAAGATCTCCATTTAACATACAGAAATTTAGAAGTAATACATCTTTTCTACTGGGGGCCTAGAAATGAGCAACATAGCGTATTTGAGTTTGAGTACTTCAGAATCCAGTAACTTGCTTCATTAATGCATGTTTCCCAACAGATAATTTCCTTTAAAATGGTCTTCCTTCCTGCTGTGCACCCTGATACATATTGTCCTGAGAACTTTGTGCCATTCCTTTTTTCCATTTGAATACTGCTTATAGTCATGAAATTGTGTTGCAGAGAAGATCAGTATTCAGTACTCGTGACCTGACAGGACCATGAAAAAACATAGTAGGAAGTGCAGAAAGCCAGAACCTTCCAGGCTGCCTTGTTCTTCAGGACTTTTTGTTGCATGTCTGTCTTCTACTGGAAGACTGAGTTGTTGCTTATCTATTTTGAAATTACATGGAGTATTTGTAGTATACTCAAGTTGTTAGGTAGCACCGAGAGACAGCAATGGTGACAACTCGTCACTGCAGGCACAGATGAAGTGAGAAGGTTGGAGAGTTTTGCCATGTGGTTAGGTCCTTCCAGAGGCTTCCATGGCAGTATGTTGGCTGAATGAAAAGTTGTCAGGTGTGCTATAAGTTATGAGTGCAATATTGGCTTGCCCAGTCATGTTTATTGCATTCTTTCAGAAACTTAATTGTTCCAGGAAGTTTCGTAGCAAAGAACAAAATACTGTTACTTCTCATCGCTAATGCACTTGATGAACAGTGTGACAGAGATTTTTGTGTTTCTGCCACATGTGAGCTCTTATTATATTTGTTGGTTTAAAAGGAGAATACTTTTTTTGTCTCAATGTGTTAGTAAGATGCGTGTGAGGGAGAACACGTTAGTAAAATAATTCTTATCTATTGACAGGTCAATAAACCCAGTTTAGCTGGCTGCCTTTGAACTGTTTCGAAATTCCAAGCTGGTTTTGTTTCCCGTTTCAAGTATAGTTCCCATCTGCTTTGTACTGGAGTCTGGTTTATCACTTCAAAATCCAGAGGCTGAAAAAATTGCTTGCAGCAACATTAAAATATTCCAGAACATGTTTTAAAATTCCTGTTCAGCTTAAGAGACGTTGTGTCCCAGTGTTGGGATACATGTTGACAAACTAATGTAAGCAAAGGGTGTTTTGGCACAATAGGCCAGGGGCAAAAAGGTGCTGTTGTGCTACACAGTCTGTTTCATCTTTTTCCTCCACCTTGTTGCATTTTGTCCTAATTCTAGTGCTGCCACTTTTTTTCCCTTATGTGCCAATTGACAAATAAATGTGGAAGTAGATTTTTCAAATCCCTTTCCTTCCAGCCTCTCATCTAAATGAAGAACAAATCAAAATGTGTTTCTTTATCCTCTAGTTTAAATGACATTGTACACTTTTTCCTAGTGATCGTTTTCAACTGCTTCCAGAGAGCTACTAAACACATAAATAAGAACAGCAGACACTTTAAAACACAAATCACTGATGCCTACATTCTGTTACAGGTCCATTACTACATCCCTTTAACAGTTCCCTTAGCTCAGTGCGTTTCTTGATTCTTACCCAACCAGCTGTCTTTTGACCTTTAATTAGTGCTCAGCTGTATGTCAGAATTCTCAGTGGGTTATTAGTTTCTCCAGTAGATAAAGCACAGTGCTAACAGAGTGGGGGGAAATGTGTGTATTGTGTCTGTTAAAAGAATCATACGTGCAGACCTCTAAAAATAACCAAATACTTTTTTTAACACGTATAATAGTAGGTGCTTTCTACTTTGTGATAATTGTGGATAGGGCCAAATATACTGTGGACATGACTTTTGAATTTTCTTTATACCTCCTTTTATTGGAGGTCAAGAGTATATCCGTTTCTGTAGGAAAAGATTGAATTAAATAAAGCCAGATTCAGGAATTGCGCCACGATGCAAAACCATCCCACTTCAGTCTGGTGTTGAGCAATGATTGTCAGAAGGCTTTTAGTTTTCATTTTTGTTGGTTGTTTTTTTTGTTTGTTTGGTTTTTTTTAAAGAAGACTGAATTGGAAGGTCTTCGTGTTCTCTGTTCTTTGTTCCATATTAAAAAAAAGGCTGTGGCTGGAAGTTTGAAAGCTATGATGTTAAGGTTTATGTGTTTAGCTGCAATATTGCAGTAGCGATTTTCAGAAGAGAAAGTTAAAGAATACTTCTGTTTCCTTCACTCGATTCAAGGTTTACCCATGACCCCTCATTTTTGTTTAGCCTCATGAGTTTGTTGGGAATCCAACAAACAAAATGCATTAAAGGACCATGGAGGAGTAGCTGAGGTCCAGAAAAAGTGCAATGGAAGACTGGACAACACATTGTATTGTGTTAGATTGAAGGCAAAGCAATTACGTGAGACTTGAGTAACAGAAAAATTATTTGAAAGGACACTGAGGTATTAACATAAGCTTTTTGACTACTAGCTTGTTGCTGGTAGTATTGTAAAAGAAAGCAAATATATTTAAGGGAAAAAAAAAAGCAGTGGGGAAGGGTGATAAAAATGAACATGTGTGGTACAGGTAAGAGGAACAGCAGCAGTGAGGGAGCTTTTTTTATTGACTCTGAGTTAATATGACACATTTACTGATTTGATTTTTTTTGAATGGGCAGTATGCCAGGAAGTGACCAACTGGGAACTTCTTGAATAATTGGCATTAGCCATTTGAATACATCTGTGCTTGTGTTTGTGTTAACTGGACCTGCTAATGGTGTCTGAGACGCTGACACTGTGGTGCCTCTTGCTTTGACTGACCCACAGATAACACTGTAGATGTAGTCTTCAGCAGTAGGTTCCTTCTAGCTGATGAAATGCAACCAAAATAATTTGTAGCTCTTACAATTTTAGAAGCTTTTAATATGGAAATCTGTGTCAAACTAACAGCTGGCTCAGTCATGTCATGTTTATTTTAATTACATCTCATATTTTTTTTTGTTACTGCACAAATGAGTTTTATTCAAATTTTTCCTTTTTAACAAATTAATGGCATTGTAACCTTGAAAAGAAATGCCAACAAACGTCGGGATAAATGTTGTTTCTCTGAATTTAATAATTATTTTACGCTATGTGTTTAACACAACATCATTGGTATATCAATGGAAGCAAGGCATTGCCTCGTCTTGTATTTGAGTAACAAGAAATTCAGTCCGAAAAATGGCAGAAGAGTGCCATCTAGTGTGGGTTCTTACATTGCATCATATAACTGGAAAGAGGAATTTGTGTAAATATATTGTTTTCAGCATACAGACTATTAGCTATTTTATTTCCCAATATTTCAGTTTCTTTTAAAGATTGATTTTTCACCGATTTTAAAGTATTTTCTTTTAGGTACAATGATTCTCAACTCATAAACGTTTTATGAAGCATATGTAAATCACATGTACAATATACACTGCCCATGTACTTGTTCAGGTTCTGAATCTTCATTGCAACACTACATTTATAAGTTCAAAATTTCTGTTATTATTTCAAGAAGAGATTATAAACATCAGTCTGAACTTTTCTCAGTATGTTTAGATGACCACAGCCATTTTAGCACATTTCAGGCAACTGACTGTTGTAATACTGTAAACAGGAAGAACACTTCTAAAATGTTTATTTGCAGTGGTCTAAAAACATCTGAAATCATTATAATCGAGAGGATTTTTATTTGCTCTTCTAAATTAGGTAACACTGCATCTTGCAGCATGCTTCTCCTTTGTATATCATTTTCCCCTCTTCAACCTTAAGGCAGCAGCCAGAGGGTTTTATTTTTTGTTAATTAAAGCATAACTGTGTACTCAAAAACTGACAGAGTGCCTGGGTGGGGGAAGAATAATGCCTGAAATACTGCTAAAGAATCTTGATTTCTTATGGTTGACAAGTGCTCTTGAAATTTTGTTAACTGCTGGTATTGCTGCTCTCCTATCTTCTTCTCTTCTGGAACTCCTTACCCCATTTGTTGTCCTGGCTGTTTTCCTTAATTCAGTCACTGCTCAGCTCTGATTAGAGCAGTCACACTTGCATTTTGAAAGGCAGTCAGACACTCACGCTTTCTGAAATGCACTTGCTCTCTCCTATGCAAGGAGAGGTGCACGTATGAGAAAGTACTGATTATAATTTCCTCTACTAACAGGTAGATTTTAGGAAGATCTTAGACACCTAAGGTAGCCATATTTACAGGAGCTTAATTGCATACTTTCTCTTCCACAGCTTCTGCTTTTTTGAGGAGCCCAAGAACTGTATTGCTTTGACTTGAAATTTGTTTGCCAAAGGGACAGTAGAATTAAGACTCCTTCTGTCTTTTTTTCCATTCTTACTTTTTCTGAATTCTTTGCCTTTGTCTCTTGCCTTTTCCCTACTTGATTTCCCTCACAATAATTCTTACCTATATTCCCACTAATATTTTGTTCCTGGCATCTTTTCTACAGTTTATAGATAAACTTGTATTTGCAAATGCAGATCTTCATTAAGGTCTTTATCTTGTGCTAGATGGATATCAGTATTGACTAACAGCAAAGAAGAAGCATTAAATATGGCATTCCGTGGAGAGCAGAGCACAGGGGAAAACAGTTTAGAGGATCTGACAAAAGCCATTATTGATGACATACAGAGATTACCCGGAAATGAAGTCTGTTGTGATTGTGGCTCACCAGGTATCTCAATTTGTTCATGTCATCAACTTCTTGTTGTGAGCACAGTGATTTCTTTAGAGGTGTTTGTAGAGTGCAAACTAATTTTTAAGCAATATATTGATCAGTCTTCAAGCTGCTTTTAAAAGAACAAATATTGACTTTCATACGTTAGTTCTGTTTAATTCACTAAAATATTTTTGTGTGTTGTCTGTGCTTACTTCCAGCAGTTCAAGCCCCTCTGGAGTTTGAACTGTTCTTGTTGCACTGTCTCTAGATGCTTGTTGCACTTGAATGGAAGTTGCTTGGCATCACTGATCCTGTGCATGCTACTAAGTAGAAGTGAGTAATGCTTAGACAATGACTGTGGAAAAATTGACCTGGCCCGGATCATACTCTGAGGTTTTGTCTTGGTATGAGACTACTGGAATTTCAGCATCAAAAATCTCCACAGAATAAGTAGTCTTGTGCTAAGTGAGACCCAGAGTTAGAATCCTATCAGATTGTATCTTCAGAAGTACAGGTACAGGTCAGTTACATGTCATAGCTTGAGAAGAGTCAACTTGTCATTGAACTACTGAATCGAGAGGGTAGTTGATAGCAGTTGCAGCTTTCAGATCTGAAGAGGTACCTCAAGAAGATGATGTTCACTGGGAACTGAGTAGATAGAATGTATCTTGGAGATACTTACTGATGCAGAACTGATCCAAGTAAGAAATTCCTAGTTAAAAGTACAAAGTAGAATATTGCAAAATCACTATGTCAAGTCCTGGAATTGGTTTGTTCTATTATTTTGTGTGAATTCATTTATGTAAAGCTGCAGAAAGTTTGCATTAGTTTTCATTCATCTCCTAATTAATGGTGAAGTTACAAGCTTCTGTACCCCAGCTTGCAGCTTTAAAGTCTTGATTTTATCAGCTACTATGTAAGATGAGGAAGAGATTTATTTGAAGATATGTATACAAAATATGTATGCATTCACTTATTTTCTTCAAAAGACTGATCATGTTCCTTATATAGTATTTGTAATGTAAAAATGCAGATCTACTCCATGACAGTACATTTTAAAAAAAATCGAACTAACCTCTTAGTTCCTCATATTTTCCACAGCATGTTACTGTTTTGTGTGTTGGAATATGTTATGGTCAATTTTTAATCAAAAAGGACTATTTAAGAAGTAAATACTAAAACTTCAGAAGTTGTCAGCTGTGGAATATAAGAAGCATGTTTTTTAAAAACAGGAAATAGAAGCCTATCTTCTTTCTAGAAGAAGCAAACCTTAAATGCGTTCAGTGCGGTCATTCAGTATGGATTTAGATGTCTAAATTCAGTGCCATTGTGGCTGTTACTACATCTGAAAAACTGAATTCTGTTGATAGCAATGTGTGCACTTGTGCTGCAGTTTGGAGAAAAGTGTGAGATATACTTGGTTTATTTCCAGTTGTTAAAACATTAAATAAGGAATTACTTCAGATTACATTGGATTTCTTACCACCATAGAAAACTTTCTCTGATTTTCTTTAAATATTTTGTTTATCGATTTCGCAGATCCAACGTGGCTGTCAACTAATCTGGGCATTTTAACCTGCATAGAGTGTTCTGGAATACACAGAGAAATGGGTGTCCATATTTCTCGAATCCAGTCTTTGGAATTAGACAAATTAGGAACGTCTGAACTCTTGGTAATTTTCTTATCTTATGCATATATTAAACATTATGTTCAACTACTTGTTGGGTATTAGGTTGGATATTAGGAAAAATTTCTTCTCAGGGAGAGTGGTGAGGCATTGTAACAGGGAGGTGGTGGAGTCATCATCCCTGGATGTGTTCAGGAACTGTGGAGATGTGGCACTGAGGGACATGGTTTAGGGAACATGGTGGAGATGGGTTGACGGTTGGACTAAATGATCTTTCTTATCTTTTCCAACCTTAATGATTCTTTGTTGACCTATAATAGAATCCTTCAAATTCAACACCTGAACGTTTATCTTTTCAATATATAAGTTTTGCAGAATATTTTATTCATATATTTGTGAGGTTTTCTACTATTATGTATTGTTGATACATCTGTTTGTCATTTCTATTCATTTCCTAAGGCTTTACAGAATGAACATTAATATTGGCTGTGAATAGTGACATTAGGATACTACCTCTTACTGGCTGATCTTGACTCTAAATCAAGATAGATTCTCACAAGATATTTTAAGTTACCTTAACAACTGAGAATGACTAATGCTAATTTGCTAATTCTGGCAGAAAAATGTTGGATGAATCTTTATATCGTAGAAGGAAATCCTTTAATGTTATGAAAGGAATTGTATGGAAAGCTATTAAAAATAAATTATGACAGGTTTATACCACAATCTGTGCTTGACCTGCAAGAAGACTTACTGCAGAAATTTTGTGAAATATTAATAATACTTTTTGAAATATTGAGTTGCTCACAAACATACTATTTTTTTTAAATGATAAGTACTAAGAGTAAGTTTCCAGTAGGTCCGAGCTCTTTTCCAGAGGTAACTGATTAGTGTACAAGCTCTATTGCGGTGTTCGTGGCACTAGTTACTAAATCTGTTTTTGTATGTGAGGTAATTAAACTTGAAATGTTAATAATAAGCTGTGGTTATGAAGCCTGTTTTACAACAAATTCTGGGCTGATAGGATTCACACTTGAAAATATTTTGATTACTTTCCAGTTCAACTTAATTATTGTGCTTCATTTTTGTAACCTGATGTGTGTTATCATTTGATAACAGAGTGGAAAATGCATATTAATAGTCCAGGTTTTAGCTTACTGATGGTTTGGGGGTGGAAAAAACTCCCTTTTATCATTTCTTTTTCTTATTGCAGCTGGCCAAGAATGTAGGAAACAATAGTTTTAATGATATTATGGAAGGGAATTTACCTAGTCCCTCACCTAAACCCAGTCCATCGAGTGATATGTAAGTTTTGAATCTTTTAAGTTTTTCAATATTAAGTTTAATATGAAATATACTTGTGGATGAAAAATGCCTTAAGATAAAGAAGCCAGGGGTGGACTAGGATGGCAGAACACTTTTTATTCATACTCCAAACATGGAGTTTCTTATAAGTTCAGTCTTCTGCCCTCTAGCCACATTTTAGCTGCTTCATCTTCTCAGTGTAGAAAACTGTATGTTTGGTTTCTGTAGAGCATGCTACTGAATCTTGCAAGCTTTTCATTTTTTCTAGTACACCATCAGGTGATAGAACTGTTGGACTAAATGGACATTAAATTCAGTGCCATCTTGATATGATGACAAATTTTCTCTTCCTTTCTCTGGTACAGGAGTTGTGCAGAAAGCATAACAAATGTGATTTTGCTAGAAGACCTTCTGATCTATTATGTGTTTTATGTGTTCCTGTAGCTGCTTTGGTACTGTTATTTTTTTAATCCTGTTTTTTTTACTGCTTTTCATGCTTATCTTTTTAACACATAGGTACATTTTCACAAGAGACCACGTTTCAGGCTGTTTTATCTTTCATCTTTATTTCCAGAGTCAAAAAGTCTACGGACTTTTGTTTGCAACAGGAAAGCATGGTACAATTGAAGGAGCATCTTATCTGGGACTTGTTTGCAAAAAAAAAAAAAAACATGCGTTATAGTAACAAGCTTTTATCTGATAGTTTTTCTCCTACCTTCTGAGTTCAAGTTAGATAACGTGATATTAAATGAAAATTATTGACCTATTTTTTCCTAAAAACATCTAAACCAAGGTCTATTTTCATACCCCACAGGACTGCACGTAAAGAATTTATAACTGCTAAGTATGTAGATCATAAGTTCTCTAGGAAGACTTGTGCATCTGCAGCAGCTAAACTGAATGAATTACTTGAGGCTGTCAAATCCAGGGATTTACTTGCACTAATTCAAGTCTATGCAGAGGGGGTAGAGCTAATGGAGCCACTGTTAGAGCCTGGACAGGTAAGCCTATCAGGTAAACAGGACTGAGTATTTTAAGTAAAGTGTATCTGTAAAATGTCAAGTACCACAGGCTGTTACCTTTAATACTAAAAGAAGAGAAAAACCAGATTAAATATGATTTTTTTTTTCTTGCTTCCCTAATTTGGCATCTTTTAGGGGGGAAAACAGAAGACCTTATCTGTTGCCAGGAGTTAGTCTGAAGGAGTGTGAAATGCAACAGTGCTATACTGTTCTAATTGCAGCTATATATTATGTTGAAAAGCACCTGTTCTGCAGCATGCTCCTTTTAGAAAAAGGAACTGAGACAGAGAGCTGAATTTGCTAACCTAGGGTCACCTGATACCACAGACAGTATCATGTCTGCTTTGAAAGTAGCTGCCGAAGGGACACATCACCTACTGTACACAAGTCTCTGCATTCTGTATGAGGAAGCAGCAGAGGTGATGCTTTCACAGGCTGTGATGAAACATTTACAGAAGTGCAGTTTTTCTTCCAGGACAAGAGTTGTGGCTTTGAATCGGTTTTAATAATGTGCTGAATACCTCCAATTCCTCCTTAAAATCCATAGCAGGTTTTCTGAAAATTAGTCTTGTTTCACCTAAAGTATGTAGAAATGTTGCTCGAGAGCAACATAACTTAGTTTTGTAAAGAACCAATGCTGTGTAGCCACTTGGTCAGCAGTTTTTTCCTACTACTTTAAAATCCAGCCTAGAGAGATCTCGGAGTTTTCAGTAAGTCATGTGAAAACAGCCATCTTGGCAAAGGCTCGTCTGTGTGGAGTGGAGTTAGTTCAGTCTCAGCGCTTGAGATATCACGGAGTGCTGGTCATGGAAGCACTTCACAGATCCTCTGACTATGGGGTAAACTTTTTGGTTCTCGTTACAGCTGACACAGAATTAGCCCTTAGTGTTTCACAGCTTCTGTAGTCAGTAATATGTATGAATACCAATTGAAATGTGGTCTGCAGCTAGGACATTTATAGCAGCAGTTTCCCATGTAAGTTCTCTACTTAATAAATTTTAATTCTAGTGTATTCTCATTTAAGTTTTTAAAATGCACTTAATGATTCCTAGGAGTTGTTAAATTTTGGTTTTAGAGTAATTTCTCATGCACCTTTTAATCTGAATTGTTCTCATTTACATGTATCAAGGCAAAAGTTATATAGAAAATAAAGCATGATTCTATTTGAGATGATCTAACTTCAGTTTTCATGTGTTTAGGAGCCAGGTGAAACAGCACTTCATTTAGCAGTCCGGACTGCTGACCAAACCTCTCTCCATCTGGTTGACTTCCTTGTACAAAACTGGTATGGATTGCATATTTTTGTTCAATTTAGTATGAAAAATGAAGATGTTCGAAGCCATCATTTCAATGTGTTGGGTTGTTTCTTCATCACTTGTAGTCATTCTTCTTAGATATGTTTCAGAGAAGCATAATTTAATACCTTGAGTTGACCTTTGTGTTCGTAGTCACTAGAGAGTGGGAAATGAGAATGAGATAACAACATGGAATGTAGTTTCTCTTTTAATGTTATTTTTAATTAATGTGGAGCAAAAAATATTGATGTAGAACATTGATAGAGAACATACGAAAATGTGAAACAATGCAAATGAAAAATGAATTGTTCAGATAAAGAAGAAACTGCAAGAGTGGAGGACTTTTTAATCAGAAAATGATAAATAAAAGATGCATTAACTTTGAAAGATGTTGTAGTAGTTTAGAAACTGCTGAAACTGTTGAGAGCATAGTCTTTTTAACTGGAAATTTTTGGCATCTAGTTTTTTGGCTGAGCTGCTCTTTATTGTCAAGAAATGTTCATAGGACTAAAATAATACAGCTATCTTAATGTATTTTCTTTAATGAATGATCCGTGGTACACTATTAGCTGTTATTTGTGTCACAATGTAGGTAATGATGAAATGAAATAGATTCCAGTCCACTCCTATAGCACGCTATTAAGTGACAGAAGCGTTGGTCACTTGCTTTCTCAGAGTGATGGGATCACTTTTGCAGAGGGATGAGAGAGGAGGAGTGTTTGTTTTGAGGAATAATTTCCCCCTGAGCATATGAAATCATCATACCTACTATATGAAAATCAGTGGAAAGAATACTTATTTTTTTTTTCTTTCCTCTCTGTAATTGTATACAGAACGCTGCATTTAGGCAGTGTTAGGGAGGAAGTTTTGTCTTCTGGTAAGTGTAGACCTGGAATAAGTGTTCATGTCACCATCTCTGGCACTGTGCAGACAAGCTGCATAACCTTTGTATCACTTAGACCTCATTCTGTCACTACTACTTCAAGTTAAATGGAGTGTTGACCATAATAAAAGTGTTATTAATAAAAAAAAAAAAAACAGCTATCTGTAAGCCGTTTGATTCTATAATTGCACAGTGTTAAATTTTTCTTGATTGATTTTTTTTTTTGTTTGTTTGTATATATAGTGGAAACCTGGATAAGCAAACAGCATTGGGTAATACAGTTCTACACTACTGCAGTATATATAATAAGCCTGAGTGTTTGAAGTTGCTTTTGAGGGGGAAGCCAACTATTGATGTAGGTAAGTTAATTAATTAACGCTAGGAAA
Source organism: Pavo muticus (assembly GCA_016647715.1). Lineage (NCBI taxonomy): Eukaryota > Metazoa > Chordata > Aves > Galliformes > Phasianidae > Pavo > Pavo muticus. The sequence goes on along the minus strand of JACDJE010000066.1, from coordinate 2,246,458 downwards.
TAAAAATTTCCTAACATTTCATTTTTTTACCACTTCTATTTATGTCCTACTTTATTAAGTGAGCTTTTCTTAAGGAAAAATAAAAACTGTGTATTAGAAAGATGAAGGTTTCCTCATCAACAGCCTAAGGGAAACATTAAGAAATCAAACTTAGCTCAACAAAAAAAAAAAAAATTGATGTAGAAAAAGTAATTGATAATCCCTAGTTTTTCTTCAGTGTTATGTCTTACTCGTCATGATTTGTTGTTTGTATCATAAAATTCATCCCGTGCTTGTATGTTAAAATGCTTTAAATGACTTCTCACTTTAAATACACTCTAGATGCGTTTGGGCTTTCTGTACACAACGGTTAGTTTTTTTTTTATTGTTAATGTTAGCTGGCACTGTGGTTTCACCCAGCACTCCCAAGACACCACTGTAGTTGATGAGGGAAGAGATTCACTTCGAGATGCCTTTCCTCCTCCTCTAATTACAGTGTTCATTTGTGAGATGTAAGACTTTCTGTATCTGCATCAGTCCATTTTTCATCATGTCTTAGCAGAAGTTTTCATTAAAAATGAAAACTCTGTAAACTGTTAACTCACACTTAATATAATCTGTTGTTTACCAGATTCTCTTTTTCCTGTCTCAAAGTATGGCAGGTAGTATATTCTGAATCTTGCTTGTCAGGCTCAGGAGCTGTGTCATCATGTCTATAAAGGTTTGCACTCTGTCAGTTTTGGTATAGGAGAGAAGTTTCCTGAATAGTGCAAGCTGGAAAGTATATACTTCTGTTTCTGTTTTCTTCAATGCCATCATTTTTTTTTCTCCACTGGCCAGGCTACAGACTATTCCAAAGTTCAGTTCTTATCTCATTGGCAGAAGTCATTGGTTTCCTTCACCTTTATGTACACCCTTAAATTATTATTTTGATATTCTAATATTAACATGTCAGAGAACTTGATGTGATGTTTTTTTAGCAGATATGTCCCTAATGAATAAAATGGGAAAACTATCTGAACTGGCTTAACCATGTATATTGGCTGTTCTGTGAAACTCTTTCCAGGCAGATGTCAGAAGTCTGTTCTTAACTTTTAGAATCTCTTTCCTCATCTCCACACTTTGATCTGTCAAATAGGAGCAGCACCTCTTAGGCCTGGAAGCATCACGTTTACTCTTGCAATCTGAAAATTTGGAATATATGTAGCCTCATAATCTACATGTGTTAAGAAATACTGTGTTCTCATTTCTCTTTATGATAAACCTCTCAGTCCACCTCAAATCTTTCCATAAGGAGCATTTTTTTTCTTCCAGAGATCCTAATTCCTTTAAATTTGTAGAAATCCTTGAACATGTATTTAAAGTGGCCTTTGTATGACTGCTTTTTATTTTATGTGTATTCTGTTCTAATACACACATCTGCCTGTGAGAGCTCAGTTTTACTATTTTCATTGCTCAGACACCAGAATGTTTCACTGTCTGAATATGGTGTAAAGTGTACTCTGTTCAAGCTCCATGGCATTTCCAGAGATACCGTAAGAATAATCTTTACCTAGGGTTTGTCCACAAAAGATTATAGGTTGTGATGGTTTGTGTTTTGTTTCATGAGAATTTCTACTGGACATCTGGAAAGGATCTCACTAGACATGTTAAAAGACCTTCTGGAGTGGTCAGCACCTTCTTTCTGCCTGCCCAGGAATCATTTTAAACTGTAAAAGATTTTGTAGTCTTTGTAAGGATAACGCAGCTAGAAAGTTTGTCAGTGATTTCTTATTATCTTTAGAATAGGACTTGTCTTCAAATTCAGACGTAAAATACCTATATATTAATCACTTCAATTAAAATGTGCTTGGATCAATGTATGCATCTTACCCTGTCTGCTTGCTTTTTCTGCTTACTGTGGGTTTTACTGCCATAGGAGTTGGGTGGAGATTGAAATGACTGTATTCCTTTATATTCTCTCCTAAAATGATTAGGAGGGTTAGGGGATTTGGGAACTGTCCCAGCAGATGCTGCTGTTCAGAAAGAACCTGATGACGTGTTAAATGCATGAGTACTTGAAGAAGAATTTTAGAGCTGCAGCTGCTATAGAGTAAATAGATGTTTTTGATCACTTTTAGAAGTTACTCTGCTAAGAACAGTGAAACACAATGAATTGTTTCTTTAAGCATCTCAATTATTACTCTCTTTATTGTTGATTTTTGTAGTTAATCAAGCTGGAGAGACGGCTCTAGACACAGCAAAAAGACTGAAGGCTGTCCAGTGTGAGGAACTGGTAAGAATGGGGTGAGCAGGGGAAAAGCTTACTTGTTTAAAGATGTGGTCTATGTAATGCATCCCTTTCATGGTACCTCAGACTTGGTTTTGCTCCCAGCTGGCTGAAGGCTTACCACACTTTGAATTTTTTTTCTAACCTTGCGATACACCATAATCGTTTTCTTCATGACTGTTCAAGTGAAAGAGCTCACTTCGACTGGAAGTGCTCTAATAGCTTAACCAGCATATTCGCGTTTATTAAATTCTAGAGGATTAGGTATGGGAATACCAGTTAATGCATTGTTTGAAGGCATCTGGGTTTCATCAGCTCAAAGGTTCTTAGACACTTTTCTGAGGAGTACAAAACAGCCCCAAAATACTAAATTTGCTGAGAGCTTTCAGCTGTGGATCTTTGTTTCCCGCTTTGTCGTCTTCCAGTTTGATGAGACTGTTAGGTATTTCAGAGATGCTGATAATCTTTTTACAAGAATAATTAAATCAAAAGTAAACCTCCTCAGAGAAGAGAGTGAAGATGTAGTGACCAGAATGTAATGTCTGGAAGTTGATACATCCAAAAACGTTCAACACAAGGTTCTGTAGGACTTTCTCCCTTTACTGAACGTGGTTAAAACAAACTTTTTTTTTTGGAATCCTCAAAATTTGAGGCAACACTCAAGAAAATCACTGGAGTTTGAGGAAATAAAGGTTTTAAAGGATTTTCTCAGGTATTCTTCTGGAGCTGATAGCCAGAAATATAGTTTCCAGATCAGAGCAACAAGCTTGTTTCTTCTTAGCCCTCTAAGGTGCTTCAGACCAGCATGCGTTTAGTAGGCAAGTGAATTCAAGTACTATCAGTGGATTTGAAAAGCTGAAGGAGAATTTGCAAAAATGGTAGACGCTGCTTAGTTCTATTTATCTGAACTTTCCTGTTTCATTTCGACAAACCCAAGAAGTATTTACTATTTCTCTGGTAAATTTAATACATTTTATTTGACAACTGGAGCTTCTTGTCATGTATTAGTATGCAAACAGGAGAGCTTATCCTTCACAGGTCAGAATCATGAATCATTTTTCTTAGTTCTTGGAATGCAAGTGCACGTTTTCCCATGGCTGATAGGCAGGGTAGTGCTCTTGCTCGCTTCTCCCGTGTGTGCTGTAAGCACTGTTTGCAGCTCAGTGTTTTGAGTATTCCAGCAGCTGAAAAACAGATCAGCTGTACAATATGCAATTGGAATGCATTTTATTTGTAGTGTATGCTTAATCAGGTAACATTTGCCATTAGTGTGGACCAGCTGACTGTGGTAAAGATCAAACAAAAAGTAGGATGTTATCAGTGAGCTTATCTAGTAGTTAATTGCTTTAATTATTGTAATTGAAATTCTACGCTGCTGTAGTTAACTAAAAGAATGAGAGCATCTACAACATTTCCATATTTTCTGTTCTTGAAGAGAAAAATGTCTGCATTTTTTTTCCAAAGGGACAATGAAATGAAGGGGGAAGTAGAAAAANAGTGTTATTAATAAAAAAAAAAAAAAACAGCTATCTGTAAGCCGTTTGATTCTATAATTGCACAGTGTTAAATTTTTCTTGATTGATTTTTTTTTTGTTTGTTTGTATATATAGTGGAAACCTGGATAAGCAAACAGCATTGGGTAATACAGTTCTACACTACTGCAGTATATATAATAAGCCTGAGTGTTTGAAGTTGCTTTTGAGGGGGAAGCCAACTATTGATGTAGGTAAGTTAATTAATTAACGCTAGGAAATAAAAATTTCCTAACATTTCATTTTTTTACCACTTCTATTTATGTCCTACTTTATTAAGTGAGCTTTTCTTAAGGAAAAATAAAAACTGTGTATTAGAAAGATGAAGGTTTCCTCATCAACAGCCTAAGGGAAACATTAAGAAATCAAACTTAGCTCAACAAAAAAAAAAAAAATTGATGTAGAAAAAGTAATTGATAATCCCTAGTTTTTCTTCAGTGTTATGTCTTACTCGTCATGATTTGTTGTTTGTATCATAAAATTCATCCCGTGCTTGTATGTTAAAATGCTTTAAATGACTTCTCACTTTAAATACACTCTAGATGCGTTTGGGCTTTCTGTACACAACGGTTAGTTTTTTTTTTATTGTTAATGTTAGCTGGCACTGTGGTTTCACCCAGCACTCCCAAGACACCACTGTAGTTGATGAGGGAAGAGATTCACTTCGAGATGCCTTTCCTCCTCCTCTAATTACAGTGTTCATTTGTGAGATGTAAGACTTTCTGTATCTGCATCAGTCCATTTTTCATCATGTCTTAGCAGAAGTTTTCATTAAAAATGAAAACTCTGTAAACTGTTAACTCACACTTAATATAATCTGTTGTTTACCAGATTCTCTTTTTCCTGTCTCAAAGTATGGCAGGTAGTATATTCTGAATCTTGCTTGTCAGGCTCAGGAGCTGTGTCATCATGTCTATAAAGGTTTGCACTCTGTCAGTTTTGGTATAGGAGAGAAGTTTCCTGAATAGTGCAAGCTGGAAAGTATATACTTCTGTTTCTGTTTTCTTCAATGCCATCATTTTTTTTTCTCCACTGGCCAGGCTACAGACTATTCCAAAGTTCAGTTCTTATCTCATTGGCAGAAGTCATTGGTTTCCTTCACCTTTATGTACACCCTTAAATTATTATTTTGATATTCTAATATTAACATGTCAGAGAACTTGATGTGATGTTTTTTTAGCAGATATGTCCCTAATGAATAAAATGGGAAAACTATCTGAACTGGCTTAACCATGTATATTGGCTGTTCTGTGAAACTCTTTCCAGGCAGATGTCAGAAGTCTGTTCTTAACTTTTAGAATCTCTTTCCTCATCTCCACACTTTGATCTGTCAAATAGGAGCAGCACCTCTTAGGCCTGGAAGCATCACGTTTACTCTTGCAATCTGAAAATTTGGAATATATGTAGCCTCATAATCTACATGTGTTAAGAAATACTGTGTTCTCATTTCTCTTTATGATAAACCTCTCAGTCCACCTCAAATCTTTCCATAAGGAGCATTTTTTTTCTTCCAGAGATCCTAATTCCTTTAAATTTGTAGAAATCCTTGAACATGTATTTAAAGTGGCCTTTGTATGACTGCTTTTTATTTTATGTGTATTCTGTTCTAATACACACATCTGCCTGTGAGAGCTCAGTTTTACTATTTTCATTGCTCAGACACCAGAATGTTTCACTGTCTGAATATGGTGTAAAGTGTACTCTGTTCAAGCTCCATGGCATTTCCAGAGATACCGTAAGAATAATCTTTACCTAGGGTTTGTCCACAAAAGATTATAGGTTGTGATGGTTTGTGTTTTGTTTCATGAGAATTTCTACTGGACATCTTGAAAGGATCTCACTAGACATGTTAAAAGACCTTCTGGAGTGGTCAGCACCTTCTTTCTGCCTGCCCAGGAATCATTTTAAACTGTAAAAGATTTTGTAGTCTTTGTAAGGATAACGCAGCTAGAAAGTTTGTCAGTGATTTCTTATTATCTTTAGAATAGGACTTGTCTTCAAATTCAGACGTAAAATACCTATATATTAATCACTTCAATTAAAATGTGCTTGGATCAATGTATGCATCTTACCCTGTCTGCTTGCTTTTTCTGCTTACTGTGGGTTTTACTGCCATAGGAGTTGGGTGGAGATTGAAATGACTGTATTCCTTTATATTCTCTCCTAAAATGATTAGGAGGGTTAGGGGATTTGGGAACTGTCCCAGCAGATGCTGCTGTTCAGAAAGAACCTGATGACGTGTTAAATGCATGAGTACTTGAAGAAGAATTTTAGAGCTGCAGCTGCTATAGAGTAAATAGATGTTTTTGATCACTTTTAGAAGTTACTCTGCTAAGAACAGTGAAACACAATGAATTGTTTCTTTAAGCATCTCAATTATTACTCTCTTTATTGTTGATTTTTGTAGTTAATCAAGCTGGAGAGACGGCTCTAGACACAGCAAAAAGACTGAAGGCTGTCCAGTGTGAGGAACTGGTAAGAATGGGGTGAGCAGGGGAAAAGCTTACTTGTTTAAAGATGTGGTCTATGTAATGCATCCCTTTCATGGTACCTCAGACTTGGTTTTGCTCCCAGCTGGCTGAAGGCTTACCACACTTTGAATTTTTTTTCTAACCTTGCGATACACCATAATCGTTTTCTTCATGACTGTTCAAGTGAAAGAGCTCACTTCGACTGGAAGTGCTCTAATAGCTTAACCAGCATATTCGCGTTTATTAAATTCTAGAGGATTAGGTATGGGAATACCAGTTAATGCATTGTTTGAAGGCATCTGGGTTTCATCAGCTCAAAGGTTCTTAGACACTTTTCTGAGGAGTACAAAACAGCCCCAAAATACTAAATTTGCTGAGAGCTTTCAGCTGTGGATCTTTGTTTCCCGCTTTGTCGTCTTCCAGTTTGATGAGACTGTTAGGTATTTCAGAGATGCTGATAATCTTTTTACAAGAATAATTAAATCAAAAGTAAACCTCCTCAGAGAAGAGAGTGAAGATGTAGTGACCAGAATGTAATGTCTGGAAGTTGATACATCCAAAAACGTTCAACACAAGGTTCTGTAGGACTTTCTCCCTTTACTGAACGTGGTTAAAACAAACTTTTTTTTTTGGAATCCTCAAAATTTGAGGCAACACTCAAGAAAATCACTGGAGTTTGAGGAAATAAAGGTTTTAAAGGATTTTCTCAGGTATTCTTCTGGAGCTGATAGCCAGAAATATAGTTTCCAGATCAGAGCAACAAGCTTGTTTCTTCTTAGCCCTCTAAGGTGCTTCAGACCAGCATGCGTTTAGTAGGCAAGTGAATTCAAGTACTATCAGTGGATTTGAAAAGCTGAAGGAGAATTTGCAAAAATGGTAGACGCTGCTTAGTTCTATTTATCTGAACTTTCCTGTTTCATTTCGACAAACCCAAGAAGTATTTACTATTTCTCTGGTAAATTTAATACATTTTATTTGACAACTGGAGCTTCTTGTCATGTATTAGTATGCAAACAGGAGAGCTTATCCTTCACAGGTCAGAATCATGAATCATTTTTCTTAGTTCTTGGAATGCAAGTGCACGTTTTCCCATGGCTGATAGGCAGGGTAGTGCTCTTGCTCGCTTCTCCCGTGTGTGCTGTAAGCACTGTTTGCAGCTCAGTGTTTTGAGTATTCCAGCAGCTGAAAAACAGATCAGCTGTACAATATGCAATTGGAATGCATTTTATTTGTAGTGTATGCTTAATCAGGTAACATTTGCCATTAGTGTGGACCAGCTGACTGTGGTAAAGATCAAACAAAAAGTAGGATGTTATCAGTGAGCTTATCTAGTAGTTAATTGCTTTAATTATTGTAATTGAAATTCTACGCTGCTGTAGTTAACTAAAAGAATGAGAGCATCTACAACATTTCCATATTTTCTGTTCTTGAAGAGAAAAATGTCTGCATTTTTTTTCCAAAGGGACAATGAAATGAAGGGGGAAGTAGAAAAAAAGAGTGAACTTCTTGTTTACCATGGGCAAAAGAAAAAGAATAAAGGATGAAATAAATATCTAAATGCTTGCAATGTCACAGACATACTGATTTCTGTTGCTTGGAGTCTTAAGTGTATAATTACATTCAGTTTCAACTAAATTAATTACTTATAGATAATTATTTATACTTACATAACAGATTGTAAATAGTTTTCTTCCAAATTTTATTTAGGGAAGATCTTATTTGGTTGCAGGCTCTCCTGAGCCAGCTAGTACTCAGTAGCCTGCACCTCAAAGGTTGGGAGGGAATAAATAATAATGGGAAATAAAAGCACTGAATATGAGAATTTATCTCCTCAAAATAACTATGAACTGTGCTTTTTTTTCTTTCCCGATTGTTGAAGTGTAGTAGTAGATTTTCAGAGAATGTGAATATATATTGTTTAGACTGAGAGCAGAGTAGGGAATCTTCTGATCCCATTGAAGAGAAGGGAAAGAGCATTTGAATGCTTAAATGAAGGATAGGTACCTTTACTGTGATTTCGCCACAAAGATTGTGATTTTGGGGGGTAATAGTTTTATGTCCTAGAATTTATAAACAGTTTTTCATTTCTGTCTTCCAGATTCCCGCTGCTTTTGTGCATGTATCTTTTCTTCATACCATCTTTTCAAATGCCTGTCAAACATGGCAGCTTCTACCCATTTTGATAAAATCTTCCCTTTTTGGTTTTTAGCAGTTTTTGTTTTCCTGAAATGGAGACTTTTGTGATTGTCTTAAAATTTTACTTGTAATGCCTGGAAAATTTAAAAATTAATTATTTCTAGTAATTGCTTGCTATTACAAAACTAACTTCAGGGGCACTGAAGGAAGAGCAGGTGTGCCAATGAGAATTCTTATTGTTTCAGCTTTCTCAAGCCAAGGCTGGAAAGCTAAATCCACATGTCCACGTAGAGTATGAATGGAATCTTCGGCAGGAAGAAATTGATGAAAGTGATGATGACTTAGATGATAAGGTAAACATGAAGTCCTGGTGTAGCCTTTCAAACTGGAAATGAGTGGAAACTCCAGACGCGTATTAATTTCTTGCAGATATTGCAGAGGGAGAGCTAGTTTCAAGTTCTGTTTAAAGCCTGACAAAGTGCTTTTTGAACACCCTTTTTTTTTTAACCTAGTTATTATAGAATTGAGTTTCAGAAGTTCTGCTTCAGTAAGACATACATGATAATACAAATTGGTAAATGTAGATTACTTGGTCATTTTTTTTTTCCTTTCTCAATTCTTGGTTTTGCATTTCTAGCTGAAGGAAATCTAGAGATAACATACTTAGTTCTTTCATAATTAAATTAAAATCCTAGTTGTCAAATTAGTAACTTGATGTATTTTTCCAGAACTATGCTGTGTGTTTTATTCCTGATTGAAAAAGAGGTAATGGAAAGGCAAAACTTGAGGGCATAGAATAATTGCCATTTGAGATGATGTGAAAACTTAGCTTCAGTGTCCTACTTTAGCAAGTGAGATAATTATTCTGTGCTCTCTTTCTGTAGTAAATGGAAAAACACATCACATATTTTCCATGGGTGCTTTAGAAAGAAATGTGGTCAGCTTTATTATCTGTGACATTTGGGACTGAGAAATTCAGAATCCCAGATAGTTTACATATCCTCAGGGACAACAGAGAACAAAATTATTATCTGTGCAGGAGCCTCAGGAGAATGTCTAATGCTATATTGGAGGTAATCAAGCCTGCCTGAACCAGAACTACAATGAGACAGATTGTGTAGCTCTACTTGCAGCTATTAAGAACGATTATATGCATTTAAAAGATGAGCTGTACCACTGAATGCATTGTAGGTTCAGTAAACAAACCTGATGTGTCAGAAGTGGTTATTTAATTTTCAGTATTTATTAATGAGGTATTTTTGATCCTTGAAGACATCTAGTCTAAGTGAAGTGCTATTTGAACTGAAAAATAACCCTTAGTTTCTGAAAACTTCTAGGTTTTAATTAGTATATTATTTTGTATATTGTATATCTACTGCTTTAAGAATGAATCCAACTTTGTGTGTTTTGACTCGATGCTACAGTCTTTAGTTTTCAGTTACAGAGGAGAGGATCTTTCAGGTTTGATCCTGAGCAAGAAAGGAATATGAGGTTATTTTGTATGCTTGTGTCTAATAGAATATGTTCTATTTTATTCTTTCCCAACTGTATGAACTATATCTAGTGTTTAGATAGCCATATAATACATGTCTTTTTATTCACAGCCTAGTCCTATAAAAAAAGAAAGATCTCCAAGACCCCAAAGTTTTTGTCACTCTTCAAGTATTTCCCCCCAAGACAAAATGACTCTTCCTGGATTTAGCACTCCTAGAGACAAACAGAGACTCTCCTACGGAGCTTTTACCAATCAGATTTTTGCTTCTACAAGCACAGATTCACCCACTTCTCCAACTGCAGATGCTCCTCCTCTTCCTCCTAGAAATGCTGGCAAAGGTAAGTCTGTTTTGAAACTAAGGTGCAAGCGGTAATTTTTCCACAATTGTCCTTCCTTTAATCAAGTGTATTACATTTAAGATGTAGCGTAGTTTTCTTATTATATTGATGTTTTAATGTGGTCCAATGCACGTTCTCATAATTAGAAGAAAAGAAACAAGGAGTGGGTGCTTTGTAATGGACTTCCGTTCATAACAGTGTACATGAACTGATGAAAGATTATAAAGTAAAACTGCCAAATAAAAGTTGATTCATTTTACATAGAAATTTCTCCAAAATGTAAGCAGAACCTTTCAAATCAGTTTTCATTGCAAGTCTATGCATCTTTTAGAAGAATGTTGCTGGTATATAGTGCTATAGGATGATGTGTAGTGTCTGTCAGAGGGCCAAAAAGCATTGAAGGGAAGGAGATGCAAGATGGCGTTGGTGCACAAAGGAAGGGTGGGCAACTGATGTCATTTACCTGGACTTGTGCAAGGCCTTTGACGTGGTCCTGCACTACATCCTTATCTCTAAATTGAGGAGATGGATTTCAAGGCTGGACTGTTAGGTGTTCAAGGAATTGGTTGGATGGTCACAGCCAGAGGGTTGTTGTCAGTGGCACTATGACCAGGTGGAGGCCGGTCACAAGTGGTGTCCCCCACGGGGTCTGTCTTGGGACCAGTGCTCTTCAACATCTTTATCAATGACATAGACAGTGTGATGGTGTGTACCCTCAGCAAGTTTGCTGATGACACCAAGCTGAGTGGTACATTTGGCGGAATAGAAGGGAAAGAGACCACTCAGGGGGACCTGGACGCACTCAAAAAGTGGGCACATGAGAATCTGATGAGGTTTAACAAGGCCAGGTGCAAGATGTTGCACTTGGGTCAAGACAGTCCCAGATTTGAGTTCAGACTGGAAGAAGAACTCACTTAGAACAGCTCTCCAGAGAAATACCTGGGGATCCTGTTGGATTAAAAGCTGGACATAAGCCAGCAGTGTGCGTTGCAGCCCAGATTGCCAATGGTATCCTGGGATGCTTCAAAAGGGGGATGGCCAGCAGGGAGAGGGAGGTGATTGTTTTGAACTGCTCTGCACTTGTGAGGCCCCATCTGGAGTACTGTGCCCAGGCCTGAAGCCTCCAGTACAGGAAAGCTGTTGGAGTGGCTCCAGAGGAGGGCCATGAAGATGGTCAGAGGGCTGGAGCACCTCTCCTATGAAGAAATGTTGAAGAAGATGGGCTTATTTAGCTTGGGGAAGAGAAGGCTTTGGGGAGATCTCATTGCAGCTTTCCAGTACTTGAAGTACTCCAGTACTTACAGACAGGAGGGGGACCAATTTTTTATGTGGTCTCCTAGTGATAGGATAACAGGGAGCGGCTTTAAACTGGAAGAAGTAAGATTTAGGTTAGATGTTAGGAGGAAATTTTTTACTCAGAGGGTGGTGAGGCACTGGCACAGGTTTCCCAAAGAGGCTGTGGATGCCCTTTCTCTGGAGGCATCCAAATCCAAGTTGGATGGGACCCTGCGCAGTCTGACCTAGTGGTTGGCAACCCTGCCCATGGCAGGGGGATTAGAACTAGATGATCTTTAAGATTCCCTCCAACCTAAGCCATTCTGTGATTCTGTGATATGATTCAAGAAGACTCCCTCTCCTTGCAGTCACTGTGTGGATAAAGAAAAAAATACCAGAATGACCTGGGAAGAGCTAAGCAGGTTGGTATGAAAGTTTGTTGCCTCTCTGCATCAAGACATTCCTTTTTCATCTTGGCGAGCACTACAGAAGTGTGAATAATGTCAGAAAAAAATACCACTCTATTGCCAGATACTTAACGAGTGACATATGGAGAAGCTAAATGAAATGTCACCCATTCTTCCCTGAGAGAAACAACAGTTATGGTCTTGTAGAATGACCTCTAAGGAATATATGTGCTACAGGTTGATGGATTTGGCAATATATGTTCAATCAGTAACTTTTTATTCTGTGATTAAAAACACTTTTGGTAGTGCTTGAAAGGGAAGAGAACTTCTTTTACAAGACTTTATTTTGCAGCTGTAACGGATAATGGCTCTGTAATCTAGATAGATATAAGCCTTGAAATTAGAGCACGTACTTGTGAAATGAAACCTGTTGTTGTAATATGATTTGTGCAAATCTAACTTTAGAATAACAACAAAAACCTTCATTTTTTCATTTTTTTCCCTCAACTTAATTTAGGAATTACCTAGTTGTGAAAAAATTATTTGTTGTGAAGGCTACAATGTAGTTTAAGGCTTTAATGGTTATAAGTTCTTATTTAATTTCTTCAACTTGTAATCAACTTTGTTCTTAGAAATAATGGTGAAGAGCTCACAGTAAAATATAAATGGTTAAAAGGGACAGAACAGGATCAGTTGACATCGGGTGTCTGCTTTTACACAATACAGGTGCTGTGTTTAAGAACTACTGTTCCATCATCTTCCTTTGCCGTGTACTGGCAACTTCAGAATCCCTTAACTCTTAGTTAAAAAGTGCTTGTTTTCCCCTAAAAGACAAAGCAATTTTGCCAGAGTATACTTTCTTCACGAGATTTCACGATCTGAGCTTGTTTGTATCAGTTTAATTTGGAACTGATTTGTACTGCTTGTGACTTCACTCTGTTGACCTTCCTGTTGGCATCTGGGATAGAGTAAATTTTCTTTTCTTTCTGGTATGGTTCTGTGTTTTGGATTTAGGGTGAGATTAATGTTGATAACACTGATATTTTAGGTGTTGCACAAGAGCAGGGCTTACTCTAAGTTAGAGATTTTCTAGCTTCTCATGCAGTCCTGCAGTTGAGGAGCTGGGGTTGCTCAAGGAGCTGGGAGGGAACAGAACCAAGACCCCAGATGACCAAAGGTTGGTGGGTTAAACTACAGCAGTCCTTTTGGAGTCCAATATGGGACCCTGTACGTTGAGATAACGACATATCTGACCAGTGCGTGTTAGAAAAAAATTGTTATAAGTATTCTAGTAGTTAAATAGTTGCTGGTCAGTGTTGATCTTTTTGCTCTCAGAGTTGCTGTGCTTGTTCTCAGAGTTGTGTTACGGAACACGTGCTGTCTGCGCTCCCTGTTGTGCTGTTTCTTGCCTTTGGGAGATGGATGAAGGTTATTTTGCTGTACGGTGTAACGCTGGCTGATAATATGTTAACATGACTGGTGGTGACACTAATCTGGTATTTGTGCTCATCATTAGAGTCATTTCCATGCTTCAGGAACTGTTTCTCTGAAACTTAATAATTATGCTCTTTACCTTTTCTCCTTGGAAAGCTGGTTAGTTATAAGTGGCAGGGAGTGTGGGATAGTATGGGCAGATGCCTAGAACCTTGAGCACCTCTGTTTTGGAACTTCATCTCTGCAGCAGGCCAGGGCTTATCAAATCCTTTTTTTGTTTAAAAAAAAAAAACAAAGTTCATTTTGGTAGCTACCTATATGATTTAAATTTATGTAAAAACATAGCATTGTATTTTGCTATCTTGATTCTGTAACTATTAGAAAGGTTATGAACAAGATGGAGACTGATTTTTTTTATTTTTTTTTTACATGGTTTGATAATGATAGGACAAGGAAAAATTGCTTTAATCCACAAGAGAAGAGATTTAGGTTCCATGTTAGGAGAAAATTATTTACTCAGAGGACAATTAGGCAGTGGAACAGGTTGCCACTCTAGTATTCTGTGACTAGATTCCCTAGTCTGATAACCATTATTTTAAAAAATGCCTGAGCCAAGATGATTTATCTTTGGGTTTGTTTATGTTCTCAAAGCAGTGAGCCAGAATAATTGATTTGTTACATCGTAAGCATTTGGTATCAGGTCTGAAGTGAAGGTTCCTCCATCAGTGGTGTTACAGGTGTACCTGTCAGCTGTACCTACCTGCTTATCATCTGAAAAGGCAGATGAGCAAGCCTAAGCTGATAATGAATGTTGGTTCAATATTATAACAGTGTATTGTACACTAAAGCCACTCATTTGTGGACATGTTACTTTTCACCCCTAGATGTAGTTAATTCTAACAGAATAAAGAGTGCAGAGTGACTGCAATCACTGCATAAGCTGCCATGTCTGTGCCTTTTCCAGTAGTTTATCTAACATTATTTGGGTTCAGCTTGTCTTGTCAGTCAAGTATTTGGACTGTAACAGTCTGAAAATCATATTTTTCATTAAACTCTCCAGCTTATATCTGCATTATGTCTTTAAGTAGTTATATGACTAGACAATCATATAACTAGATGAAGTATCTAGATAAAGACTTGCACAAACTTAATTGCAAATCCAAAGTGAGGGCTACTTTTGTGGGAGGATTAGGCGATCTAAGCCAGGATTCCTTAATTTTAAATGAAAGTTAATTATCTTCAGTGATCCTGCCTGTTATCCTCATGTGGGGTAAATATGGTGGTCAGGGATCAATTGCATGTTGAAAGTTAAGTTTAGATCTTAACTAATTAAAAGCTTGCAAATTTTGCACTCTCTTAACAGCTCTAAGACTAAGTACAGAAAACCAGAGGACACCTCCATTGCAGTTCCTTCCATTGCAAGTGCAGATACCAGGTCGGTCCAGCCTTGAGAGTTGGACTGGATGATCTTGTAGGTCTTTTCCAACCTTGGTGATTCTATGATTCTATGTCAGATACTCTGCTGTGTTACTTGATCAAACTCTGTTCCTAAACAAAATAGCTAATTTTCATTTACTCATGGCTTCTGAAAGTTGTCTGACTGCATTGCTCACAGGATCAGAAATCTTCCAAAGTCCAGTAAATTACTTTGTTCGTGTAACAACATAAGCATTCAGTGACTTTTTTTTTCTGCCATTGGTCCCTGTATCTAGGTGCTACCTGGAGAGCAGTCATATAGGTCTTTTTTTTAACTAAACAAAATAAACCTTTCTTTTCAAATGGAGTATTTTAATTCTGCTGTCATTCAAGTTTCTTTTCATTGTACTAGCCCTTCTACTACTTTCCTGTTTAAATCACCTTTCTGGAATACAGCAACTGGAAGTTTAAGAAAGTGTTAAAATTCTAGACTAAGAAACCTGTATATAATTGTGTATTCTTACTTCAGCCTTCGAGGTCATCCACTTTCTTCTGTTTATTTTGAATGTGGTTAGGATTCTACAGCTCTCTTGCATATACTTAGACTTTTTTTTAACATTCTTTATAAATTTGGTGTATATTTTAGTAAACGATACTATTAATCTCAGTCCAATTCCATATGTTTTAGTACTGTAATAGGAAGGGAAGGGTAGCTGACAACGATTAGTTTTCATGTAGTTATATTTGTGCTATAACCCAAACTGCATAATTGTTTAATATGAATGTTGGCACTTTTTTAAGCAGGATTTTTTTTAGCATTAATTATGGAATGTTGATGCTAATATTGATTCAATTTGTTTTCCTGGCTTTCTTATTTGGAATGACTGATCAGCTTCTTTAATTATGCTTTTATTTTCAATACTAAAGATGTATCATCTACAGTAATGAAGTACAAAATGAAGATGGCTTTTGGTAGTATCTGCAAAAAGTGTCATCGTTATAAGTGGAAAAATAACAATAACTTTTGCTAATGAAAAAACTATTTTTAATATAAACCTACTTTCCTTTGCAGTACCTGTTCTACCGTTAACTGGAATACTGGTTCTTCCATATCTCTCATTAAGTGGTAAAAAAATACATACAAATGTGAGGTTTTTACACTGTAAAACCACAATTTAAGTGGATGGTGACAGCTTTGCATGTTTTCACTGGTACACAAATTAATATACTAACTGCACAAAAACCAAAAGGCAGATATGCACTATTAATTGCAGATATTTTCTAGTTACTTACATAGTACCGTAAGTTTGAAATGATTTGGTCTGCTCACACTTGAAATTGTGATCTTTATAGTGAGTAAAAGTGATGAGAGATGGAAATAGCTTGTATTTCATATAGAAAGCAGCTGTTGCCCAGCTAAATTAAGAAAAAAGAGCCCTATGGTTACCCAATGGTTAACCCAATGTTAGGGTGTTTTCAGGTTGTTTTTTTTCTATGCTCATTGCGGGGCGGGGGGGGGGAATGTTCTTCATAAAATGGGAAATTGACAATGATGTGTTAAAACATCATTAAGATAACTGTGGAGAAGAAATGGCTGACTTACTTGCTGCCTGGTTAGAATTGCAGAAGACTTTTGATCTAGAAAACTGCTCTGATCATTACTTAGAAATACCTACCTAGATTTGTATATTGGAAGAAAAAAAGTAGTAATTTTTTGAGACTTCATGTAATAAGGAGTATTTTAGAAAAATTTTACCAGCAAATAATTCAGCATCAGGTCTTTATATTGTTTCATCAGCTATTTCCATGGACTGATTCAAATTTGAGAACATTTGCACCTTTTTCTGAAAAGATGCTTTGAAGTTTTCCCTTATTTGCTGTTTATTTGAAAGTAAATTTTGTGTTTCAGCCATCTAATCATTAGTGCATGCATTGTAAACTATCATTTATTCCTCCCATTTCAGTGCCTGTGAAATTAATGTAGGAATGCGTGCCAGGAGTCAGAAAACCTGCATTGTTTTTAATACCTTATCGCCTTTTCCTTCTAATTGCAGTACACCATGTGAACTCTTTAAGTCTATGAGGGAATAATGTTTTTAAACTCTGTTGTCTGGAGACTTACTACTGGTATATGAAGTATGAGATACTTCATTATGATCATAAAACTTAGTAGGATTAAAAACTCTGTAGAGATCTCTATTCTGTTGGCAATAAGAAGCACAAGTTTTACTTCATTTCTGAAGTTTGATTAGCAGTAAGTGTAAATAGTATTGTACATTTCCAACACTTTAAGCAAAGTTGGTGCTATTTGCAACTTGTGGGGAGAGGAAGGCCGTGCTAGTATTGGATGGTGAGGCTGTAGTGCAGTTCACCCCACAGGGCACTAGGTGGTGGCACACTGGGATCCATGGGCCGTTGCCACTTGAAGACATTTCAGAAGCGTGTAACTCCTTTTCAAGATTTCTATAGAGCACATCATCCATTTTGACATACCATTTATATTTTCTACATTCTTTAAAAATGGTGTTATTATTAACATTGTATTTCTACTTCTTTTCATTTTACCACTCCCACTCTTGTAGATAAACTCATGAGTTACAGTTTGTAGAGAACAACATTTGATTTGTGTTTAAGTGCATTAGCAGGTTTCTAACTTGCAAAAGTAAAAAGCAACTTCAGTCAAAACTTACACTGAAAGATGATTTTTTTCTGTGAGAAATGTTTCAATGCATGGTTTAAATTAGTTTACTTAAGATCACAGAAGAAATTAAAAAGAGAGGGTACATATTGGAAAACAATCTTATTACTTTGCACTAATATTTGACTGCTTGTCAATTTTCAATTAAGTGTTTTGTAAACACTTCGTAAATTGAATAGAGGGGAACAAATTCAAAACTGTCTTTCACAGCATCCTTGTAATGAAGCTTAGAAAGTGTGGTAAAGATGAGTGAACAGTGAGGTGGATTGAGAACTGGCTGACTGGCAGAGCTCAGAGTTGTCATCAGTGGTATAGAGTCTGGTTGGAGGCCTGTAACTAGCGGTGTTCCCCAGGGGTTGGTGCTGGGTCCAGTCTTATTCAACACTGATGTGGATGAAGGGATAGAGTCCACTCTCAGCAAGTTTGCTGATGAAACGAAGCTGGGAGGAATGGTTGACATGCCAGTAGGCTGTGCTGCTATTCAACAGAGCCTGGACAGGCTGGAGAATTGGGTAGAGAGGAGCCTATGAAGGTTGAACAAAAGCAAGTGTTGAATCCTGCACCTGGGAATAACCATACCCGTCAGTACAGATTAGGGGTATGACCTGCTGGAGAGGATCTCTGCAGAGAAGGACCCGCATATGCTTCTGGACAACAGGTTGGCCCAGAGCCAGTAGTGTGCCCTGGTGGCCAAGAAGGCCAATGGTATCTGAGAGTGCATTAAAAAGAGTGTGGCCAGCAGGTTGAGGGAGGTTCTCCTCCCACTCTACTCTGCCCTGGTGAGGTCACATCTGGAATACTGTGTCCATTTCTGGGTTCCTCAGTTCAAGAAAGACGGGGTACTTCTGGAAAAAGTCCAGCGGAGGGCGACAAAGATAAAGGGCCAGGAGCATCTCCCTTATGAGGAAAGGCTGAGTTACCTGAGTCTGTTTGGCCTGGGGAATGGAAGACTGGGAGGGAACCTGATCAATGTTTGTAAACATCTAAAGTACGGGTGACAATTGAATGAGGCCAGACTCTTTTCAGTGGTGTGTAGTGATAGAACAGTGAGCTATGGCCAAAAACTGCATTGTAGGAAGTTCCACACTAATATGCAGAGGAACTTCTTTACAGTGAGTGTGACGTAGCACTGTAACAGGCTGCCTAGAGAGGTTGTGGAGTCTCCTCCTTTGGAGGTATTCAAGACCTGCCTGGCCGCCTACCTGTGCGATCTAGTAGGGAGCCTGCTTTAGTAGGGGATTTAGACTCAGTCATCTCTAGAGATCCCTTCCAACCCCTGTGATTCTGTGATTAATAATTTGATTCACAAGATTAAGCAGTTAATGGAAAGTCAGGACCAAAATTTTTGCTGGGGTTGTGATTGAGGGATTCTGCTAAGCGATGAAAGGCCTTGAATCTGGAAGAGAAGAGATGAGACTGATGGTTAGCTCCGTATAGGCAGTCTGATTATCTTTTCTTTTGGGTTAAGAAGAGAGGTCACCACTTTAAAACGTTTGGCAAATGTGTGCATGTTTATGTGGTAATTGAATCTTTTTTTTTTTTTCAATGTTCAGTATTTCGCCTAAGGAACTTTATAGCAAAGATTCTTCTTCACCAATTTTCATACTTCTATGATATGTTTTTTGGAAGGCAAGTAGACTTAAGTACTTTTCTATCTAGAAGAAAGCGACAAGAAAATAAACTTTCTTAAGACTCAGATCCTGTTCTGTGTGCAGGTTAGGGTACGTGCTGATGAACCAAATGAAATCTTGTCTTCAATTCCATTCAAATAAGCTGTTTCCAGAAATAGTAGATTCTGTAGTGCTGCAAAATAGTTGATGATAGACCTGAAATTTCAGGTATAAATAAACTTTGCTTTTAAAACTGTATGGTTAGCGTTCTTCATTTATCCAGCCTGTGATGGCAAAGCTCTCTTACATTCAAAACTTAATGCAAGATTGTGACTGCAGTAAGATGTTACTAGATGAGGAGATTAGAAAATGAATGGACTTTAAGCTAAACTAACATAGAATTAATTTAGATAAGTGTCACAAATAATTTACGTTGGCAGTAATGGTGGCTGACTCAAGCAGTTGTCTCCTCACTGCATGTTTGTGCGCAGCACTGCCTGCTTTCTTGAGCAACCTATAATAACATTTATGAAGGTGAATGATGAGGTTGAATAGGGAAAACTCATTTTCCCCCTTGGTAACTGTTCCTTTTAACCAGTACTTGTTCCCATGTTCTGTAAAGTACGTGTTGTGTTTAATAATACCTGTGCCAACGTTGATTCAGGGGAAATACAGGGTTTAGGGTAAAGGTGTCCACAGAAACCGCTATAAGCACGTTAAATAATCTCAGACAGATAAAGGGCCTATCTAATGTTTATTTTGTATATGCAGCATACATCAACTTGCATTGCTCTACGAATGTGTATTCTGGTGTATTTAGATGAAAGTTAAAATGAAAAATAACTATGGAAAATTGTCTGTAGTTTATTTCCAAAACACAAAGCAAAGAAAATTTGTAGAGAGATATTTCTACAACCCCTTCCAATTTATTAACAGAATTGATGTAGCATAGAGGAAAACAAACAAACCTAAAAACCTTAGCCATGTAATTGAACATCTGGAAAGCTATTTCATTCTGATGTGAGATAATAGTGATTGAAAACCTAACTGCTAAATATTACTTAAAATTAAGATTTCTTTTTAAACACCTAAAATTAAAAATCCTGGAGTGATTAATCCTGTATTTTTAAATGGTATATGTGTCATTCTATTGTCAAGTTGCTTATATTCCCGCAGCTGAAAAGGTTAAAAATGTGGTGAACGTGTTGTTTAATTCAAACAGTGTTTTGGCATGGCTTGTCTTTTGATTTTTTTCACTGCATTTCACTGTGGTCTGACTGTGATTTTTTTTTCGGTGCTGCTTTGCTGTTGATGCACATGTATTTGTAAGAAGGTTGTTTGTTATCTTGCAGGCCCACCTTCAACCCTCCCTCTAAGCACTCAACCCTCTAGTGGCAGCTCCACTCTTTCCAAGAAGAGACCACCTCCCCCACCCCCAGGACACAAAAGAACCCTCTCTGACCCACCAAGCCCACTACCTCACGGACCCCAGAATAAGGGCCCAGTTCCTTGGGGTGAGTTTTGAAACGCAAGACAAAAGGGCAGGGGCAAACCTTTACGATGATTTATATTTATAAAATCTTTGGTTTCTTTTATCTGCTGCTTGCTTTCCTGCAGCTTGATGTGATGTCAGCTTAGAGAAATCAACAGTCTGTCTCTGTCACTGTAGCTTCCAGGCTTCTGTGTCTGAGTCTCACTTGAGAAAACTGAAAATACTCCACACTTCCCTGGGACCCCGTTCAGTTTCTCTGCCGCCTCCCTCTCTCTGCCCTAGCTTCCCAGGCTGCTTCACCCACATCTGCTGCATCCTCCCTGCATCTTTTCCCTCAGCTCTGCTGCTGTTCTGAGCAGCTCATTGATCTGGATGGATCTTGGTTTGGGGCAGATGCGCCTCAGTGAGCCCATGCAGTTCACCCAGTTCCCAGAACTGCTCATCTCCTTGGGCTCTCCTATGATGTATTCACAGCTAACTGGTGTGATGTGTTGTCTTTATGTTTTCAGGTTGTGTGATGGTATCTGTGCACATGCAAAGACTGATAGGTTTGCATCCTTCTATCAGCAGAAGTTATAAAGAAACAGTGCTTTATTTTTTTTAACAGGATACCTTTCTGACAGAAGCTTTTTAGGAAATGTTTTCTGTTCTACTCAAATCTTTCCTTTTTGCATCCATCACTTCTCTGTGCATGCAACTTCTCCCTGCAGCTGTAAATCTTGGGCCCTTGTAACTGTCTGTAATTCTAGTCTTGTTGGCAGCATTTTCATAAATCCATAAACTGGAGTCTGATACTTACCTATAGGGGTCATCCATATATTAGTTATATCTTAAGACTATTTTCTTTTTGTTCTAATGTAAACATAAAATGGAGATCAAGCCTAAAAGCGCTTTTTTCCCCCAGCAAGTTGAGTCACTTGTTAAATCATGCAGTGCTCATGTGTAGAACGTGTGATTTGATAAAGTACTTAATCTGAAGAGAAGTACGGAGTTGGATGTAAAGCCTTTTTCTCAAGAAATTCAAATACTGGCAATATTTTCAATTACCTACTTTTTCAGATGCATGGGAAGAAATGTTTCCTATAACGTCTCTGTACTGCTGCAGAGGCAGTAAAAACATTGGAAGAGCTTGGACTTCAAAGATTATTTTTGTTTTTCTAACTTTTAAGTCCAAATCAACACCTAAAATACCATGATAGGTATTATATAGCGTGACTCCAGCAGAACGGAAGGTGTGGTGGAAGCTGAGAAGTTGGTGGCAGCTGTTCTTTAAAAATCCTATATAACAGTTGAAGGACAGGAAGGTGCGAGTGTAGAGCTACCCTGTGCCAAGGTTTCAAAGAGAGCAATCTTTAGCTTATGTGTAAGCAAATTGAGTTATTATTTACATATGTTTTAGAAATGTCTTTTAGATTATTTTGGATTTCCATGGCAACCATGAGATTTTCCTTTCTTTCATCCACAGGACCTACATGGGAAGGGTTTATTGTCTGTTTTAGTCTTAATTTTATTTTTCTACTTTTCCATTTTTTTCATACAAAAATATGTTTAGGAAGGCTCTCTGTTAGCCTTCTCTGCTGCTTCATTTAGACTTCAGCACAAAGAATGGCATCTAGCAAGATGCGTTATTCTTTTGCTTAGGAAGCATTTTGCATTCTTGGATCATTAAATGTCACTTCAGTAAATTTTATCTCTGGGATGGATGTAATGTTTATGAATTTGATTCTAAGGCTGTTTAGATGAGCTATAGTAGAGGAGGGAAGAGGAATGATCAAGGCCCTAAAAGAGGAATTAACTGATGATTTGTGTAAGTTTTCTGTTGGTGGAGGGTTGGCAGTTGGACTAGATGATCTTAGGGATCTTTTTCAACCTTTATGATTCCACGAAGGAGTCAGAATCACTTGGGTTTGGATTTTGATACCTTTTTATAAAGCTGAATATACCTAGGCTCTTGTCTTTACCAGGAGTTAATGTTTATGGTAACTATATGGTAACAAGGCTTGAAGATCAGCCTTTGCTGATTTAATGACCGTTCAGTAAAATAGCAGTGCTCAAAAACTTGAATTTGATTTTATTCACAAAAATAATGCTTTACAAAAACACATATGTTTTGTTATAAGGCACATCTACCATAAATATATTCGGACACTTGCCTACAGTATCTCCTATTCAGGGTAAATTGAAACACTGTATTCAAAACAAGTGCCCTATAGCAGAAACTCAGCAATGTCATTCAGTCTTCCCTTGCCAGCAGATGTGAGCTACCAATGAATTCTGAAACACATTATATGAAAGGTCAGGCTGGATTATTATGGTCCCTGTGTCTTTTTCAGTTACAAAGTTGTTGGTGAAGAATGATCTTTAAAATCTTCAGACATGTCATGTAGGGCACACTTGAAAGACTGTGGACTTAGCACACCCTCTGCTGATGATATTTCAGTTACCATAATGCCCAGTTACCCTAATGTTCATTGTTTTTAATTGTTTTTTCATTTCAGGTAATGATTTGGGCCCACCTTCAACTAAGGCTGCAAACAAGTTTGAGGGGATGTCTCAGCAATCAAGGTAAAAGTCTGTGTATGTGACAGTGAAGGTGAAAACTTATTTAGATGTAACTAATTTGTGAATTAGAAAAAATTGCCTTTCATATGAAGTAAAATCCTAGCTAAGTTTCTTCATTAGTTTCCTGCATGCATTACTGCCATACAAATACTTGGACTTCACTGATCCTCCTACGCTTCGTTCATAGCTTTCCATGCACAATTCCGTCTTTGAACGGGATGGACAAAATAATTTGTACCAGAATCTGCCTGTGGCTCCTACAGAAGTGAGGTCTGAGCTAGGGAATGCTGCCTCACGCTGCTGTCCGGCAAGACAGAAGTTTTATTTTCATGCCTCCTGGCATTTCATTTTATCTGCTTTAATGAGAGGTCTGTAACTGCAGAGAAACAAAACATTTCAGTGTCAATTTTGGCATAGGTACCCGTAGAAGCTAGTTCTGTAGCAGAGAGGAGTCAGCTAAACTGCCTTTCCTTCTGCCAGGCAGTTTCAAAGTCCTTTGGTTCAAAGCACGGTAATGGTGATAAATGTGCCTCAAGCAACATGGTGAGGTACCTGTCTGACCACGTGCGTGTGTGAGATCAGGGCATAACTGGAGGTGGATACATATCATCATGCAAATCACAGGTGTGTGGATGGAGCTTCTGGACATCCTCAGCCTGCGCTTTGCCTTGCCTGGACAGGCTGTGGATGTGTTCCTGGTGGCACAGCTGATTTGTCACATCTGAATCCGTTCAGGTATCATTTGGCATGGAAAGAAAATGGTGATGTTCTGTGCCACAAAGAGCTGCTGCCATACCTGACATTTAGAAGAGGAGGGTAAATGTGCAAATCCGATTCTTGATGGTATTAGTGAAAAGCCTGGGTAATTATACATTAAAGACTGAGTTTGGCTGTTCTTCCAGTTTTATGTTATGATGTATTTTAACTTCTAAAAAAAAGCACGGAGATTAAGCTTTGGTGTTTCATCGTACTCATTTTGAAAAGTTAGCTTCAGAGAAAAATAGCACTGGAATCAGAGCTGCTGATACAGCAGAACACTCTCTCCTTTGAACATATTCTGACAAGCTCATCGCTTTTTTCCTTATTTTTTGAGTAATTTTTCAGAAATAATACTTTCTTTTTACTCACTTCATGCCTTGATTCTCCCTGTTTGTAACTTTTTTTTTTTGAAGACTGTTGGTATGAACCTAAATATCTCCCCAAGAAGCAGAGCTTGTAATCATCTTAAAGAGCCTCCCAATGCGAAGAACCGGAATTCCCTTAGCAAAACATTCAGAAAGCTGGAGTCCAAAGGCACAGATCTCATCAGAATTGTTATTCTGCTTTCGTGAATTACCTGCCATCATTTTCTCTTTTATGTGGCATGGTTAAATGGTGCCAGACCAGATGGTAGTTGAGGATTAAATTGAGTTAAGGAAGCAAGTATCTTACGAGATTGCTTGTTTGAGGAAACAGATGTCACTCTTGTGTCTGGATCAGGGGTAAAACATTTTCAACAAATAGCTTATTTTCTTAATGATCGGTTCTTCTTTGCTTTAAAATGTAATTTTAAAATAAGTAGGACTCCTGAGGAGCCTCTTTCTCACTGAGTACAGAAAGTAAAATGAATTGCAACCATTTATACATGCTTGTAACTGATATTTTCAAAGCCTCTTAGATTAAGCTTAAGATAGCGTAGTGTGTGTCCAAAGGAGAGCTACCTGTGACATGGGTTGACCTGCCTCTTGGTAACAAATTATGGGAGTATTATTCAGTATCTAATTAATGCATTCAAATGCGCTTTTTGGAGATACGCAAATTAATCAAATTAAAATTGGATTTTTACCTGAAGATTCCGAGCTGTCTTTCAAGATGCGTTCATCTTACGAACATCATCTCTGTGTTTCTTATTCTGTAGTGCAAGAATGGTTCCAAAATGCTCCTGTCTTACTTGCGTTGTTGCGTACCATCACAAATAGCTTACCTGACTTGTAACACAGCTTAACAGGGTGAAGCATGCTGCTTGCCCACAGCTGTCCGTGTTTCCCTCGGAGCAGCAGAAACGCTGTCTCCTGATGCAGTTGCAGACTGTGTGTTGTTACAGTCACACGAGGCAAAGGCTGAATCCTGGAAAACTTCAAACCCTTGGCATAAGAGCCAGATGATGTTTTGAATGATTCAGGATAGTTATCTTAATATTTAAAGAGCAGAATTTCTTTTAAGTTCAGGATCTGCCCACTGAGCTGGTCTTTCAGCTTCATCCATTTTCAGAGTACGTTTTTGCACACAGCTCAGTTTGCAGAATAAATCTGCTGTGTAGCATTAAAGCTGTTGCAGGGTTCGTGTGTCTCTTTCTGTTTGAAAAAATGGTCCTTCCTTACAAGTGCATTGAGTCTGGGGCTCGATGCACAGACTAGATGACAAGTTGGTTATACGAAAGAAACAAATGTGGATTTTTCTAAGTTATGGATGTGTAGAGAAAAAAATGGGAAAGAAAAGGTACACTTTTAACAACTGTAAGCACTAATAATCACATCTGTTGATTTAGCACTGGGACTGCAAAGACTGCACTTGGCCCTAGAGTTCTTCCCAAACTACCTCAGAAAGGTAAGTGATTTTCTTTTGTGGGTGTTCTCATAATTCTCTTCATGTGTATGCGAGAATGAGTACTTTGTTTTCAGCAGCTTTCCACAAACGATGACACTTCAGCAAAACCGAAAGAATTTTTGAAATCAGGAGACTTTTAGTTAAACTAAAAAGTAGTTAGACCTATAGAGTGTAGTGAGGGGGGGAAAAAAAAAAAAGTAACAGAAGTTGGAAGAGAACTCATGAGGCCATCTGGTCCAATCCCCCCCCCTCAGAACAGGGCTAACTTTGCAATCACGTTTTGGAAGTCTTGGTGCATAATCTCCCTGGGCTCCTGTTTCCATCTTTGACCAATCTCATTGGTAATGTTTTTCTTCTAGATAACCATATGTCCAATTTCTTAATATCTCTAAATTGTGCCCATTGCCATGTTCAGGAAACAGGCTTGTACTTTTAACAGTTCTCGGTTCCTTTCAAGTAGTTAGACGCTTACTTAAATATATCAGTGACAAACTTGCTGAGACCATCATCCCTCCTCAGTGGTCTTTTATTTTTAGAAATGGCTTTAGCCTCTCTAAATAAAACCTGCCTTATGAGTTCAAAGGCTTTTTGCATTTCATCATCAGTAGACTAAAAAATAGTAAGCAGACCTGCGTACACGTACGTGTTCACTTCCTTTCCTCCTCAAGGTTTTACAGATACCAATCCTGAGACCTGATCTTTTTTATATGAAATTCAATTGTGTGTACGTGCGAGTAACTGGCATTACTGAGAATGTTCTTTACAGTCATGTTGGTGGGCTGATGAGGCTTTTCTGTAAAATGCATCTTTTCTTACATCCTTTATGTTTGTTAGGTCTAAAAAGCAATCACACTATTTCACCCTCGGCAGTTTATCTCTGAATTGATGTGTCTCAGTTCTTTAATTTTTAAAGGAGGTTGTGAATAAATTTTTTTGTTTTTGTTTTAGTGGCACTAAGAAAAATAGAAACCAGTCATCATCTTTCAATAGATAAATCCAATCAGCACACGGAAATGTTTAAGCCCTCACTGTCCATCGATATACCACAGAAACCACAACCTGGAGATTTGCCCCCAAAGCCTCTGCCTCTGGAACNGCGCATGTGTAGAACGTGTGATTTGATAAAGTACTTAATCTGAAGAGAAGTACGGAGTTGGATGTAAAGCCTTTTTCTCAAGAAATTCAAATACTGGCAATATTTTCAATTACCTACTTTTTCAGATGCATGGGAAGAAATGTTTCCTATAACGTCTCTGTACTGCTGCAGAGGCAGTAAAAACATTGGAAGAGCTTGGACTTCAAAGATTATTTTTGTTTTTCTAACTTTTAAGTCCAAATCAACACCTAAAATACCATGATAGGTATTATATAGCGTGACTCCAGCAGAACGGAAGGTGTGGTGGAAGCTGAGAAGTTGGTGGCAGCTGTTCTTTAAAAATCCTATATAACAGTTGAAGGACAGGAAGGTGCGAGTGTAGAGCTACCCTGTGCCAAGGTTTCAAAGAGAGCAATCTTTAGCTTATGTGTAAGCAAATTGAGTTATTATTTACATATGTTTTAGAAATGTCTTTTAGATTATTTTGGATTTCCATGGCAACCATGAGATTTTCCTTTCTTTCATCCACAGGACCTACATGGGAAGGGTTTATTGTCTGTTTTAGTCTTAATTTTATTTTTCTACTTTTCCATTTTTTTCATACAAAAATATGTTTAGGAAGGCTCTCTGTTAGCCTTCTCTGCTGCTTCATTTAGACTTCAGCACAAAGAATGGCATCTAGCAAGATGCGTTATTCTTTTGCTTAGGAAGCATTTTGCATTCTTGGATCATTAAATGTCACTTCAGTAAATTTTATCTCTGGGATGGATGTAATGTTTATGAATTTGATTCTAAGGCTGTTTAGATGAGCTATAGTAGAGGAGGGAAGAGGAATGATCAAGGCCCTAAAAGAGGAATTAACTGATGATTTGTGTAAGTTTTCTGTTGGTGGAGGGTTGGCAGTTGGACTAGATGATCTTAGGGATCTTTTTCAACCTTTATGATTCCACGAAGGAGTCAGAATCACTTGGGTTTGGATTTTGATACCTTTTTATAAAGCTGAATATACCTAGGCTCTTGTCTTTACCAGGAGTTAATGTTTATGGTAACTATATGGTAACAAGGCTTGAAGATCAGCCTTTGCTGATTTAATGACCGTTCAGTAAAATAGCAGTGCTCAAAAACTTGAATTTGATTTTATTCACAAAAATAATGCTTTACAAAAACACATATGTTTTGTTATAAGGCACATCTACCATAAATATATTCGGACACTTGCCTACAGTATCTCCTATTCAGGGTAAATTGAAACACTGTATTCAAAACAAGTGCCCTATAGCAGAAACTCAGCAATGTCATTCAGTCTTCCCTTGCCAGCAGATGTGAGCTACCAATGAATTCTGAAACACATTATATGAAAGGTCAGGCTGGATTATTATGGTCCCTGTGTCTTTTTCAGTTACAAAGTTGTTGGTGAAGAATGATCTTTAAAATCTTCAGACATGTCATGTAGGGCACACTTGAAAGACTGTGGACTTAGCACACCCTCTGCTGATGATATTTCAGTTACCATAATGCCCAGTTACCCTAATGTTCATTGTTTTTAATTGTTTTTTCATTTCAGGTAATGATTTGGGCCCACCTTCAACTAAGGCTGCAAACAAGTTTGAGGGGATGTCTCAGCAATCAAGGTAAAAGTCTGTGTATGTGACAGTGAAGGTGAAAACTTATTTAGATGTAACTAATTTGTGAATTAGAAAAAATTGCCTTTCATATGAAGTAAAATCCTAGCTAAGTTTCTTCATTAGTTTCCTGCATGCATTACTGCCATACAAATACTTGGACTTCACTGATCCTCCTACGCTTCGTTCATAGCTTTCCATGCACAATTCCGTCTTTGAACGGGATGGACAAAATAATTTGTACCAGAATCTGCCTGTGGCTCCTACAGAAGTGAGGTCTGAGCTAGGGAATGCTGCCTCACGCTGCTGTCCGGCAAGACAGAAGTTTTATTTTCATGCCTCCTGGCATTTCATTTTATCTGCTTTAATGAGAGGTCTGTAACTGCAGAGAAACAAAACATTTCAGTGTCAATTTTGGCATAGGTACCCGTAGAAGCTAGTTCTGTAGCAGAGAGGAGTCAGCTAAACTGCCTTTCCTTCTGCCAGGCAGTTTCAAAGTCCTTTGGTTCAAAGCACGGTAATGGTGATAAATGTGCCTCAAGCAACATGGTGAGGTACCTGTCTGACCACGTGCGTGTGTGAGATCAGGGCATAACTGGAGGTGGATACATATCATCATGCAAATCACAGGTGTGTGGATGGAGCTTCTGGACATCCTCAGCCTGCGCTTTGCCTTGCCTGGACAGGCTGTGGATGTGTTCCTGGTGGCACAGCTGATTTGTCACATCTGAATCCGTTCAGGTATCATTTGGCATGGAAAGAAAATGGTGATGTTCTGTGCCACAAAGAGCTGCTGCCATACCTGACATTTAGAAGAGGAGGGTAAATGTGCAAATCCGATTCTTGATGGTATTAGTGAAAAGCCTGGGTAATTATACATTAAAGACTGAGTTTGGCTGTTCTTCCAGTTTTATGTTATGATGTATTTTAACTTCTAAAAAAAAGCACGGAGATTAAGCTTTGGTGTTTCATCGTACTCATTTTGAAAAGTTAGCTTCAGAGAAAAATAGCACTGGAATCAGAGCTGCTGATACAGCAGAACACTCTCTCCTTTGAACATATTCTGACAAGCTCATCGCTTTTTTCCTTATTTTTTGAGTAATTTTTCAGAAATAATACTTTCTTTTTACTCACTTCATGCCTTGATTCTCCCTGTTTGTAACTTTTTTTTTTTGAAGACTGTTGGTATGAACCTAAATATCTCCCCAAGAAGCAGAGCTTGTAATCATCTTAAAGAGCCTCCCAATGCGAAGAACCGGAATTCCCTTAGCAAAACATTCAGAAAGCTGGAGTCCAAAGGCACAGATCTCATCAGAATTGTTATTCTGCTTTCGTGAATTACCTGCCATCATTTTCTCTTTTATGTGGCATGGTTAAATGGTGCCAGACCAGATGGTAGTTGAGGATTAAATTGAGTTAAGGAAGCAAGTATCTTACGAGATTGCTTGTTTGAGGAAACAGATGTCACTCTTGTGTCTGGATCAGGGGTAAAACATTTTCAACAAATAGCTTATTTTCTTAATGATCGGTTCTTCTTTGCTTTAAAATGTAATTTTAAAATAAGTAGAACTCCTGAGGAGCCTCTTTCTCACTGAGTACAGAAAGTAAAATGAATTGCAACCATTTATACATGCTTGTAACTGATATTTTCAAAGCCTCTTAGATTAAGCTTAAGATAGCGTAGTGTGTGTCCAAAGGAGAGCTACCTGTGACATGGGTTGACCTGCCTCTTGGTAACAAATTATGGGAGTATTATTCAGTATCTAATTAATGCATTCAAATGCGCTTTTTGGAGATACGCAAATTAATCAAATTAAAATTGGATTTTTACCTGAAGATTCCGAGCTGTCTTTCAAGATGCGTTCATCTTACGAACATCATCTCTGTGTTTCTTATTCTGTAGTGCAAGAATGGTTCCAAAATGCTCCTGTCTTACTTGCGTTGTTGCGTACCATCACAAATAGCTTACCTGACTTGTAACACAGCTTAACAGGGTGAAGCATGCTGCTTGCCCACAGCTGTCCGTGTTTCCCTCGGAGCAGCAGAAACGCTGTCTCCTGATGCAGTTGCAGACTGTGTGTTGTTACAGTCACACGAGGCAAAGGCTGAATCCTGGAAAACTTCAAACCCTTGGCATAAGAGCCAGATGATGTTTTGAATGATTCAGGATAGTTATCTTAATATTTAAAGAGCAGAATTTCTTTTAAGTTCAGGATCTGCCCACTGAGCTGGTCTTTCAGCTTCATCCATTTTCAGAGTACGTTTTTGCACACAGCTCAGTTTGCAGAATAAATCTGCTGTGTAGCATTAAAGCTGTTGCAGGGTTCGTGTGTCTCTTTCTGTTTGAAAAAATGGTCCTTCCTTACAAGTGCATTGAGTCTGGGGCTCGATGCACAGACTAGATGACAAGTTGGTTATACGAAAGAAACAAATGTGGATTTTTCTAAGTTATGGATGTGTAGAGAAAAAAATGGGAAAGAAAAGGTACACTTTTAACAACTGTAAGCACTAATAATCACATCTGTTGATTTAGCACTGGGACTGCAAAGACTGCACTTGGCCCTAGAGTTCTTCCCAAACTACCTCAGAAAGGTAAGTGATTTTCTTTTGTGGGTGTTCTCATAATTCTCTTCATGTGTATGCGAGAATGAGTACTTTGTTTTCAGCAGCTTTCCACAAACGATGACACTTCAGCAAAACCGAAAGAATTTTTGAAATCAGGAGACTTTTAGTTAAACTAAAAAGTAGTTAGACCTATAGAGTGTAGTGAGGGGGGGAAAAAAAAAAAAGTAACAGAAGTTGGAAGAGAACTCATGAGGCCATCTGGTCCAATCCCCCCCCCTCAGAACAGGGCTAACTTTGCAATCACGTTTTGGAAGTCTTGGTGCATAATCTCCCTGGGCTCCTGTTTCCATCTTTGACCAATCTCATTGGTAATGTTTTTCTTCTAGATAACCATATGTCCAATTTCTTAATATCTCTAAATTGTGCCCATTGCCATGTTCAGGAAACAGGCTTGTACTTTTAACAGTTCTCGGTTCCTTTCAAGTAGTTAGACGCTTACTTAAATATATCAGTGACAAACTTGCTGAGACCATCATCCCTCCTCAGTGGTCTTTTATT
This sequence comes from Pavo muticus, assembly GCA_016647715.1. Taxonomy (NCBI): domain Eukaryota; kingdom Metazoa; phylum Chordata; class Aves; order Galliformes; family Phasianidae; genus Pavo; species Pavo muticus. The sequence continues at coordinate 2,214,917 of JACDJE010000066.1, read as the reverse complement.
TTTAGAAATGGCTTTAGCCTCTCTAAATAAAACCTGCCTTATGAGTTCAAAGGCTTTTTGCATTTCATCATCAGTAGACTAAAAAATAGTAAGCAGACCTGCGTACACGTACGTGTTCACTTCCTTTCCTCCTCAAGGTTTTACAGATACCAATCCTGAGACCTGATCTTTTTTATATGAAATTCAATTGTGTGTACGTGCGAGTAACTGGCATTACTGAGAATGTTCTTTACAGTCATGTTGGTGGGCTGATGAGGCTTTTCTGTAAAATGCATCTTTTCTTACATCCTTTATGTTTGTTAGGTCTAAAAAGCAATCACACTATTTCACCCTCGGCAGTTTATCTCTGAATTGATGTGTCTCAGTTCTTTAATTTTTAAAGGAGGTTGTGAATAAATTTTTTTGTTTTTGTTTTAGTGGCACTAAGAAAAATAGAAACCAGTCATCATCTTTCAATAGATAAATCCAGTCAGCACACGGAAATGTTTAAGCCCTCACTGTCCATCGATATACCACAGAAACCACAACCTGGAGATTTGCCCCCAAAGCCTCTGCCTCTGGAACTAACTCAGAAGCCTCAAGTAGGAGATTTACCCCCAAAGCCTGGAGAACTGCCCCCAAAACCTCAGCTAGGAGACTTGCCACCAAAACCGCAACTTGGAGACTTACCTCCAAAGCCGCAAATAAAGGACCTTCCTCCAAAACCTCAGCTGGGAGAGCTGCTGGCTAAAACACAAGGTGGAGAAGCATCACCAAAGCCTCAGCCCTCAGAGGCAAATCAGAAATCTCACTCCTTAGATCTCTCTCCAAACGTACAATCTAGAGACACCGTCCAAAAGCAAGCATCTGAAGAGTCTAATGACGTAACGCATACTCTGCCAGAAACCCCCGTGCCGCTTCCCAGGAAGATAAATATGGTAGGTATTGTTGCAGCTACTTGAACGTTTCCATGCAAGGCTTTGAGGTTACTCTAGGACTGTCTGCGCAAAAAAGAAAGCCCTTGAGCTGTACGCACAAAACAGTAATGTTATGGGCTAGGATGGGTAATTGTGTTCTTTCTGTACATCCAAGTAGCTTCAGCAAATACTTGGTGTTTACAAGACCTCCTGCATGCCGACACAAGTACGTAATGTCAAATGATAGCCTTGGGGGAATGATGGTGTATTTGAATTTACTAGGGTATTTAGCCACCTCTGTGTGTGCCAGTTGTACTTCTGAATTAATAGGTGTTTTCCTGTCTTGTCTTTGTTGCTTTATAGATTACTAGAATATTTGTTTGCTTCTATTTTAAAGTGTTAGGAAAGGGTGTTAGCTCCTGCTAACCTGCTGGTCAGTAGATAAAAATGTAGATTCTAGGTCAACTGTGACAAATGGGTGAACGTTCCTGTCTTGAATATTTAATGTTGGTGTACTTAAGTAGTTGACAAAGGTTTGGATGTATTGCTCAATTGGCAAAATTAACGTTGCTGTGTGTTGTGTAGTAACAGAGCTGGGAATATAACTAGATTCCAAGTCTACTTGTTCAATCCCCAGTTCATCTAGCTGTTTATCTTGTGAGCCAGTGCAATTTCCATCCAGTAGAGGTTTCTTCATGCATATGTATATTGAAATCATTTTATGAAACTCCAGAGTGCTCTCAGGATTTTTCATCATTAAGAATACATCAAAAAGGAGATGTTTTTGCTTGTCAAATTGGCTATGCAAAGCACTTATGTGAAAGGAAATGCGACTTCCGTTCTGGTAGTGAAAGCAGAGGGTTAGTTTCTCCTTTCTTGTGCTTGGCTCTGCAGAATGTGTTCTTTCTCAGACATTATTCTGCTTGGCTTCTGTGATTGACTCCTCTGTATGTTCATATTGGAACAGAGAATGAGAGTTGTTGTTTGAATCTCCTGATTGTTGTAGAGATTAGGTGAAAGAAAGCATGAAGATCAAAAGGTGTCTGCAACTACCATTTTTTTATGTACTTAAATAAAAGGAAGCAAATGACACTGGGCATTGTCAGCTCTTGCTCCCTTCTAATAGAGTGAAAGAGAGCAAACAGTGGATTCGATTTTTTTGATATTGTGTTTAATCTCTTCCCCTATTTTGTGCAGAAAAATCACGAGTAAAAATTCAGTGTTCTCCAAATTGAGCCATTTTCGTATATGCAGTAAATTAAATAATTTCACTGTTTGGAAGTGATCAAAATGATGATGTATCCGTGATCATTACTGCAATTTTTTACATGTCTTTGTGTGCACGCTTGTTTGCTGCAGTCTTCTCAAGCAGTAAAGTGCAGGTGTTCATCTTGAACGTGTTGTTTGTGCTTTCAGCCTGTCGCTGTGTCCTCTCAGCACAAGCTGATGAAATGCTGCGTCACAGTGCATGAAGTGCTGTGACAACAGCCAGCACTGCTCCTGGTACTGCAGCCTTGATTTTGATAGCCACTGAAAAGAAAAAGGCAAAAATTGGCATAAATTCCCGCACTGGAATTTGTAGAAAATCATTTACCCAAAATTATATTACGTATAAATATCAGTACTGGTATGGTGGTGTGTGTGTGTGTGTATGTATGTATTTATATACTGGTGGTATATAAGGAATTGAAAGGATATTTTTGGAGAAATTAATCCTATTCTGACAGCTTGTGAAATATCCCTGAACACCTGAGTGGTTTTTTTGTGTGTATGTGTTTTATAAAGGAGATAAAATACTTCTTTTTAAACATTGATTGAGCATAAATAGGATTGTGGAGGGATTGTGTAATGACCACAGCAGCTGATTATTGTTTGGTCTTGGACAAAAAAATGCACTATTGAATGGGTACTAATATTTGGATGCAGAATTGTGTGGGGTTTTTTTTATTGCTTCTGTGAGTTTGTTCATAGTTCCAAGTGAGATGTTCTGTATTTGCTTTCATTTTACTTTTTACACACCAGTGCCCCAGCTTCTATTCTGGTGAACCTATACTTCCTTCAGCCCCCGTCCTTCTGTGAACCTTCCCAAGGTTAATACCAGCCCAGGCTTGAGTTCTCCTTTCTCCTAGGTGAAAGGAACAGAATATTAAACCTTCATCTGTGGTACTAATCAGTGCCAGGAGGAACTGCAGGCATTTTTTGCGTTCTTACGAGCTGAGTTGCCTACAGCCCTCTAAGGTTAGGGGAGTGTAACTTTCTTCACCCTCTTGACTGAAGGAGAAGTTCTGTGAGGCAGAAGTTGTTGCCCTTCATTGCTGGAGCATCAATTGGAAGTTCTCTCAGTTTGCAAAGCTTCTTTGGAGTTGAAAGCAGGGACTGGTTCTAAACATCCATATTAATATTGCATTCCAGTCCCTTGTGATAGTTGAGATTTTTGTTCACATTATCTGAATTTGTTTAAAAAAAAAAAAAAAAAAAAGAAGAAAGCATTCTTTGAAGTAACTTCTTGCTGCAGTAAATCCTTGCTGCAGAAAAAAAAAAAAAAAAAAAGGACAAAAAAAGTCCTTTGATCTCATACAAATTTCACCTAAGGTATTTCTGTTCATTTGTCTCAGTAGTACATTTTTCCAATCTTATGTTGGGTTAACTGCATCGCCCCTTACATATATAATTGTTATTTTTCTATAACTTGACTTTAATGTGAGTGCTCTTTGCTGTGTGCCTGCTCTGCTGTTGAGCTGCAGGCGCTTTTCTGCCAGAACATGGAGGTGTTTCAAATGGGAAGGTAACAGCAAAGAGAGGACTCCCTAGGAAATTTCCTCTGTCGAGTTACTTCTGGCACAAATCCCTCTAAACCTGCTGACTTTTCCTTCATACCCTTCTGCTTCTCATCTCCTTCTGCTCCTCTTGTTTGTGTTCTTGTTATCTGACTACCTCTGTTCAAAGAGGAACTGTAGTTTTCGAAGAAGCACACAGTATAAAAATACAGGAATGTGAAGCAGCAGTGTATTTCTGTGAGTATAAAGTAGCAGCATCTTTCTGTTAGCTTTGCTTACTTACTCTATTTGGAAATAATTTAAAGCATTTTTCCTGCCATGAGAAACATATGTTTGGGGAGGAGTCCGTGGCTCAGGCTTTCTGATGTGAATTAGTAGTGTGCAGCAAAATCTGACCTAGAAAACACTTGGATGCAGAATAGCGGAGTTGTGAGAATTTTGTGATGGCAATTGATAATAAATAGTGTACTGCCATCTGAAGTGAAGAATTGTTTAGTAAGAAATTGCTGACGCTCTGGATTGAAAGTCATTCAAAAACTAATTTCCTGATACATTCCTGTAAGCACATCTGAAATCAAAGAATACTGTATTTTCCTGCTAGACCCCAAAATTGCAAGGAACACTGGGATTTAAATGTGGCATTTTCCGCAGCCTTTACCTCTCTTTTAATGCTCAAAGGAGTTTGGATTTCAGTTTGTTCATGTGGTGGTGGTGTTTTGGGGTTTTTTGTTGAGGTTTGGTGTTTGTTTGGCTTTTTTTGGTTTAATCGTGTATGATGGGAGAAAGAAGGTGGGTGGTGGTGGATTGCAGTAATGTAAAGACATTATTTAAGCTTTGATGGAGGAGGTGTAAGAAACTTAAGCAGTGTGCTTAGTATTAAAGTTCCTTGTGAGTTCTGAATCCTTAAAAAAAAAACAAAAAACAAAACTGGACTCATATAGATCTTTTCTTCCTTTCATTCTTCTTTTTTAATCCTTGAAGTGGAATTTTTTTATTTTATGCCTTGATTGAAGAGAAGGAAATTGGGTTGTCTTCACCTCTTTGTAAAATAGAACTGGAAGGCAGAATTCATGTGATGTTTCCTGTCTCCCTCGTGTCTTCCATCTAAAACTTTGCTGTATTTTTAGGGAAAGAACAAGGTTAGGCGAGTGAAGACAATTTATGACTGCCAGGCAGATAATGATGATGAGCTCACCTTTGTTGAAGGAGAAGTAATTATTGTAACTGGGGAAGAGGACCAAGAGTGGTGGGTATGTATCTTTTGCTTTTACAGTTCCACATCATTTCTTTATGACTCTTAAAGGAAAGCCTCTTTTTTTTTTTTTTTTTTTTCCCCAGTTTTTGGTTGTTTTTTTGTTCTTGCTTGTTTATTTGGGGGAGGGGAGGGGAAAGAGTTTGTATGAACTAATATCCAGCATTTAAATTCACACTAGAGGAGACACCCTTTTTAGGGTCTTCCTCTTCTGAGGAGTCTGCTAGCCCCATCCTGCCTGGGTTTGGCTTCATCGCTGGATCACAGTAACACATCTGTACTTATGTTCAGGCAGTAATGCACCCTGGCCTTCCATCAAATAAAGAGATGGTGTCATATCATCACTCCATTTAGCATGCTTACATACTTCCCATGAAAAATGAGTTGTGTAATTATCTCCGGCACTGCAGAAACGTTAAATTTTAACTGTAGAGGCTGCTGGGAGTCTGAAAAACTTTGTAATTAGCGCCGTAAGCTGCTGATTTTCTTCCCTAAGCGAGAGGTAGTTAATCAACGTTTTCATCCCTCCTGTGGCATAGTTTTGTATCATAACCACCCCTTCTCTAGACTGCATATTGTCTTTGGTTCTTGAAGTGCAAACCTCAGGCTTTCTCAGCCCTGCTTGGAGGCTCCAGCCCTCCCTTGACAGTCTGCCTGCTTCCTCCTACCTCATACTTCCCTACCTAGGAGCTATTACTGTGGAAAAATAGACAGATTTAATTCAGATTGGATTAAAACAAATTCTTACTGCAGTGCTGCCTACCATTTCCTAATCTAAGTGCAATGCAACCCTTGCAGCCGTGGTCCCAGCTACACGGTTTCCTTCCATTCATCAGCGGGACATTTAAGTGCGGAAAAGCTTTGGCTGAAAAGATGGTATCAGAAGAGCAGCGTGCAGTGAAAAGCTGCTGTATTAGCAACATCATCCAGTCCTTGATTATACTTTCATTAGTTGCTGAATCTATTTGTGAAGTACCCAGGGATTTTAAAAAGCCACGTGCCTGACAAATTCCATGAAGTGCTCCAGTTTGAGCATTTCTGTGAAGGGAAACGAGGGCCGTTGACTCATTTGCTTCAAAAATTTGGCTCTACAAGAGGAAATGGCCAGCCCTGCAGGCTTCCCCTTCCCGTTTTGTTAGCTCCTGGCAGAGGAAGGAGGTACGTTATTCTGAAAGTAGTGAGCAGCACTGTGGCAGTACAAGAGTGGACAACCAAGACTACTAGTCCAGTGCTGGCAGTTGGACAGTTGTTGATAACAAAGCTTTTTAAGCATGAAAAGTTCATACAGAAAGTGCCATTTTTGTTAGAGACTGCTTGGATATTTCCTTATAAATGATTATTATGTGAAGTGCTTAAGAAATTGTATGTGGAAGATGCTTAATCAAACAGTGCTGTTACTTGTTCTAAGCACTGGTATGCACATAAATCATTAGAAGTCCCAGTAATTGATTGAGGAAGATAGCTGGGCTTGTATCACTTCAAGTGAAATTTCTCTGGGATTTCTCCTATCCAGCCATGCAGTTCACCAAAAGCAACTTCACAACCGTAAGCAGACACGTGAGATGTTTAGGATTTACACAGTTAACTAAGATGAATGGTTTTGAGAGAGGTGTGACCTGTTACTGCAAGTCAGTCCATGGATGAAAGAAAGTCAGGCTTCTGTTGTGGGAAGATTCTTGAAATGTGGTGGTGTGTATTGCCTTTGTAGGTTTCTAAATTCAACTGTAGCTGCTTTGTTCTCTTTAGATGCAGTTGCTTTGTCTTATTTACAAGTTTGTAGGATTTTATTTTGTTCCCTTACACAAACTCTAATGTTAACCGAGGATGCCTTAAACTGTCACAAAACCTGCAGAGTTCCCATAGCATCTACGCAGTCCTGCTGGTTTTGAATAGAGTTAATGCTATCTGCGAATGTTCTGTGCATGTACGGACACTCATTTGTTTGTTTATTTCTCCTGTGTTGCAGATCGGACACATTGAAGGACAGCCAGAGAGGAAAGGGGTCTTTCCAGTGTCCTTTGTGCACATTCTGTCAGACTAGTGAAAACAAATAAAAACCCCCAAACTTGAGCATTGCACATTCTTCATGCAAGACGGGCTTTTTAGCAAAAGCTAACGCTGCTGCCTCCCTGTAATCCTGTGCACAATTGTATATATAGCTGCTGTTACAAATTAAGAATTCATTTAAGTTTCACCTCATGAGGTTGAGTTATATGTATTGTAAATATACTGTGTTATTCTGCCTTTGCCAGTATTATGGTAGCCTTGGAACCTGGCACGCCTTATTGGGTTTGTTGAAGCCATCCTCGGCATCTAGCACTTACATCTCTGTCTATGCTGTTAGAAATACGTATGAACTGCCAGCTTTCCAAACGTAGGTGATCTCCATCAACCTCGCAACTGTACAGAAATGACTGTTCCTAATAACTCGGTATTCTCAATATACAATTAGCAGAAAGTTAGAATGAGTGAATGGTTTTGGACAATTTATAAATCAGTCTGCAGTTTATAAGTGTATGCAGTTTACAGCTATGAAACCCACTTCGTTATTTATTTAATATAGTGCTCAGTTAAGTGTAATTACGAAGACAAATATTCACTGACTTTACAGATAACAGTAATGTTTTATGGTGTGCATACAGCATTTCATGTTTATATTATGTGGACCTATGCCAAACTGTGATTGCAGTTCCCCTGTGATATTACCTCACTATGAAAAGTTACAAAATTATTTCATTCAAAAACTTATTTTAATGAGAATTAGTCATATTGTACTTTAGTAGGTTTATGTGAAATTTGCTGGTTTCTTTCACGGAATCCTTAGTAACCAAGGACTTATATAAAACGTTGACTGTTGACATTATGCATGCATTTAGATGCTTACTTGAAACCTGCCTTTGTACAAAAGTAGTACTGTAGTCATATAGCTACATTTGAAGAAAGAAAACATTTTAACTTAATTGTTATTCAGATTAATGTGAGCTTGCAACCGTATTTGTTCATAGCTAAATTGGCTCTTTGAAAATGATTTGTGGGTTCTTTTTCCTCTGTCTTCAACCTCGCTAGAAGTCAGTTATCTGAATAAAATTTCTTACGTGGTGGTATAAGGATAAATTTAAAATATTCTTAATTGCTTTAAAAAGTGGAAGTTAATATGACCTTTCATGCTTTTGATCAGGCCATTAGTGCTATAACTCAGATTACAACTATCGAGTTGTTTTTAGGAGAGTTCACCAAGCAGCAGCTGTAGTAGTCTCAATTCAAAGCACCAGCTAGCAAACGTTGTTATTACTATTAGAAAGCTAATTTGTAGAAAAATCATTAAAGGCTGCATTTGACCTGAGGTTTCTTGAAAGTTGGTATAAAGTTGCATTGCCAGAAAACACTTCAATGTATTACCAAAAATTTTCATTTCCTGTGTTACTTTCTACATTATTTTTTTACCTTTGAAGCATAATGCAGTTGTGTGTTTTTCCATAGTCTGCCTGTACCGAGTTCCATAACGTTCATATGTAGCTTTGCATTACTCGCGTTAAATGTTCTGTTGGCTTCAGCACCCAGCCCTGTTATTTCAAAGCAGATCGTCTTGGCTGCATGGAAAGGTTTGCATTTTATAAAAGCACATTTCAGGCTTTCTGAGAGCTTTCATTTTTAATTCAGTTTTACTAGACTGTAGTCAGTGAATATTTAATTCTGTTTGTGGTTAATATGGAAACAAATAACAGTCCAAACCCCAAATGGAGAAAATGGAAACAAATATATCAGCTGTTAATGGTTTTATCATTCATGGCAAAAGCTTATTAAAAATAGAAATAAAAAGAAATTGCACAAGGAGCGAGCGAGCCTGCTGGCATCTAATCTTCAGTATTACCAGTTCCAGTATTTCAGACTTTACTCTGTTTTCTATGGAAAGGAAGTCAGGATTAGCATTTATTTAGCATTCCATTCTATCCATTAATACTATGTTTTAAGTTGCATTAATGAACAAAACCTATTCACTTTTGTGGTCAATTGTATTTTTAAATGATCTTGAAATAAACTGATAAAAGCAAACCATATAAAGAAAATCTAGGCATGTAAAATTATGTAGAATCAAATGTCTATTCTTTTCTACGCTCTTTAAAATAGTATACATATGCATTTTATAAAGGTAAATGCGTTCCATCGGGAACAATAGTTCTGTTTATTCTGGCTTATTGTGGGTCATAAGAAATCTGAAAATGTATGATATTGACTGAGTTTAAGTACAGTATTATATTTGAACTCAATGAGCCACTGTCTGCAATTTTGTACATGACATAGTATTTGGAAAGTCTAAATCTTTATGGAAAACTAGCTGATAAGGGGCTGGGGGGTGGGCAGGGGAAGGTGCCCCCCGAGGGGGAAGTATGCTCTGCAGATGATGTCTTATTTACTGTTGAACAACAGTTGCTATTTATTTTTTTATTGCATAGTACATCAACATGTACAGAAATCAGATCTGGTTGTGCCACTAGTTAAAATCTTGACTTCTCATTGAATGTTAAGGTAAAACATCAGTACACATGTCTATTCACATGTATTTAATGTGACAGTTTTTCGAGTACTGTATGTGTTAATTTCTACTTTTTTAATATTTAAAATTGCTTTTAAATAAATGTATTCAGTTGATCCCAGATATCTGAACAAGGCCCTTTTGTCAACTGGAATATTGTCCAGGGAGAAAGTCTGGATTCCATGCAGGCAGAACTTCAACACTTGAAACGTTTTCTCTTGAATATAAAGCACCCCTTATATAATGCAATTAAATGTGGTTAACAGTTGTTAAACATGGATGCAGTTGCCTTTATCTGGAAAACTTCACTTACTGAAGTTAGCATCAGAACGCTTACTTTGTCCATGGGTTTCCACGTGCTTTCTCTGTGGCTTTGGTAGGCGCTGTGTGAAGCCCGCTGTGCTGGAGCTGGCCCTTCAGCTTGGAAGGAGCTGCCCAGCGTGGCCCTTGGCTGCACTGCCTTCCAACTCCCTGAGCAGGATTCCCAAACCCAGCAGCAGCCCTCAAATGGACTCGAGCAGCACTAACCTCTCCTGCGTGGTGACCTTATTACTTTGCGTTTTAGTTCTGATCCAGCGTGTGGAGTTTCTGACTCGGTTCTTGAAGGTTTCTAAGTTAACACCCAGCTGCTCCAACAAGTCGCTTGAAATTACTTTCTCATCTTTTAGCCAGAGGAAAAGTTGGTGTGTATAGAGTTATCAGATCTGGTTTGTATCAAAAGTAGTAACTGCAACAGCACAGGGCTCGAGAGATTGCTGTGGTAAGATAGATTCTTTAGCACTGTACATAGCTTCAGTTCTCCATAGAATATTCTGCTCAGTTTTGGGCTTTTTGATTTATAAAGGTTATGCATTTGGTAAAAGGGGGAGTGAAGTACAGAGGAGGGAGAACAAGAAGCAACCTAGTTAAATGCTCTGCTTATGTTCCTTTTTTACCCTGTTGCAGTATTTCAGATGTTAGCATTCAGAGATCTGCTGATTTCAATAACCTCAGTCTTCGTCCTACCTCTATTACTTGTTATTCAGTGACATATAATTTCCTTTTGCAAGCCAGAATTGAGGCAGATATTCCGTATACTGTTAGGAGCTGAAGAGGCCAAGACAAGCTTATGCCCTGGATGTTCACTCTCTTCATGGCACACTTGGCTCATGGTTGAACAGAGACTGGTAGTCAACACCAGTGAAATCGACACAAATCTTAAATATACCAAAACTCTGAAATACTCTTCCCTCAAAATACCAAATGCTCCAACATGATAAATATGATTCCATAGTTTTCAGATGCTTCCCCTTGCCCCACACTGTGTAGTTCTGGGTGACAGTTGACTCGGGTGTCAATAAAAAATAACTTTCCCAGCCTTCCCAACGCACTACCCTGGTCCAAGTTGATAGCTCTAGGCCATACGCCCCGGACAGGTAATCCTGCAAAATGCTGTGATCTCCTCTGGTGCAGCAGTTGTGTTGCTGGTAGGTATAGCAGTCTCCTATAGCAGTGCCTACAATTCTAGGCCATGCATTGCCTAAAAAAAAGGATCTCGTTACCTCTGCTTCTCCCACTCACCTGCAGATTTTGAAGTTTTTCAGATTTGTTTTATTTGTAATAAAACCTGAACATATATTGTTGAATACACCCACTAATTACCTTTTTGTCACTGGTCTCAGTTGAGTCATCCTAGAGGTGGTGTGTAAGCAAACTGGCTCAGCCTTCCTGATTCCTAATCAAATTTGTTCTGTTATTCTTTCTCATTAGGAAATATTTATTTAGTTGGCTTTCACTTAATTCTGGATGTTGGAAGACTGACTCCTCACAGGAGGTTGCTTCTACCATTCTCCCAAACCAGGGGTGTTCAAATACTAACTTGTTGTAAATGCTGATGTATTTACAGTGGACTGTTACCTTGGATATCTTTTCACGTGTGTAATTATAGCAATAATATTACCTGGATAATCAGTTTTAGATAGGCTTGCCAGGACATACAATAATTGAGCACTCTTTATAGCTGTATGTCTTTACAGCATTGTTTTGAAAAATCACCAAAACCTTGGGGCGCAACAATTTTTGTGCATCTCTGCCAAGATACATTTGAAAGATCTGTTGTGATACCTCCTTTTGTTTGACACAGCTTTAATAAAGCAGGTTCACCTCCAGTGGAAAGCTGTTCATGTGGCTGTATTTATGCTGTGGGTTAAATGCATCACAATCCTAACTCCAGGAAACACAGCTGAGTAGTGTTGCAGGAGGGTGGGGAACTGACTTGTGTTCTGTATTCCTGGATCCCCAGACCAAGGAAGCACTGGGTAGACTCTGAGCCTGTCTGCATGCTTGCTGTTCCTTCTGAAGGAAACTACAGAAAATAGAGTGGCCATCCCTGGAGGTGTTCAAGAGATCTGTGTACATGGTGTTAGGGGGCATGGTTTAGTGGTGGACTTGGTAGTGTTAGGTTAATGGTAGGACTTGATGATCTTAAGGGTCTTTTGCAATGTAAATGATTCTACCTTTCTATAGTCAGGTAACACTGGCACTGGGAAACCAGAACATGACGGGTGCAAATGTCCCCTTAATATATGAAGTTCACCTTCAGACCTCAGTTTCTTACAGACAACTGAGCGGCTCACTCTTGATTTTAAGGCTGTTGGAGATGCTTTTATGAGACTCTTATTTTAGCCCTACTAAAACACAGCCAGAAGCTTTTCAGATCAATACAGAATGCACACAGGACTGTAAGACATTCTCACCTATATAGCTGTAAGCCAAAAATATTATCTAATACAAACTATTTCAAGTTGTGTTAATGATACTTCCAGGGCTATAGAGAACATGATTGAAAGTGATTTAGAGCTCAGCCATCTGCTGAGAGAGCGCTCAAGTTTCTTCTTAGAGAAGCTGGCTGCTGTTTGTCAGCTTCAGCTCACAGCCCCGTGCTGCAGCATGCGTGGGACCTGCGAGTTTGGGCTGGTTCTCGTCAGCTGGCATTCAAGTAGCACTAAAACCGATAGTGTGTCACTGCACAGGCTTTGCCTTGTTCCTCTGTGGGTCACAGAACAGACCCCAGTGTATGCAGTGAGGCAGGCGTCTGCTCCCGCCTTTTGTAATGGTGGGGGTGAGGGACAAACAATTAGTGATGGTCATCACATCTGCCAGTCTCACTAGAGCAGAGGAGCAGCTACTCAATGGTGTGCTGTACTGCCTGACAGCTGAGTGTTTGGAGCAAGCTGCAGACTTACCTGGGACTTGAAATCCACTTAAGGCAGCTGTGCAGTTCCTGCCTGTCTGGTCTTGGTTCAGACATTGTGTGACTTGTGACTAGAAACCTCCTCTCCCCTTAACGCTTGTTACTTGGTGCTGAAGATCCTTTGCTTGTTACTTGTGTGTAGATTCTTTTCTTCTTGCATTTTTTCCCCGAAGATGCTTCAGTTACCACCAAAAATTCAGAAATCTGATTTTCTTTTGTAGCCATATTGTGTAAATGATTCACCCTTGAGCACTTAAGGCTGCCCTAGAATGGCTGCACATAGACATTACTTCAATATATTTACCCCCATTCAGTCCACATGGTAGCATTAACCTGTTTGTTTTTTTTTTTTTTTTGGTAACTAACTTCCTCAGTCTGATTCCCAGGAAATACTGTATGAAGAACTTATTACAGCTGTCTGTAAACAGAACAGCAAGGAGTAGTGTGCTACAGCTTCAAGTCTGAGGCTGTTCTCAAACCCAGCTTAGTAATGGTTTTTGTCCCTCCCTTCCTCCACATCCTTGCTGTTGTGCTGAGTGTGCACATGCCCCTGAGCTGGAGGTAGCCAAGCAGTAAGCAAGATGCAGCTCCTTCCTGAAACTGCCCACCATGTTTCAGCTGAGATATTTTATTGTGTGGAAAAAGGTGTGTAGTGCAACTTATGGGACATCATGGTAGAAAGGCAGATTTATGATCCAGGATGATCCAGGAACTTCCTTAGTCTTTGTCTTCCTTATAGGAAGTCAGGCAACCTCTGTAGAAAGCCACTGGAGAGGAAATGCTTAAACTGCCTCTATGGAATGCTGAGCTTACGGGGGAATCTTAGCAGCTAGGATGGCTGGAAGGCAAGGAGATTCCAGTGTTGAGCTTTGCATTGAATCGAAGTTGGGGACTTCTAAGACTTCTGCAGTTGATTAGAACAAATCTAATTGCTTTGTGTGCAGCAGAGGGTAGCTTACAAGAGTAGAAGGGCTGGAGGGAAGGAGTACAAGCACGATCCTGGACCCTTTTGAAAGATCAGGACTCCATCACTGACATGAAGATCAGTGAAAGGGGTGGACAGCTCTCCTCTGAGCACTGCCTTTAGGTGGGGTCACATACTCACCTAGATCTCAACTACTCTGTAAGTGATGAGAAGCATAAGTCCTTTGTCCAGGATAAGCAACAAGACCTTTCAGTAGCAGTAACACCAGTCAGACCATCAGAGCAGCTGCTGCAGCTGAACACCATGAGGGAGCAGAAGGCACCTGAGGTGGGTGGTGTGAGCATGAGCTTGTAGCTGTATGCAAGCAGGTGCTGCTGCTGCACAGAGCCTACCTTGGGGCTTAGCCACAGGAGTGGCATCTCTGTCCTTCTACATGACTTCACAGCCTTTAAAACCATTGCACGTGGGGCAGAGGGCCCAGGTCTACCCCATACCTGCTTTGTTATATGCGGTTCTGTAAACTGCTGTCTCTAGGGTAGGGGTGGAACATTTGCCTTAAGGCTGGATTTTTCTCAGGTTCATCCAGCTCAGCACCTGTGTTCCTGCCAGGTCTGACTGAATGAGATGTTACCAAGTCCAGTAGAAAAGCTTCTCCTGTCTTTTCTTCCTGGCTGAATGCAGAGGCTGAAAAGCAGAATAAATTATGGGGTGGAAGAACTCCCCTCTACTTCAAAACACCTATCGCAATAGACCTTCCTAAAAAGTCTGCAGCTCTGCTTCCAGCCTTGCTGCTGCCTTTCAATCTGCTGTGGGCAATATTCAGGATTCATAGCCATTGTGGACATTGCAGAGAGCCATGTGCCACAGCACAAAGCCTTGCTGAAGCTGCCAGGCAAGAGAACCCCTGTTGAACTGCTGCCAGTAAAGCCAGGCAGAAAACTGCCATTTAAAGAAATTACCTTAAGAGGTGTTAACCTGTCTAATCCCTATCCCTTTCTGAAATGGATTGGTGGCCCAGGAGAACAACAGCATCTGTTGCTGGAGGGAGAGCTCACGTGCACCCTGAACAACTCTTCCCCTGGTCTGTGGGGATAGAGGTGGCTGGATCCTGGGTGAGTCTTCCCTACTGCAAGCAAGATGCAATCCATTGTTGGCATAAAACCAAGGAGAAACTGTGTAAGGTGCCTCAGGGATATCACAGTCACAGAATCATTAAGGTTGGAAAAGGCCACTAAGATCATCTAGCCCAACCACCAGTCCCTCCCCACCATGCCCACTAAACCATGTCCCTCAGTGCCACATCTACATGGCTCTTGAACACCTCCAGAGATGACTCCACCACCTCCCTAGGCAGCCTGGTCCAGCACCTCACCACTCTTTAGAGAAGAAATTTTTCCTAACATCTAATCTGAATCTTCTCTGGCACGATTTGAGGCCACTGCCTTTAGTTCTATTGTTATTACTTGGGAGAAGAGGCCGACCCCCACCTCATCACAACCTCCTTTCAGGGAGTTGTACACAGCAATAAGGTTTCCTCTGAGCCTCCTCTTCTCCAGACTGAACGATCCCAGTTCTTTCAGCCAATCCTCATAAGACTTGTGCTCCAGACCCTTTATACCTTCAATGCCCTTCATGCTCAGGGCCTCAATGTCTTTCTTGTAGTGAGAAACCCCACACTGAACACAGCACTCGAGCTGCGGCCTCACCAGAGCTCAGTACAGGGGAACGATCACCTTCCTGCTCCTGCTGGCTGCACTATTTCTGATACACGCCAGGATGCCAGTGGCCTTCTTGGCTACCTGGGCACACTGCTGGATCATGTTCAGCCAGTTGTTAACTAACATTCCCAGATTCTTTTCCTCTGTGCAGCTTTCCATCTGCTGTGCCCCAAGCCTATAGCTATATGTATGGGATTGTTGTCACTAAAATGCAGTACCTGGCACTTGGTCTTGTTAAAGCTCATACAATCATCCTCGGCCCATCCATCCAGCCTGTCCAGATCTTGATTCATTCTATCTGCATCAAAATGCCTGAGCAGCTCCAGAGACTAAAGGAGCTGTCTGGGTTTGAACAAGAGCTCAGCTTTGGTTAGGTTTTGATAGGTGGGGAGGATCAGGCTCAAAGACATCACTGAGGTGCTTCTTCAGCGGCCAGGACAGCCAGCGGGTGCTGGATGGCTCTGCTTGCCTCCACGTTCCGTGCTGCTCCAGAGCTGTTGGCTGCCCTGGTGCTCTCTGGAGCAGTGGGACAAGGCTGGGACCGCGCCCAGTGGCCTGGCATGGAAGCCAAGCAGATTTGTGGAGACGTGTTCAGGTCAGGGCTTTGGCTTTCGGGCCGCGCCCCAGCCTGGGCATCGCAGGCCCCGCAGGCTCTGCTTCCTCCTGGCACCATATCAGTGCCTTTCCCAAGGGCAGCTTCGGACCGAGGTGCCGCCGCAGGACCTCTGCGGCAGGGAGCGGCTCCCGGGGAGACCCTCTACCCCACGGCTGCGAGGCGGCCTCGGGGGCTGAGCCGCCCGCTGAGACCGCGCCCCACCCGGGCGCTAGCGTTGCCCATCGGGCCGGGGGGGCTTCGCAGTCCCTCCTCGCTGGGCTGAGGCAGGTGCGAGGGCGGCCGGGAGCGGTCCGCGCGGCGGAGCGAGGTGCCGGGACCTCCTCTTCCTCCCCCCCGCGCCGCTTCCTTTTATAGCGATGCGGCACGGCGCTCGCAGCCCGCCGCCGGCAGCCAACCTGTGGCAGTGACGCCGGCAGCCGAGGCGGAAGGCCGGGCTGTGAGCTGGGCTGCTCCGCTCCAGGTAGGCACCGGCTGCGGGCTTAGGGGAGCGGGCCCCGGGGAGACGCTGAGGGACGGGGCGGCGGCCGCGCGGGGCGGGGGGCGCAGCGCCGCGGGGCTATGCGCGCGGTCCGCCGCTCCCCGGGCGTCGTGGGGCGCCGAGCCCTCCGCTTCACTGCGTCCCGGGCGGCCGCGAGGCCGTGCCGAGGGGCTTGTTTGTGTGAGGGGCTCTTTTGCGTGAGAGGCAGATCGCGGGGCTGATCCCGCGGCAAACGCCGCGTCAAAAGGGACAAACTCCGGCCCCGCAGCCCCGCCGTTCCCAGGCGCTCGGAAGCCAAGCGTGTGCTGTGGCAGAGCGGCACTGAGCCGCGGTGCGCGGTGTTGGGAGGAGGCCACGGCGCGGTGTCCCATCCTGCACCTGCGGTGGATGCCGGCTGGGTTCAGAGCGGCGGCCGTGGCCTCGTTTGGCTGCCGATGCGTTGGGTTTGGTTATGCCCTTCCGCAGGGCAGGGGCCGGGCTGCGGGCTTCGCAGTCGCCGTCGTTCGTGCAAATGTCGCACCTGTCGCCTAGCGCGGAGTGGAGCTGAGGGGTTCCGCGGCGGAGACGCGGCGCCCACCGGTCCGGCGCGCGGCGGGAGCGGGGCTGTGCGAAAACCGCCCTCGCTCGTAGGAAATGGTGGCGTTTCAAAAGGGTTCGTGGTGAAATCGAGAGGAAGCGGCACAAAGCAGCCCCCAACCCGTGGCGCTAACCGGCTGCAGGGCACCGAGCTGCAGCACCCTCCTGGTATTTAGAAATTTCTAAGAGTGAATCATTCTTTCACGTAGACGACCCCAGAAACGCGCGCGAGGGGTGCAGCTGAGTAGATGCTTCCTTAGGTGTGTGGTTACAGCGGGAAGGATGCTGCCTTTTCACCCGAACCCCAAGCCGAGCAGCAGTCTGAAGAGATGTGGGGCTCCATGGGAAGTGCAATACCGTCTTTGTTTCAGTGCTTGGCCCAAACCCGCGTTATTGAGCGGAACTGGGAGGGCTGCTGGGCCCAGAGCCCGGTGCTGCTGGGCGCAGAGGAGCTGCGTGGGGCATTGCTTTCTTACCCGAGATCGATAGTCCTGGTTGTTCAGCAAGCAGCACGTACCATGGATTTTCAATAACGTCCAAGGTGGTTCTTGAGGAGAAAAAATAATTAGGCTTCCTTCTGGGGCTCTAAATGTCGCAACAACAAGGGGAGGTGATATGCTGAGGGCCTCCACATAGCCCTTGGGGTGTGCAGGGCATGGCTGCTCTTCGCTGTTGCTTTTACTCAGAGGTGTCAGAGGCTGAGAGGTGCTTACAAGAATAAAGGCTGCTGTTCAGCTGAGACACTTCCTGTGCTTGTTGGGGAAGAACATGAGCATTTTGAAAGCACAAGCTTATTTCCTGTTAAGAACTTTTGTTGAAGTGAAGGGTAAGATCACTTCGGAGGGGCAGCTGTGGGATTTGGACAGCAGCATTAGCACCTGGCAAAGGGACCGAGCGCTGCCTGTCCAAACCTATGCTGGGGAGCATCATGTGCTCTTGGTTCACCCAGAGCAGGAGGAGAACTCTTTTCCATCTGCTGGAAACAGTGCTCGGTCAGCATGCAGCCAGGCTGCTCTGCAGGCACAAACTGGCTGAGGCTGCATCTGTGCTCCAGAGGGTCTCCTGTCCACCCAAGCAAAGGGTATTCAGGATTGCAATCCCATCGAGGTGCTGCTCTTGTAAGCTGAAGGTCATTCCTACAGTGCCTGTCCCCGAGGCTATCTCCAGCTGAGACCTATCTTCCTGATCATCTGGTTTAGGTTTTCCTTTAGTGCTTACTGTGGCTGTGAACTCGCTTATCAGCTGCATCACTGCAGGCGTGCAGAGCTGCAGTCCCACCTGGAGCTGAACCAGGCTTCCGACCACCGTGCAGCCTCGCTCCTTCCAGTGTCTACCAAGGGGGCTATAAGAAAGAAGGGGACAGACTCTTTAGCAGGGTCTGTTGTGATAGGACAAGGGGGAATGGTTTCGTACTTAAAGATGGGTCATTTAGATTGAACATAAGGAAGAAATTCTGTATAATAAGGGTAGTGAAGCACTGAAACAGGTTGCCCAGAGAGGTGGTGGATGCCCCAGTGCCCCATCCCTGGAGATGTTCAAGGTCAGGCTGGATGGGGCACTGAGCACCTGCTGTAGCTGTAGGTGTCCCTGTTCAGTGCAGTGGAGTTGGACCAGATGGCCTTTAAGGGTCCCTTCCAACCCTTGATTGTGTGATTCTGCAGGAGCACGGCCGTGGGTGCGGAGGTGGCCTTGGAGCAGCCCAGGCTTCTGCAGTGCAGCTGTTGGAGCAGGGATTTCCCACGTGCAGCCAGGCTGTGCTTTGTGATGGGTACTGAGCACACTGCACAGTGCCTGCAGTTGCCCAGCTCTTCAGAACCATTTGTTTTGCACTGTGCTGTGTGGGTCTGAATGTAGCATGGGTTTTCTTTTGGTTCCTGGGCTGTTTCATCGTCCACGCAGGGTATACTTTTGAAAACTCTTTCACCCTGAGTTTATTTATTTATTCATGTATTTGTTTGGGATTTTCAGTACAGGACATGAATTTATTTCCTTAATTTTCTTTCTTTCTGCACTGGAGATGCTCAGGGGGAGTGTATGCCTGACCTTGTGGAATGAGGTGGGTTAAATGTAGCAGATAGCTTTGGTTTCCATTCCCAGCATTTTTTTATGTGGTACAGATGTTTTTCCATCATCAAAAAAATGCATTAAAAAACAAAACAAAACACAGAAGTGCTGCTTTTCGTATCTGCTTTGCAGAAATGCTGTAAGATCTACCCCAGGGTATCTAGTGAACAAACTCTTGTTTTCTCAGAGGCCTGCTGGGTAGAAAAGAAGACTATCAAACCTCCCAACTGCAGCAGTGAAGGAGGAGTTTTATGAGTGTCAGTAGGACAGTCTTTGTCTCAGCCTGAACCGGGGGGGGCCCTGTTGCCAATCCTGAGCACAAACCTCTCGGCTGCAGCTCTATTTAAGAAAAAATCAGAGGCAGTAGATGTAATCTGCACTATGAAAATCTAATCTGTGACCTAATTTGTTGTGATACCATGAAGAACCTGTCAGGAGCAATCACTGTAACCCGCGGAGCAGACGCTGCTTTCCAAGAGCTCTCTGCGTAGCAGCCTTGGAGGCAGCAGTGCCGGGTCGAGCGTGTATGTTTGAAATCCTCCTCTCCCAGATTTTAGGGGTTAATACACAGACAATGCTCAGCTCGCTTTTGTTACTCTTTTAAAATGAAAGTGGTGCAGGCGGCCTTCCTGTGTGTGGAACAACCCCGTGTGCAGGCGATCCCTGCAGATCTGACTGCTTTGAGGTATGAGGAAGAAAATGAGCTCCAACCGGAGCTGGACAATTTTGTGTGCGTGCCATAATTGCTGTTTACCTGGTGGTTGTTCCTTCTGCTCAGCTGTGGCACACAAGCAGCTGGCTTGGTGGGTGTTTAGAAGCGTGACTTGTGGGACTGACTGCGCACCTTTCATGGGCCGGGCCTGGGTTTGGCTGTCCCTTTTAGTCCGGTTTGTTATCCTCCAAGGGAAAAAAGAAAAAACCTTCTATGGTATGCTTTCATTGATTTGCTAATTTGGTTATTTATGGTTGGCTAGAAAAATTAGTCCACTTTCTATAATCTTTTGCTTTTCCTTTATTGCATTTCTTGTGAGTTGCTACAGGTAACAGCGACAGGACGAGAGGTAATGGCCTCAAGTGGCGTTCAGGTTGGATATTAGGAAAAAAAAATTCTCTGAATGAGAGTTCAGGCATTGGCACAGGCTGCCCTGGGAGGTGGTGGAGTCACTGTTCCTGGAGGTGTTCAAGAAATGTGGAGATGTGGCACAGAGGGATGGTTTAGTGGGCATGGTGGGGATGGGTTGATGGATGGACCAGATGATCTTAGCAGTCTTTTCCAACCTTAATGATTCCATGATTATGTTCTGTGATTCTGTGTGTTACTGAAGCTGTAGCACTGACAACCTGGTTCCACAAGGACAAAGAAGGAAGGTTTTACAGGTTGGGAACGCACGAGGAATAAGCTGATATGCTGGGAATGGTGTCCCTAGGTCTGAACGCTGCTCCATCTGACTGGGAGAAATCTTAACTGAGGATCTACTGCTCTGTCAATAACTGACAGCAGAGCTGGGCTTCCTGTTTGATTGTTCTAGAAATAACAGTTCCCTTTTTTAAAAATATTATCTTTAAAGTTCTTTACTTGAAAGTACTAAATTAAAACGTGCAGGGGCAGTCTATTAATAACAGCTAAAATTTGTGTCTGCGCTTAGTGAGATGGCATCATTCCATTGGGGCTTGGAGAGCCTCCTGGCTCCTAGCATACGTTAGACATATGTCTGCATAGACTACACGTATTTGCATAGTATTTTGTAAATTCTGTGCCCTTTCACCCATGCTGGGCACTTGGTGCTCATGTTTCAATGTATTATTTGTTGATTTTTGTTCACTCCAGGCTTTTCCCTCCACCCACTTGCTTCCTCTCCCAGTTGTTTTGAACTTACCAGTTTTTCCACATACCCTTTATGTGCAGGATCGCTGACTCTTCAGGTGGCCTCAGCACTTTGCCATCCGCTCACTTCTGCACAAGAGAGGATATGGATCTATGGGTGAGAGGAGGAGCAAGGGCAGGGAGCAGATACCTGCATGTGTCAGGGGGATCCTTTCCCCTCTGCTCAGCCCTGATGAGGCTGAGTAGAGTGCCGTGCCAGTGCTGGCACCTCCAGTACAGGCAAGAGACCTGGATATACAAAAGAGAGTCCAATGTTGGACCACCAAGACGGTCAAAGGACTGGAACATCTCTTCTGTGAGGAGAGGCTGAGAAAGCTAGGACTGTTCAGCCTGGAGGAGGCTCAGTGGGATCTCATCAATGTCTATAGATAGTTGAAAGGAGGGTACAAAGAAGTCGGAGACAGGTTCTTGTCAGTAGTGCCAGGACAAGAGGCAGTGGGCACAAACTGGAACACAGCAGGTTCCGTCAGAGCACTGGGAAGCATTTCCGCACTGTGCAGGTGACAGAGCCCTGGCACAGGTTGCCCAGAGGCTGTGTGGTCTTCTCCTTGGAGATCTCCAAAAGCTGCCTGGACGTGGTCCTGAACACCCTGCTCTGCATGTC
Organism: Pavo muticus; assembly: GCA_016647715.1. Lineage (NCBI taxonomy): Eukaryota > Metazoa > Chordata > Aves > Galliformes > Phasianidae > Pavo > Pavo muticus. Next base: position 2,193,360 of record JACDJE010000066.1, on the reverse strand, counting down.
CCTGCTTGAGCAGGGGGTGGGCCAGATGGACCCAGAGGTCCCTGCCAGCCTCAACCATGCTGTAACTGTGGGAAGGTGAGCAGCAGGGAGAGGAGGTGTGGGATGCCTTTGCTCCTCTTGCCCTAAAACAGACCAGCAAGTGACGGGAAGCAGGATAGAGAGAATGAAAGTAGTAGAGGAAGGATGGCAGTGTGTGAGTTCACATCATGTGTGTGTGCATGCAGCTGTGAAAGGCAGGGCAGTAGGCTGGCTTGCATGTAGAGTTGGGAGTGCATGCACCAGCCCCAGGCAACTAGCAGAGTGCAGGCAGGCTGGAGGCCTCGCTCCCTTCCTCAGCTCAGCACATTGCAGCTTAATAGCATGTCTTAATGGGTAATTTTTTTCCATTTCCTTATTTCTGACAAAAGTTTCCCACCTCTCCTTGGACATGACCAATTTCTCTGCTACGCAGGGTGTATATGGCAGTTTACAATCCATCAAAAAGAGAAGAAAACCCCATGAAAATAGCATGCCTGTAGGTTTAAATTAGGCAAAGGCTAAAATTAGAAGGAACCGGCCTATCTGTGGCTATGCAAATAAGCTAAGAATTAATATTCAGCTGACTGCTGAGGAGGGCAGGCAGTGGTTTGCAGCTTGCATTTCCTTTCCTTGTCCCGCTTGTGTCCTTGCAGCCTCTCTCCTCTGCAGAGCTCTGCTAGTAGTTAATGGAGAGCTACACAAAAGCTGCTAATGCTGTGCCAAAGCAAAGTGTCAGCAGTGGTTGGTGTTTTTGCCACTCCAATTTACTTGCCCGAGTGCCATGAATGGATGCACCACACTGGGGTCACTCATTGCCAGAGCCCATATGGGGCCTGGTTCCACCTCCCGTTTCCTGGGCGAGAGAAGTGTCCCCCACACGTTCACACTTGTTTCATTTCCCCAGATGTGGTTCACTTTCCACCACTGTAATTGTGTTGCTATTGATGGGGCTGCAGTATAAACCCATTGCTGAAATAATTCACGTTACAAGAATAACTCTCGGCCTGCTTGGTTCCTGGCAGGTTCTCTTTTCACTTTACATCCTGCCATCATTTTCACTTGCAGCGTGAGCCATGCAAACAGTTTTATTTGCACGAGTTAGGGAGCAATAGACTGGTAGGAAAGAGTGGAAGCTTCCCAGTAGAGGGGAAGATGATAAGGAAAAAGGGATCTTGAATTGCTGAGGAGGGAGCTGTAGTGGCAAGGAGGTGGTGAAGTTGCTTGGTGCTTCTGGTAGAACTGAGATACGGCTCTGTGTTTGAGTGATTGGGGGGGTTGTGTATGTGCTTGAGGCAGGGAGATTTTGAAACCCAGAGCCAGGAGAGCTGCAGTTAGTCTGCAACTGCATTAATGTGAAATACAGACAGGGGTCGGTGACTGATCTGTGCTGGGGGGCAGCGGGAAGCTGGAACACAGAGCTGCAAGCAGGCAGCGAGAGCCCTGGCCAGGAGATGAAACTCTTGGGAGTGGATGTTCTGCCTTCCCTCCAAGTGAATTGGAGGTCACTTGGAAATCAAAATTAAACAATGCCTTACTGCAGCTTTGAAAAGTTTACTCAAAGCACTGGCGTTGTTCCAGCGCAGTTAAACCAAAGAGCTGCCTCTCGGAGCAGCTCAAGGCGGTTCAGCCACCGACAGTCCTGCACGCAAGGCCTGCTCCTGCTCTGTCACCCTGCTGCCCCTAAGACACATGGGCTGCAGGAGCGGGCAGGGCTGCATTGCGTGCCCCACAGCCTGCCCCACCTCTGGCAGCAATGGAGGCTTGTGACAGGCCTGGGCAGTGCTGAGGGACCAAAGTGGCACCCACTGTTCATCGTGTTGCAGGCTGCTCTAGGCCTGTGTCCCCCTGCAGCCGTATGCCCTGCCTGAGACACAGGATGATGGATTTGGGTTTTCGTGATGGCAAGTCTGAACAAATCAGAAAAAGTTAGAGGAGTGAAAACAAATAGCAGCCCCCAAATCCTATGAATGGTTGTAAAGTAAAAAGATGAGATTTATATTAGATGTTAGGAAGGAATTCTTTACTCAGAGGTGGTGAGGCATCAGTGCAGGCTGCCCAGAACAGCTGTGGATGCCCCATCCCTGGAGGGATTCAAGGCCAGGTTGGATGGGGCCCTGGGCAGCCTGACCTGGTGGAAGGTGACCAGCCCACAGCAGGAGGTTGGAGTTAGGTGATCTTTAAGGTCCCTTCCAACCTAAGCCATTTGATGACTCAGTGACATCCTGTTTTGCCCGTCACAGAACTGAATAGGGCAAGTGCTCCTGCCTTTGAAAGCTAAGGTGGCAAACTCCCTCTGAAGTACTGACTGAATGACCAAATATGATTTGCTGTGCATCAGTAGTTTCATTTGGCATCCTGCTTACGTTGAGGCATTATAAACTATTCACTGTATGTGTCAGTGTTCTCTTTTTAGTGTGCCCAGAGTGTCGCAGAGATCCACTGGCAGTGGCCTACATCAGCCTGTCAGATGGCAATATTGGTCAAATTCCCTGTGAATGAGGAAGCCGCTCAAATCTCTAAGAGTTGGGACCAAGTTTCTTTCCTGCTTTGAAAGGATATGCTTTATTTTAGGAATGGCTCCAAGCTGCAAAGTTTGTACCAGGACTGCTTGTACCCACCCACAGCTGACGAACACCTGGTTATTGGTGTTACTGTCACTGCTCTTAGGAGGAGAGTTTACTTTAGGTTCCGTTGCACCTCTTCTAGGTCTGCTGCTACCCAGCTGTATCCCTGGATGTCACAGGAATCATAATGCCTCTAAAATACACTTATGCCTTCAAGGTGTGATTATGTCTAGGACTTGGACTTGCCATGCATACAAAAAAAAAAGTTTAATTTTAGCTTGTTGAGGTTCTGTGTGATCTGAAGTACAGATGGGTCTTGGTGGCTGAACTGTGCCAGGGGGCAGTGGGAAGCTGGAATGCAGAGCTGTGAGCTGTTTGGTTTTGGTTTTTTTTTGGAATAAATCACTTGATGTGAGAAGCAATTGGTCAGTGTGTGTACTTAGTGATGTTCAGCTTGGGATAGCTGCTCAGGTGTGTTGTCATGCTTCTGCAGAGTGCTCTCAGGAGATGGTGCAGCTGATGCAGGACCAGCAAATGCTTCTCCTGCAGAGCCCAGCAGCACAGCAGCCAGTCTGAGGCAGCAAGAGAAGGGGTCAGGGTCCTGGAGGAAAATACTGTGCTCAAGTGAGCATGTCATGTCCTGTGGGAGAGGCCTGATTCTGTCAGCTTTGTACCTCTGCCCACGCCAGTGGTGTGCTGAAGTGCAGGAAGCCCACGGCTTGTCCCTTGGAGATCTAATACAAAGCCACCAAAAAGATCATGGGCGATCAGTTACGCACCGCTGTGCAGGGTTGGGGTTGTTCCTAGGCAGTTGTTTTCATAGAGCTGAATAAGGTTATTTGCATATTGCATGGGGTTTGGGGCTTTTCCACTTCCTCTTGACTGTGCTGGGTGCTGCTGTTTGTGTGTCTGTGAGGAAAGTATCATTCTCAGTTAGAGCCTGAATTTGTGCAACTTCCTCTGAGCATCAGCTCCCAGAAATGCAACCACCTTTGGGGAAAGGGACCCCGAGGGGAACTTACAGAGCGCTTATTCTCCTCCGCTGGTTCCTCATGGGCAAGATCATAGCCTTTTCTCTACCCTGTGTGCTGGAAAACGAGCCCTGTGTTCTGCCCGCATCTAACCTGTTGTGCAGCTGTGCCAGTTCAATACACATGCTGTTCAAAGCAAGTGCTGGTAGCTGGTTCAGCCAGTTGGCCAGGTCTCCTAAGCTGTCCTCCCCAGTTCTGCAGGATGGAGCCCAAACCAGTGCTCAAGCGTCAGAAGGTGAAGTTACATTTTGAGCCACTAGGAACTCATTGTGTGCAAGTCAGTTGTGGATCTGTCCTAAATGTCTGTTTAGATCGTCTTTTGCACAGTGTGCTGAATAATGGCTGCGCTGAAAGAGTGGCCGGAGCCCTGCCTGGGTCCCAGATGAGCTGCCCCCTTTTACCGCACTTTGTTTTGGTTTGTGCACTGTTTTTTTTGGGCTCCGGTCCTGGAGTGGATTGCACTGACATCAGCAAAACACTGCCAAATCCCCCAGGTGTTGCTCAGCAGGATCAGGGCTCTTTGGAGATAAAAGCATGCAAAAGAGGTATTTTTAGAGGTCACTAAAACTCGATCCTTTATCTCAAAGTTTTCTTTTGCCCTAAACACCACTACTGCAAGTAAAATAGGTGAATTTCGGTTGCAGCCTCATCTGAAGATGTACCAGTAAATACAGAGAGCTTCAGAAATTGCTCTTACTTTCTCTGATGTCGCTTTAAACCCCTGAGTATACAGACATTAAAAGACACTTGATGAATGTGCTAAGCATTCCTCACACACTTCTCTTCCTGCACCCAGCTGACCTCAAATCCTGAATGAAATGAATTTGCATTTGTTTTTAAAAATGTCTCATTTTGTGAATCAAAATGTCAACACTTCTGAAAATGGTCCCACAAGAGACGTTTGTATCTCTTGGAGTTTAAATTGCTGGATCAATTTCCCATTAATACTAAGGGTGTTTAAAGGACAAATTCTCTGCCTACTTCAGTGAAAATTTACCCCAAGGTATGACATTTCACCTGCCACCGAGTGCAAGATAGTTGATTATAATGGACTGGAATAGCTAGATGTGCACATACGGGTAACACAAGAGGGTGAGTATCACAGAACACCTTGTCTTTCCTCATGTTTTTTTGCTTTTTTCAGCCACGGAAACTTGCATGCTCTTCATAATTTATGTTACTGCACTTACTCAGAAGCCACTGCATGAATCTGAGCACAGTTTAATTGTGTGCCGTAGCAGTGCAGAGTGAGCCCTGAAGAGTTTCCACTCAAAAAGGCGTGAAGAAACCGGAGCATCGGGGCATGTGTGAGGTTTTGTAGCTGAGCAGGAGCCACGGTGCCCAGCTTTTCCAGTTCCTATACTGGACCACAGAGCTGTGAGCCTGGTCATGTGTTCTTTTGCTTGCAGCTGTGCTGATGGCCCACAGGGGCTCCTCAGCTCCTCAGCACAGCTCTGGCTGAAGAAGGGAGGAGGACAGCTGGCAAGCTTCAGTCCTCTCCTTCTCAAATGAAACATGGAGGCAACTGCAATGAGCTATCAGCCAGCTAAGGTAGAAAGTGTGGCTGCAAATTATTTGAACCCAGGGGCATAGTGGACCTGAGCTTGCACTAAGGCATGTTTACGTGAGTAAGTGCCAACATAACCTAGGAGAACGCACCATAAAGTTGTACCATGATGTCCCTCCCATGCGCTATCACAGAAAACAAAAGCCAGGATGGAAAAGCACCAGGAGCTAAATAAAAGAGCTTCGGTGTCAGAGAGCCTTACTCAGTTCCCTGTCTTCTGCTGTAGGCCATCTATGCTTCCCAGAATTCCCTGGTCTCTTGCCAATTCCCATCAACAGCTGTGGTTTGCGGTTGTAATGCTCAGCATTTGTCTCCTCACTGTGCAGGGAGATCTGCATCAGTGTGTGACAGTTCTGGAGTCCCAGGCCTCCCAGAACAGCCCTCCGAGCATGAAATCAAATTCTTCTTTACTCCGTTATCTTTCCTGAGATCCAAGATGCTGCAAGTGTGGGTTTGCAAGTCTTCTGAGTCCTTCTGATGGGGTTTGTGAGAAAAGGTTCTGACAAATAGTCATGGCTGTCAGGCAAATTCCCTGGTAACTGGAAGAAGGGAAACAACATTCTCATATTCAAGAAGGGGCAAAAGGAAGGCCTGGAGAGCTGCAAGCTGGTGAGGCTTACTTCTGTGCCTGGGAAGGTCATGGAGCAGATCCTCCTGGAAGATATGTTAAGGCACATGGGAGATGAGGAGGTGATCTGAGGCAGCCAGCATGGCTTCAGATTGTGCCTGACCAATCTGGTGGCCTTCTACGAAGGTGTGATGGCATCATTGGAGAAAGGAAGGGCAACTGATGTTGTCTACCTGGACTTGTGCAAGGCCTTTCACGTGGTCTCACACCACATCCTTATCTGTAAGATGGTGAGAGATGGATTTGAAGGCTGCACTGTTAGGTGCATAAAGGATTAGTTGGATGGTCTCAGCCAGAGGATAGTGGTCAGTGGCTCTGTGTCCAAGTGGAGGCTGGTCACAAGTGGCATTCCCCAAGGGTCGGTCTTGGGACCAGTGCTCTTCAACATCTTTATCAATGACATAGTGGGATTCAGTTCAATCTCAGCATGTTTATGGATAACACCAAGCTGGGTGGTGTAGTTGACACAATAGAAGGAAGGGATGCCATCCAGAGCGACCTGGTCAGGCTTGAAAAGTGGGCCCTCAAGAACCTAATGAGGTTTAACAAGGCCAAGTGCAAGGTGTTCAACTTGGAGAAGGCTGTGGGGAAACCTCATTGGGGCTTTCCGGTATTTGAGCAGAGCTTATTAACAGGAAGGAGGCCAACTTTTTACACAGGTAAATGACAGGACAAGGGAGAATGGCTTTAAACTAAAAGAGGGGAGATTTAAGTTTAGTGTTAGGCAGAAATTCTGTATTCAAGGGGTGGTGAGGCTCTGGAACAGGTTGCCCAGAGAAGTTGCGGATGCCATCTCAGGAGGTGTTCAAGGTCAAGGTGGGGTGGTAGTAAATCTAAAGCTGAACTGCCATCCCAGATGAAACCTACTTTCTGCATTTTGCAGATGAAACATTCTTCAATCTGCCATGTTTTTTTCCAGAAAGGATCATTCAGTTCCTGTCTCTGTGTAGTTCTACTGAGATTGCAGTTTGAGTAGGAGCGGCTCCAAGATGTAAGTAAGTGTCTGAAAGGAATGCCACTCCCTGCTTTAGGAGGCCCCAGAAGTTCATTAGATGTTTAATAGCTTCCAGTCAGAGCTGTGCTCGATGGATCTGAACTGCTGACCGAGAGGGGAAAGGTTCCCTCGCACATTTACAAACCCTGAGGCATCTGTTCCCCAGACGCAGATTTGTCCAATTTCCCTACACCACTGATGACCTGCCCTGAAATGATACTCGCATTCCCCTAGGAAGTCCCTTGGGTTGATATCAAGTAGATAGTTATTTTTGGGTCCTTTCCCAGAGAGAGAGTGCGCTGTATTGCTCCGATCCCTACACACCAAATAAATATATCATCAGACTGTAGTAAAGAACCAAAAAGCTTTATTGAAGGGGAAACAGATGATTAATAATTGAGGATAGTTCACTGTATTGTTTTTGAGCCAAGTAAAGCTAATAGAGCTTTTCTATAGCAGAGATAAAAGAGTTAGAGTATCAAGACTGAATTGATTGCAACATTTAATGGGAACATAAAATTCAATTAATGAATTGCAATGGTTAAATCTGCATTAAAGTAAAACATGCATCTCCCAAGCAGTGTATTAAGCATTTTTAAAGATTACATAAAGTAAACAGAAAACAACAACAACAAAAACCCCACACCTTATTGACTCGTAAATACTTGTATATTTTTTTCCCCCGGGGAAGAATCTCGTGTGACCACATTTTTAATCCATTTCTCCTAAAGCTCTGGGTGCATGTGTGTGCGTGTGCTTTTCCCTCAGCACCTCTCAGAATTAAACAAAGCCTTTCCAAGACGTCGACCAGTGATTAATTCTAACAAAATTCTCTGATGTCTGTCCGTGGCGTTTTGTTGCAGGGAGGACTGTAGTGAAGAGAGAACAAGGTCCACAGATGTGTTTGTGATAAAGGCTCTGAAGGAGGAGAGTCCCCAGCTGCTAGGTGGCTGAACCTTATCCACCCCATGTGCAGCTTCCTCATTTATATGTATATTCTCTATTTCTCTACAATAACAGAAGAACATACAATATTGAAAAGGGAAAACTGAATCATTGGATAGAATAGCTGAACTTCTGGTGGGTGGGGAAGGTTTTAAAATGTCCTGCATTGAATAACTTAAAGGTTTATTGCAGAATAAACCAGCAGCCATTCCTTCTCAGTGACAGTCATTATGTTCTAATGTTTTCTCCCTTTGCAGCCTTTTTAAAGCCATCCATTTGTTCTTCTAAAACCTTTGTCCAAGTTGAGCACGATGCCTTTCCCACCCAGAAATCTTTCAGTCTTCTTTCATGGTCACCACTCAATCTTCTGGTGGGGACACATCCCCCTCTTGGCCATCTGGCCACACTCGGGTCCTGTTTGAGCACAGCCCCCTCTGTGCTAAACCCAAGCTTGTTAAACTCATCTGCAAAACCTTTGACGAGCTCTGGGCCAGAATCTGTCATCCGAACCGTGGTGTGCTATGCCTTAGGACAGAGGTGACCCCATTAAAACCACTTAGAAGCACGCATACTTAGGACTTAATGTTCATCTGCTCCCACGTGGTTCTCCTGATCGTTTCACATCCCTGCCAGTCTTCTCTGAGCAACCCGTGGACGTTATTTTTGCCTACATCCATCCTTTCCATCCTTTAAAAGTAAAGTCCAACAAATAAGTAACTAGGATTAAAGTAAAAATGGAAACATAATAGAAGCATGGAGAAGCAATTATTATTTGCCTTTCCTTGGAAGAGAATAAGATGGAATTAAGAAATAAAAGGTCGTGTCAACAGCATGACTTACTTTTTTACATGTGAGGTTACTGAAATTTAATGGTATGAATTTTGGTACCACTGACAGCCAACTGAGTATTCACACTTAATCCAAGTGCCAGAAAAATGGTCAAAGCTCTTCTGAGTACAGCCTGGTACCTCACAGGAGAAGACTGTTTTGCTTCTTTAACTTTTCTAGCTCATTTGCTGCCTGAGACAGGAATCCTTTAGCATGACGAGTACATGACCACCTATTAAAAAAAGGGTTTATGACACATTCCTGTAGAGGCAATGTGGTCACGGTGGGAAGCTGCTCGTTCTGCTCTGATCAGTACCAAACTGTACCTCAGCTATGACTCAGGAATCCACACGTGGAGTGGAACTGCATCCAGCTTGGTGTAAGCAGAGTATTTCTCAGCCCATGCAAGGAGTTTATCAGCTGTATGTGAAAGAATATTATCTTTCCATTCATTGAGTGAGCTCAGAATATGCTTAAGTAATCGAAATGTGCACTGTCAGCTTTACTCCCTTTTCTTGCTAACTGAATATTACACAGCTGCGTTTGGTGCTAGATTTAACCCTAGGTGCCATGTTCATGCTCAGGAAAACGGAAGAAAAAGATGTCTGGTGTGCAGGGTTTCTGTTGCTCAACAAAGGAAGTGCTGAAGTGCATGCCTAAATGCTTTGTTTTATTGCAGCCTTCATCAGCTCCCAGTCTGCCCCTCACAGATTACAGTATGGGAAGAAGTCCTGGCTTTCTGTTTCCTCTGCAAGTCCATTTGTCTTTGCAGTTAGAGAGACTTTTGCTTATATGAGCGGTATGGACTCTGTCGCTGTCATTTGAGCTACTCAGGCTTCTTAAAATGATCACTCTCAAAGACTTTACTTTGGATTGGGAAATTCTCCCACTGATAAAATTGCTGCTTCCTTGCTTATTGAGGTCACTGGATGGTCTACAGGAAAATGTGTGCGAGGGGCTTCTTCAACATTTTTTACATACTGCAGTTATTTTAACGTCTGTTAAAATAGGAGCACAACGGTGGAACTGCATGAAGATCATGGTATAATGAGATGCAGCAGATGACTGTAGCATAACAGTATTTTAAAGAGGGAGATACAGTTGGTGAGCCAATAACTCAATCATCATCTTTTTTTCTTTCATTATTCAGCAGCCTTGTACTCAGAAGCACATCACTCAGATCACAAATGAAGTTTATATTAGTTCAAGTGGATGTTACAAAACCAGTCCCAAGCTTTGATCAGCTAAACTGAATGCTACATTTCAGATGGCAATAAACAGCCAGATCCTTACAAGGACAGAATAGCCTCAGAAATGGCACTGCAGCCATGTGAGGTGCTGAGCACCATCAGATCACGGCTGTGCCACCAGGCATTAAGGTGACCCATAGCAGGGGATGCAGCCTGGGACCTAAGCTTGTCCTTGCTCCCACCAGTGCCTTACACTCTCGTGTTGAGAAGTCTGCATTTGAATGTTGAATTCTGAAATTGGCCTCTATGGGACTGACTCTCCAGAACCTTTCGCTGAGGTGCTTTAATTAATTTACCAGTTTCCCTGCTGAAAGTTTTCAACATCCCCTGTGATCCAAAGAGGAAGCTAACTGCCATTGCAGCACAGGGATCAGCTGAGACAACACAAAATGGTCTCTTGACAGTGTCCCTTGGTAATAACTAGATACAGACCAAAAATCACTTATGAACCAGATGCTGTTCTAAAGGTTCCTAATGACAATTGGGTTAAGCACTGTAGGAAAAGGGGGAAAAAAATAAATATAAAAAAAAAGGAAAGAAAAAGTGAAAAAAATGATGAATACATCTCTACAAATGATGTGATCAAAGTAAAATACCAGTCTCATGCTCCTGAGGTAGGTAGAATTCTCAATTAAATCGATGAATATTTGTTTCCTCCAGGGTGGCACAATTACCTTTGCTTAAAATCAAACAAAAATTGGTTTCTCTTCCAGAGAGTAATGAAGCAGCCTAGCTTTCTTAAATATTGCCTTTCCTGTTCTCTGAAACATTGATTCTGTCCATTAACTGGAACACCATTACACTGCAGATTGACCCGAAACATTCTGTGCAAAAAGGGAAGAGGCTGGTGCAGAGCTTCCAGCTCAGATGCAGTGTTTGTTTCCCATGGTGGTCCTGGTGGTCAGCTTTGTTTTATGAACTGACTTGACTGAGGGTTTGATGGGAGGTCAAGTGAAGCACCTAGCACCTTCCATCGCACCTCAGTTCTGCAGCCTCTTCTTACCTGGTGAAGCACTTAAATAGGCTTAGCTGCCACCCAGAGTAAATAAGTGCAGTGGCATTTGGGTACTTTCAGAGAGAAGTGATGACCCAGCACCTTGAAGAGGTTGTTGCTTTGCCACTGCACCGAGTGAATCGAAGCAGGCTTTTGCTGAACAGATCACAAAAAGTCAGTGCATTAGGTTTTTCTTCACAGCTGAGTGCCATAAGCTGGAAACTGCAGTCAGTGGCCATGATGCTGACTTTAGTAATGCTGAATTGTCCCCACTGCCTGGCAGGCTTCTTGCTGTCCAGCTCCCCAGCTTGCTAACAGAGTTTTTTAGCACTGCAGTACTCAAAGTACGGAGCACAATGGTATCCATGCATTGGCTAGTGAAAAAATTCTGTATTTCGCAAAAGGAAAAAAAAGAAAAGCCTGAAGATCTCAGCATCTAATGCTGTGCTCTGCTCTCTTCTGTAACGAGTCTATTACTATAATTTCTCTTTCAATTTTCAGCAGAGATAAAATATGATTAAAATAGAAGCTGCAGTTCCTCTTTCTACCTTCCCTTATGCTTACTGGTCTACAGTCTTCTTTCTAATGCAAGCTTAACACCTGCCATTTTCTTTTTATTCCTCTTTTTGCTTCCTTGTCTGATATGGGTAAGCTGCATTGCTGAGAAAAGGCAATAAAATGTAAAAACAAAAGAGCTTTATTTTGTAAAATCCCCATTATCTTTGATCTCAGTCCAACGCTGTGCTCTCCTGCGTCATTTGACTTAAAGGAGCTGTTCATTAATTGAGCGTGCGTTACAGATCTTAGCTGAGGCATGCTGCACCAAGAGGCCGTGCTGATCATTTGCAGGGAGCAACTGCATCAACAGATGAGAAAGCTTGAAAATAAGCTCAGACTTTGTAGAGGCAGAAGAGGAGATGACTCACGTAGTTAGTCATGTGAAGTGACTGGGGCACAGCACCGGGATACAGTTTTTGGCCAGAGAAGCTGTGGATGCCCCGTCCCTGAAGACACTCAAGGTCAGGCAGGATGTGGCTCTGAGCAACCTGCTCTAGCGGTAGGTGTCCCTGTTCAGTGCAGGGGAGTTGGACTAGCTGGCCTTTAAAGGTCCCTTCCAACTCAACTCCATGGTTCTGTGATTCTAAGTTTTTCTAAGTTAAGTATAAAAAGACAGAACTGAAATGTATTGGTTTCCCCACTTGCCACTTAAATATCAAAATGACCTTTGAGGGAAAAAAAAGGACATATTGAGATTACAAGTGCTTGTCTCTATGCAAGTGTAAAACATTGTAATTGTTTGCTCTTACGGTATCTGGAAGCACTTCAGGCATCCTTGCAAGCACAGAATGATTTGACCTTGGCTTTTTGTTTTGTCTGTGCTGTTTTGAAATTTATGTTGATCATCCATATTTTGTTGCAACTGTTTATATTTCTGAAGAGCTACATTTATATCAGAGGATTTCTGCTACCTAAAATGAGAGCCCTAAAGGACACTGTAGTGTGAATGTGACTGCTTCTGCAATCCCTCATCTAAGGTGAAGAAATCTGGAAGGGGGAGGGCAGAACCTGATGATAGCTTTATCTGATCTGAAAGGTGCTATGAACCTCAGCAGTGTAACAAAGGATCTCTGCAAAGCTGCTGCTGTTTTCCAGTCTTGAAATGTTGCTATAAGAAATCTTGTCTCTTTAGAGATTAAATATACGTGTACGTATATCTGTATGGATATGGATGGTTACCATTTTTATCCACAGAATGGTAAAGTTAGTGCTGTTCCTCCACCATACAAACAATGCTGTTGCCAGTGGACAGTGCAGGCTGTTGTCTCTGCTGAGTACAAATGAGAGAAGATGACTTCCTTTTTTACTTTGGACTTTCCCCCCTAGGCTAGCATTAAGCCTAAAAGTAGCAGTTATTCTAACTGTGCATGGTACCCAAGGGCAGCTTTGCTTCTCTATTTTAATTTATCTGTGTAGCTGTCTATATCTAAAATAAATTCATCTTTTGTCACTGGTACATACACACACACACACATATACTAGATGTGCATTTCCAATAGTGCATTTGGAGCTAAATAATCTTTGTTCTATGAGTCTGCTCTGACCCATTTTCTCTCCTAAGGGTCAGTTTATTTACCTGGCAACAATACTCCTACTAACAAAACAATCTACAGGCATTTAATAGCATAAGAGCACTTTTGTTCTATTACCACTCCTAATTTTACAATACTAACTGGCAAATATCATCTCTTATTATTATTTTTTTAATATTTATCACAGTAATAACCTGGTAAAGTCATTGTCTATTCAGAAGGAGCAATTAAGAAATTAAAAGGGAAGGCAGAACTAATAGAAAATTAGTGGGTTTTTAAGTCATGCAACATTTTCCAGATTGTTCAGTAATTTTTATGCTTCAAGTATTATGTGGGATGTGGATGTCTCATATGCAGCTGCTGTTAAATGCTTAGGCTCTGGGCACTCTTACTTGTACTCCTGACAGGTGAGAGGTCCAACTCAGGGTACCTTAAAATTTGAGAGAGCCGTAATGAGTAAATATTGCTATAAAACTGCTTGTAGTAGCAGTAGGAGAGGATGTTTTTTCCCTTCTCCTCGCTCCCCAACACTCCAAACCCCAGGCAGTGTGTAGTGTTATGAACAGTGAAAATCGTTCGTCCCTGAGGCTGACTGCACTGTTTCCTCAGCTCTGTATAACAGAACAAAGTTCTCTATAAGAGAGGTGCATTAAACCTACAGATGATGCGTCCAACATAAACTTGGAGCATGATTCTGCTTCCTTTGAATGCAGCTCAGCGGGACCTGGATCACTCCTTGCCTGGCACACAAACTGCTGACTACAGACGAGAGAAAATGTGGTAGTGACCTGCTAGCATCTCGGGGAGGAGGCTGCATCCATCTCCTACAGTGCAGATTTTTTATCTGCTGATGGCAAAAAATTCTTCCTGCAGCAGAAGTGAAAGGTCACGTCAAGCACTTCAGTTCAGTCTTTCCACCTATACAAATCAAACACAAGCACAACTAGGACTTCTGGTCTTCTGCCAATCTGCTCATAAACTTCTGCTGTGAAAATCTTCTTTCATATCTTCTTGGACATCTCACCTATTTGCTCAATCTGCACTAACCTGTAACAGCTCCCCAGGCTTCTCTGAGCACTTTCCCTGCTTAGGTGGAGGCAGCAGACAATTAGGAACATGGTTTACCAGCCCTGGTGTTGTCTGAATGCTATTTGAGAACGCAGTTTACAGTGTAGTGAATTCTTTTGATTGCATCAGGCAGATTTTAGAGCTAGACTGCACTCACAGCCTGCATCCTTTGCATCCCAGGAGGCTATTTTATCCATAATACTTTTTTATTTTTTTTGGTTTATTAAAGCCGTATTTCTTATCCTACCAAGTTATGAGAGAAACTGAGTTTATCAGTTTAAGATAACATATATACAGCTATGAAAATGTAAAGAGAAATACATTGTTGTATATAAATCTCTGAAGTCGTTTCCATTTTTCCTCTTTCTCAAGGTGGGTTTGGGGGAGCTCAGCATTCACTGTTATTTTACAGTTCTCAAACTGGCATCTGGCTTCAGAAGAGAAAGTAGCTGATGTGGTTAGACTTTCTGGTGGCTCGTGTGGCTCTCTTCAGATTGATTGTGTGAGGTTTCAAGGAGAGCCAGCCACCTGTTTCGTCTTGGTTGTATCTGTGCATTCCTGCTGGCTGTCCTGCTCACTCTCAGAACTGTTCCTAGCACAGAGTGTGCGGCAGCACCAAATTTTCAGAGGCGAGGCCTTGAAATCAAAAGTTGCTTTGTGTTCACTGAGGTGGTTATTTTGTATGGATCAGGTGAGCAGTCTGAGCTCTGGCTTCTTCAGCCATTCACTGCGAAGGTCAGATGAGATTTCATGGGAATGTTTTGAAAATAATTGTCTAGATTCCAGGTAACTTTTTTCTTTCTCCATGTGTATTTGTTTAATTCTCCTATAGAAGCAGGCCTGAAAACAGTATATTGATGCTATCCCCCTGCTTTTGCGAATTAGAAGTAAAGGTAATTTGGGATGTGCATCCTCTGCAGAGTGACTGGTGGAGTCACCATCCCTGGAGGTGTTCAAGAAACTTGGAGATGTGGCAGTGAGAGATATGGTTCAGTGGGCAATATTGGTGGTAGGTGGATGGTTGGACTAGATGATCCTAGAGGTCATTCCCAACCTTAATGATGTTCAGCGTTCAATGACACCACAACCTGAGTGATGAAATGGGTGTGGAAAAGGTGAAATTTATTTTTTTCATGAAGATGTAGAAATGACCTTAAGTCAGTGAACAAAATGTCATTAAAGTACATTTTCGTATTCTCTAACACAATTTGCATACCTTTTGTTTTATGGGAGATGGAAAGCATGATATTGCCCATTGGGTGCTCCTTCTGCAGGACAGTCTGGCAGCTCAGAGCTCACCAGAGGATTTTACTTTTCCCTTTTTTTTTTTTTTTTTTCCTTACATCTCAAAACATGACCCACCTGGGAGGAGATGTATGCATTACTTTAGTCAGCAATCCTGTTTTTCGCTAAGAAGGAGCTTTATGCTCTTTCCCATCACAGTTTTGCCCACAGTGAACGTTTAAAACCCCTGAGTCAGGCCTTAGAAAATAAATAAGTAAGCCACACAGCTGACTTAAGGCATGATGCATGTCTTGCTGGCTTTTTGTTTCAGGGTCTTAAGCCTTAACCCTTAGCTCAGAAAGGCCATTACCAGCAGAGGCTGTGCCTTCACACACGAGGACAAAGCCCTGGGCTGAGGCGCTCCCAGTTGAGATTTCATAGAATTATAGAATGGTTGGGGTTGGAAGGGACCTTTAAGATCACCTCATTCCAACCCCCTGCTATAGGCAGGGACACCTCCCTCTAGACCAGGTTGCTCAAAGCCCCATCCAGCCTGGCCTTGAATGCTTCCAGGGAGGCGGCATCCACAACCTCACTGTGAACATAACTTGTTCCAGTATCTCACCACCCTCACAGTAAAGAATTTCTTCCTAATATCTAGTCTCAGTCTACCCTCTTCCAGTTTAAAACCATTTCCCTTTGTCCTGTTGCTACCTGCCCTTATAAAAAGTCCCTCCCCAGTTTTCCTGTAGGCCCCCTTCAGGTACTGGAATGCTGCTATAAGGTCCCCTTGGAGCCTTCTCTTCTCCAGGCTGAAGAGCTCCAGCTCTCTCAGCCTGTCCTCACAGGGAGGTGCTCCAGCCCTCTGATCATCTTCATGGCCCTCCTCTGGACCTGCTCCAACAGCTCCATATCCTTCTTGTGTTGAGAGTCCCAGATCTGGACGCAGTACTCCAGGTGGAGTCTCACAAGAGCAGAGCAGAGGGGCAGAATCACCTCCCTCACCCTGCTGGTCATGCTTCTCTTGATACAACCCAGTATACGGTTGGCATTCTGGGTTGTGCTGTACCTCTGAGTGAGCTCAAGGGTCCTCCTGCTTTTGCAGCCGCCTCACAGGATGGGACAGGACCCTGGAGGGACAGGATAAATACATGCATACGTGAGTGTATATATATAGATATGTTCCTTGTGCTTGTAGGAGAAGGCTGTGAGGCCTGGCAGAGGGCTGCTGGCTGGGATGCCCTGAATGCTCTTCATTCCAACGGGCCCCCCCACACGGTTGGTTCGGAGCCTGGAGAGCTGCAGAGGAAGCTCGGGCGCCACAAGGAAGATGGCTGTCCCCAGCACGGGCTGCCTCCCGGCGGCCCCTTTAAGGAGCGCGACCCGCAGCCGGCTGGCTCGCCCGCCCGCTTCTGTTTCGCTTCCCCCGCCCCTGCCTGAGACACTCGGAGTCAAAGCAGGTGCATGCGCAGTGTGCTGGCAGCCGGACGCGCGTGCGCAGTCACCTGCTGGATGTCACCCCTCCCACCGCGCTCCTCCCGCCGGTACATCCGGGTCACCGCACGCCCGCCCGCACGGCCGGTCCCCTGTGGTGCTTTGCGGCTCGCCCCCTCCCCCTTCTCCCCCCTCCCCTCAGTGCGGGCGGCTCCGGCGCTGTCGCCATCCGCCCCTGCCCTGCGCGGGGTCCGGCCCGGCCCGGCTCAGGGAGGCGGCGGCGGCTCCGGCGGCTCCGGCTCCGTCCGCATCGCCGGGCGGCTCGGTGAGTGCAGCGGCGTGAGGGGAGGGCGGGCCGGGCTCGCCGCAACCTCCGCGCCCCTCAGCCTCGGCGGAGCGACCCCCCTCGTACCACACGTTCCCGCCGCGGCTCGGAGGGGACGGCGCCCATCTGTTGCTCCTCCGCAACTTCTCGCGGCTCTGCCCGCCCCGCCGGTCCGAGGAGCGGCCCCGGGGCTGCCGGCCCGGCTGTGCGGACGGCCGGAACGGCGGCGCGGCGGGGAACCCGCGGTGGGGACGTGCGGCGGCTCCCACCCCGCGTGCCCCGGGCCGTGCGCTGAGCGGAGCGCGCAGAGCGGGGCGGGTTTGTCGTGGGGACGGGGTGTCCCCCGGTGCGGTACGGCGGCTGCTGGAGCTGTCGGCCAGCCTTGGGGTAAAGAGAGTCCAGCAGTTCAGAGGTGGTTCTCGTCTATTCGTTAACCGGCTGATAGAATCACATTGTAATTAGGTCTGAATTTTGATTTAGCAATACTGGCGTGTGCAACTCGGTTCTGTCTTGTTAGTTTGCAGTCTGGTGTAATATCATCTTCTTGGGGTCTTAAAGTACAACAGCCTTCTTCACAGACGTATCCCAGATAAAGAAACCAATATGCTGCTGGCTGTGGAGGTTCATGAGGAGTTTTCCTCTTTTTCTGTTCCATTGCATGTGGGTGTCAGTGTGGCAGCTCCTTCAGGTGTGGTAGCAGTGTCTCACTTCTTAAATCCCTCATTCTGAATTTCTTGTGGTGTAATGTAGAAATATAGGTGTCACGTCAACACGTGTTGATCCATAAGCCAGCAAAATGTCGAGGCTAATGCAGTGATCTATCATCTTCTCTATTACCAGCTCTGCAAAGTTTGCTTTCCTCAAACTTCTTCATTTTTCCTTTTGCATAAACAGCTTGTGCTGATTCCTTGGATCGTGTTTATACAGTAAATAAGTGTTTTCTGTAGTAGGCTGTGGCAGGTGGGGGTATTGGACAGGAGAGATTCAGCTGCTCAGCTGAGGTTACTGCTGTCAGAGCTGGAACCTGCACCAACCTGTCAGTTGCAGCCTGACGTACATTGTTACAGTGAGACACATTGCTGGGCTTCAGAAATCGTCTTCAGCTCTGTGTTGTAAGGGTAATGGTAAAAACCCAAATGACGTGAATGAAACGCTGCTCTTCTGTGGAATAGAAGTGGGTTTTGTTTGACATACAGAGAGCGCTGCATTATTGAAACAGAAGCTTTTAGTGGAAGCGTAGATAGCATTTTATTGAAATCAAGCTGTGATGTTTGTTCTTGCATATATTAGCTGTCAGAGAATAGGGACAGTGGAAAGAAACAATCCCAGAATCAGTTCTAAAATACCTCTGTCATGAAGCATTGCCATTGTATGAAAGTGAGGAACGAATCTGATCCCTTCTGTTATATAACTCACATTTGTCATCAGGTGCTCTAGATTTTCCTCATTGTTTGCAGTTTAGCTGAGGCCACCTGAGGTGAGTGATTATTGAAAGACTCTTCTGAAATCCTCCGCCTCCTCACGTGAAGCCCTTCCTGCAGGAGCCCGGCTGTCTCTTGAAACACAGTGTTAGCTGGCTCTTTTCTTGCAGGTGTAACCGTTCTGTTCTAACTCTTTTCCAGAGGTCTGTCATTTGGAAAGCAGTATGTAGGAAGGCCGCTTTGGGTTTCTATACCTGCTTAGACATAGTAAATGTAGGCTTTTTCCCCTCTGTGCTGTATCTAGGAGAATACAGATGTGCAGGCAGCCTGCAGCACTGTTGTGTTGTTGCCTGCCAGCTGGGGGTATGGATGGGAACAATCATAAAGGAGAGGTAAAACTTACATGCAGGAAGTCAGGTTTGTGTTTTAGCAGTTATGGAGTACTTGTTGCTTCTTAAGAAACAGTGCTGCAGTAAGTCAGGGTTATCACCTTTGCCTGCTCTTCCTGAAGCACGCTCTCTTTAAATTACAGCAAGAGTTGTACTCCCTGATGTTGGCAGGCTTAAGTTAAGGAGCGCGGCTCCTGACTCTTAAAGCTCATGTTAACCTCCCTGAAGTATGTTATAAATAAATATGAGACATAAAGAGAATGATGAAAATACTTCTTCAAAGCTGAACATTTTGAATGTTGTGAAATCGCATCTCCTGGAATATTAGTGGTTAAGAAAACGTGCTGCAGGTAAGGTACGAAGCCCAAGTGAATGTAAGTGCTGAATCCATGCAAGGCTTGAGTGTCAGCATTGCGCCCTTGTGGTTAGCACTGGGATGCAGAGGTGAGGAATCTTCCTGGTGGTTGTTGTGGTCCCCCCAGGTCCGTCAGAATGGCTTCAGGGGGGATGACAGTGAGGGGATGATGCAAGGAGTTAAACCCTGGCACTTAATAGCCCTGGCACCTGGAAGTGGTGAATCAGGCAGGCAGGGTAAGATTAATTTCAAAGCATTTTCCAGCTGTAAGCAATGACCAGTCGTCTGTACCTTTTGACATCTTTTCAACACCCATTCATTTGCATGTATCAAGAGTACTTGTGCAAAAGGACCATTGACTTAATAAGTCTTCCTTTAATATTAATCTGTAAGGAGTATTTATTAACTTTCCTTGTCATTGGATAATTCAATGCCTCTAATACAAGTCTACTTTTCACGTGCACAAAGACAGTGGCTTGTTTGATTGCTGTTGATTTCAGGATCTTTTATAAATCCACCTCAGTTTCTCTTCCGCGGTTCAGGAATGTTCTCTTGAGTGCCACAAGCTGGCTGCTGCAGCTGGCAGAATGTTTCAAACTGTCTGAAATTTGCTGAGAGTAACAGGCTGTCTTCTATAGGTGGTGTTTTACATTTGCCGTTCCGCTGCCTATTGGAGGCAGAAGTACAGCAATTATATAAACAGCAGAGCTTAGCAGAAACTACCAACAAACAATGAATAGCTTTAGAATTGACGAGGTAAAGCTGGAAGTATTTTTAGTTACGGCACTTTTTCCCGTGTTCCCCATCTCCCGTGGTTTTAATTGCATTCTTCTTTTTAGAACTAACATTTTGTCTCCTCTGTCATGTGGAAGCCTGACGCGCAGAGAATACCTTCGCTGTGGAGACAGTGAAACCAGTTGCAGGCAAAGCAATTGAAAGGTGAAAGTAAAATGGTGTGTTGTGCCTTTTGCTCTCGATGACTTGAGTCTCAAGGTAGTTCAAAGACAGTCACAGATAAGAGGTAAAGGCTGACAGCGTCTTTCCATTCTTCCAACCTTTGTCGCTTGCTTATGCTGTCGGCTTTGTTTGCTGTTGCTACCGGCTGTATCATATGGTCTTAGTTAAATGCTTAATGGCTTTTTATCTTCGGTTAACTCTCGAAGTGTAAAGGCTGGCCATGAAGTTATGATTTCTAAACTGACGTAGGGGCCAGGCTTCTTTTTTTAGTGTGCTGTAACTGTTTTATGTGTTTGGGGTACTATTTTTGTCTACCTGATTTACTCTAACCTCAATTGTAATACTGCATTTGGGGAATACCGTGTGACTGACCAAAGCCTGGGTTTTTTCAGCTACACAGAATCGTTATGGATCTGTAGGAAAAATCAGAGACTGAACATCTCTGAAATAAAATAAGTACTAACTCCAAGTGTATGAAAACTGATTTCCTCTAGCAGTGTTTCTATAGGAGGCTTTTTTTGTCGTGATTTAGTGGAAGTGCGCTATGGTTTGTGATCTTATTTACAAAGTGCTGCTCTGGCTTATAGATCTACAGCACTTGGGGTTCCCAGGTGGTCTCAGTGCAAATAGTAATTGGGTCTGGGACAGCTTAGCTTGTGAGATTGAGTGCATTCAGTTTGGTGTGGCTGTACTTACTAAAATAGCCTGCCTTGCAAAACAGGCCTTCTGTCTGCCACCCACACCAAACCCTAAAGCCTCATCTTGTGGGAGTTAATACACTGGTCTGGAAGGCTGATTCTCATCAACGTATGCTCCACCTGAATTGGTGACCACTAGGCAAAAGAAGTTCTGTACCAGCAATCAGTTTATGTATGAGGAAGTGGGGCAGGAGGCTGTCCTAGATACATCCTTAAAAGCCCTTTTTACATCCGCCTGCATGCTTAACCATTCTCTGGTAGCACGAAGCTGCTCTGTGAGCGAGTTCTGTTTAACTGGAGCAGTTCAAAAGCCTCTTAAATTCAGCCAGGAGGTAATTCTGGTTCTCCTTCAGCACTCGATGATTAAATTAAATGGAGTGTTAGGGTGAGTAACTTCTGGTGTGCTATACAAGGTAATAGATGAGTTCCTAGGAACCCGAGTTGTAAATTAGCCGACTGGTAAGCCCTGTTTCTGTGACATGTGGGTCTAGCAGTTGTATAATTTCAGAAGTCAGATGTAATTGAGTGTGCTTCCAGTCAGGTGTGGCACTGGGAGACTACTGTTCTCTTTATTTGGATTTATAGGACTCTAGAGGGTAACATCCTCGCACACACGGAAATCTTTGTCTTTGTGCTGGACAGCAAGGGGCTTGCTTCTGCTTATGTACAACATTAATCTTTTTAGTGCAAAAAGTGTAGTTTTCTGAACCCTAGGCTGTCTGTTCAAAGTCACTGATAGACTGAAATCAACTTAGAGGAATGACTAACATATATCCATAGATCTATTTCTTAAAAGCAGAACAAACCTCCCTGCCTGTTTACTGTCTGCCTGAGAGGTTTTGCTCTCACGAAGTGTGTTCTGGGCAAGAGCTTGAAAAGCCAATTCATTTCTTTTCTGTTACATTTGCACCTTTAATGTGCTGAGGCATATGGTTATTTGAAACTGTTCCTTCTTAATGTGGAAGCGAGATGTGTAACCACCAGGCTTTTCCAAGCTTTGTCTTGAAGGTAAAACTGCTGACCTTTTATATAAACGAGGATCATATGGACAAGACAGAGCATTGTATGGGGACTGATAATGAGCAGTATTTAATTAATTTAGTATTTGGATTTCCTACTTGTGTTTTGTGAAAAGCTGTTTGTCAGTCAAACATCCAATTGAATTGTAATTGTAGTTTTGTAGTTTATTATACTGGGTGCTTCTTGTGCTCACATGCAGCTGGCTAAAGTGGTACTCTTGTGAGTGCTGAAGTACTTCGTGTGCTTTAGCAGGGCTTACCTTTGCATTTCAGTTCAGGGCTGAGTTCATTTCTTAGCAGTAATAGCAGGATGACATGACCTGGTTGGTGTCTCCTAGCCTGAACCTTAGAGGGTGATGTTCTAATAGCTTTCAAGCATCCAAACATATCCAAAGTTGTTTTCTTTCCAGAAAGCTTTGTTTTTTAGCAACATTCAAACTTGTCCTGGAGAATCTTCTAGCACTTCTTAATAAGCGTGGGGTAGAGTTGTGTCCCAGGAGGTAATTGTTGCAGGTGAGAATGGCAGTAACACGTAGGAAATGGCAGCATAGTATGCTATTGATTAAGACTTTGAGCAAATACTGTTATATAGTGATGTTAATATTGTGTCAGGTGTTCAAAAGAATTTCAGTCAAAGTACTTCAGTAGCTGCCAAAAGTGAGGCTTGGGAACAGATGTTCTAACTGTATTCTTGGGATTTTTTGACAGCTCTTCAAGCAGCTCTGGTGCGCCTGAGCTCCGCAGCAGGGTGTTTCAGCAGGGTTTGTGCCTCCTGCGTTGCTCCTCCTCCCTTTCCTTGTTTTGGCCCCATTACAGTCCTATGAAAACTCATTTCTAATAATCATTAATCCAGTCAGGCAGCGTGGTGGAAGAAAAGCTGGGATGGAGGTAATGTCTGAGGTGAGGAGCGGTAGCAGTAAGCTAGGAGGAGGAGCGGCTCATTTTGAGCTGAAAGTAGGAGAAAATGAGAACTAGAGTCTGGGTCTGAGCTGGGGACAACTTGTTCAAAAACTAGTGGGGAGAAAGAGCTGGGAGCTTCTGGGCTGTGTGAAGGCTGTCAGCATGGTACTGTCTGAGGGGATGTGTAGGAGTTATGATGGTAATCTGTCAGCGGGTTGGGCTCATCAAGGGAAACGGGAAATTGCTGGACAAAGAAAATATGGGATGAGAAGAATTGACAGGAGAAGCAAGAGGGATTTGGGTCTCTTGGATGAGGATATGTTGGAAGAAAAATTAGGGACAGAAAACTTGTAGAGATTGGACAACAGTTAAATAAAACATCAGAGTTTTCTCTCCTCCCATTCATAGATGACCTATCTTGCCACTTCAACCTGGTATGTGGCGAAGTGATAGAAAGCAGTGCAGTGAGCAGATGGTTCTGGTTCCATTCATGTGGCCCTTGGCTACAAGGACGAACTGACTGGACTCATCTCCTAGTTAAGGCTATATACTTGTTTTTTTTCCTGTGAGGTTAGGAACAGAGTGCTCAGAAGGCAGCCTTGAATGCACAGCTGTATCTGTTGCTTTGGTTAGGACCCCTGCTTTATCCCCAGGACCAAGTGACTAGTGCTTGTTTCGTTCTGTCCTTCAGTACCTTGCCACATTCTCTTAAAATCTTGCTTCAGAAATTAACTTTCTCTTGGATAGTGTGGTACTGTTTTCTGTACAGTTATTTGTTACCAGAACAGTCTGGTGAGATGAGGAAGTGGTTTGCTTCCTATTTTACACATGAGCAAAGGCACGAAGGAGAGAAGTTCAGATAGTTCTGCATGCGTGGCTAGAAATGACTGGAACCCCAGCCCTTTTAGAATAGTTTACGTATTACAGCCACATCCCTATCAGATGTGCTGCTGTTTTCTTGCTGTGGTTCCATTTCAAGACTGTTTTTGTCTCTTTGGGCTTCCAGTCACCGTTACTGAGTTGGAGAATGCAGCAGTGAGCACAGTCTTTCAGGTTATTGCAGCAGCAGCACACGGTTGTTTCGTTTTGCTAGAAAGACAAACTTATTTCTAGAATTATTTTTTCCTCATGTAAATATTTGCTTGCTCAGAGAAATGAGGAAGGATTAATTCTGGCATTGTGTGACTCTCAAGAACTCATACTGTGGTATTAGGAACTCCCACTGACTTCTGATATTGATACAGATAGTGATGTTTCCTGCATTCCTGAGCTGCACTGTAGTCACGCAGCTTTAGGGCCAAACTTGAAGGTCAAACTTCCAGGTGCTGTAAAAATACACCTGTCAGTATTCAGATGGTGTGGCAAAGTCATGGTGGTAGTGCAGCTTTATTAGCAGAATTTGGGATAACCAATTCCTTTCTCTTCTTTTTGGTGAAGGAAGGAGGGATGAGCTTGCTTTTATTTCTCAGCGGAGGCTCTGTTTGAGTCTTCCACGTTGCTCTGCTTAGCTGTTCAGTTTGATAGGCAGCCCTGCTGGAGGGTAGTCACTGGAAGGGAGGAGCTGTGAGCGCTGTCTGTTTTGTAGAGCCCTGTGGCTTCTCACGTTTCTCTTAGAAGAGCCGTATCTGTTTATTCTGTCACTGGAAGGAAGGGTAAAACGCCTTTGCTATTCTTTTTTGGATCCTCCTACTAACTCATCATCCAGTTTTGCCTGGGGAGCTTCTGCTTAAGATAAGTACTATGAATGTGGCTTATCCTGGTTAGAAAGCTGCATGGTATTTTAAAGGGAGGAAAAAAGGTTTACTCCTGGGTAAAGAAAAGAACAGCAGCCTCTGCTGATGAAGCTGTGGTTTTTTGCCTTTTCTTGCCAGGCCTACTGTGTTGGCTTCTGTTCAGTTAATGTTTGGCTGATCAGCTCTGCAGCTAGCAGGGCTAGGAACGCTTTGGCTGTAGGTTTCTCTTGAAGGCTTTGCATTCACTGGCAACGAATACCTTGAGTCTTTAAAGTAGAAATTTCTGTGCCCTGTAAGGGAGGAGAAGATCACAGGAGTAGTTTGGATCTGAAAACTCAGACGGTACTCCGGGTTTTTTTAGAAGCACAGCTGGCTGCTGATGTGATACTGGCTATGTGACAAGCAACTTGAGAGGCTTTCATGTTGAATAGTAATGTTTACGTTTGTAAAGGGCACAGAAACAAAAATATTAAACAATCAGAGCCTTGGGTGCTGTTTTCTGGCCTTATGCAGGCTTTCTGTGTGCTGAGCTCTGTGATCTGTCAGCTCTACCCACCTTCACTTCTGTGGGTGGATTTATGCAGTTTAAGTATCTTCAGTTCAAGTAAGAACTGTAGTGACACTTGGTAAAGGAACATGAAGTACAACATGCTGAAGCACAGCTACGTGTGGGTGAGTCAGGCAGGAGCTGGGAGTAGCAGCCCAAAAAAAGAAGAGGAAGTACAGTCATTATAAAACTTCATTTAAAAAAAGACAAACAAACAAACCCCAGCAGCCATCTGTCAAAAGAGGATGGGAATGTAATAAACTAATACACTTGGTGTCTTACAGTTTCTTTCTGTATTTAGATTGTGTGTATGTAAATACATAAATATATAGACATCAGATATGCACCCATGTACTAGCGTGTGTGTCCACATACTGTACAGTATAGTTAGCTATGTCATAGAATCATAGAATGGCCTGGGTTGAAAAGGACCACAATGATCACCTAGTTTCAACCCCCCTGCTATGTGCAGGGTCACCAACCACTAGACCAGGCTGCCCAGAGCCACATCCAGCCTGGCCTTGAATGCCTCCAGGGATGGGGCATCCACAACCTCCTTGGGCAACCTGTTCCAGTGCGTCACCACCCTCTGAGTGAAAAGCATCCTCCTAATATCTAACCTAAACCTCCCCTGTCTCAGTTTAAAACCATTCTCCCTTGTCCTATCTCTATCCACCTTCGTAAACAGATGTACCCCTTCCTGTTTATATGCTCCCTTCAAGTACTGGAAGGCCACAGTGAGGTCTCCCCATAGCCTTCTCTTCTCCAAGCTGAACAATCCCAGTTCCCTGTGGGAATACAAGAAAAACTGTTCAGAGCGGTAGCTGTGGAACAAGATAAACAGCCGTTCCTTCAACCTTTCTTCATAGGAGAGGTGCTCCAGCCCTCTGATCATCTTAATGGCCCTCCTCTGGACCTGTTCCAAGAGCTCCACGCCCCAGGCCTGGACACAGAAGTGTCACAAGTACTCCAGTAGGGCACTTTGGAGCCCAATGGATTTGAGCTGCTGTGGAACCACATGTATTTTTAGAAAACAAATATTTTAATTGCTGGACAAAATACTTAAGTGATTTTCAGGCCTTTGTTTTGCTATGCCACTGATAGAGGCTTTGCTTATGCTCTTGTTCCATCTGTTGGGGGCAGGTCCTTTTTGCCAGGGTACAAGTGTGTGTACACTCATCAGAGCACGCTGTGTGTTGCTGACAGTTGTCAGGAAATAAAACACTGACTGCAATAAGGTGCAGTTCTCACAGTGTGTCGGTTTTACGCCACTGCCACAATGATTCAGTGCTGCTTAATGTTGTTGTCTTGTTGTATATGTAATAGATTCAGAAAAAGAACTAAAAATCACTTCATACATTCAAGTAATTTGTATTTCATTTCCACAACTGTAAAGCTTTAGCTTGCTTAGAGAGCATCATCTTCAGTCCTAGTACCAAAGCCAAATAGTTTCTTTAAAATGAAAAGCACAGTTGTTGTGCTTAGAATTGGTCTGGTTCCTAGCTTTAAATCAGAGCTTTGGAAAAGCAAACAGCAAACAAAAAAGCAACTAAAGATATTTGCTTTAGTCCTGGTCAGCTGCTGCTCTTGGCAAATGACAGCGGTTCATTTTTGTTGCGTGTTTGTAAATTAGGAGGAACTTTGTGTAACAATGCAAGGTACTTTTAATAACGTGTTTTTCTTATGATTGCTGTTTTGTGGCGATTCTTCAGTATGTCTTTTTTCTAAGGGCAGCGCTCAGTGTTAATGAAAGCTACTGTTTCACTTCATCCTTGGAAGTTCAGAGGAAAAAAATGAAGATAATGAATACAATCCTTGTTAGATGACTGAATAGTCATCTTATTTAGGATAGTGTTTTATAAATGACCTATTTCTTCCAAAATACTTTGGGCGCTCTTGTGTTGGTTTTTGTTTGATTTAAAGCTGGTTTAGTTAAGGCGTCCCTTTTTTCCCGTTTCCTTAGGAGGTCTCAGAGCTCTGCTTCCTGCACTTCATCTGCTGCCCTTCACTGAAAGGAGAGCACCTAATAAAAGTGTTTTTTATTTCATCAGCCGGTTATTGCGTGTAACGTCACCTCTTCATTGCTGCCGTCAGCTGTGCCGAGCTCCGTAAGTTGCTGAGACTGCTGTTACAGGATGGGCTTATAATGGAAACTTGAAGTCTGTGCTGCTTGTGGGCAGTGAAATAGAAGTAACTGGAAGGTAGGCTTTGTGCTCTTGTCTCATGTCTGGTCGGGTAGTTTCGTTCTTATTGCTCTGTCCTTTCTAATCCTCTTTTATTGGACGTTTATTTAGAACGTTCTTCTTGCTCATACCTCAGGAAATGTCTGTCATAGGGAACATTCTTCGTGTTTTCCTTTTGACCCACACACTTCTCTCTGCTTTGTTCTCCTCTTTATATTCTTAGCAACAAAATGGTTGGAGTAGGTGCTACTTGCAATAGCTAATTTGGTAGTGTGATAAGCCTGGTTGTTATCCAGGCGCTTCCTTCATCGAGCATTGTTAATGCTTGTAATCATCTCTGGAGAACTGAGGCTAGAACTACCTGAAAAAGGCATTTCTAACTGTTGAGCTCTGAATTGAGCTCATTAGTTTGAGTTGAGTAGTTTGAACCTTTCCGTTTTGGTTTCATTTCTGCCACCTTCTGACCATTCAGGTTTGGAGATAAAAGCGTACTCACTGGGGTCTGCTCTTCAGCTCCTCACATGGGGCGGGTCTGGTCAAAAGGCCAGACTGGTTCTGTTATAACTGTGTGTGTTGGTGGGTTTTTCCTTTGCACTGTGGTTCTCAGGATTTCTCAGTACTTGTAATCGGGGCAGACCGTGCCTGCAGGAGTTTAGTTTTCTGACAGGTGCTCCTTTTGGGTCTGAGTAGGTTTTATGATACAGAAGTGAGCCTTTATTTATTTGTCTCTGAAGCGCAACAAGCACTGCTCTTATCCATTCCAAATCAGTGCTTCCTGGGGGGAAAAAAGAAGATAATTTCCACTTCTTCAGTGAAACTGATTTTCAAGGTCAAGAACTCAAACTTTTCTGATGGCAGGAGAAGCTAAGTCAGTATCTTTTTCATTAACTAGGATAATTAGTGTTTACCACAGGCTGTAGATAACAAAGATCTGCATGTTTCAAGAAGTATTATCTCTTGATCTTCATAATGACTAAGTTCTGAGTTACATCAGAGTAATTCTGAAGAGGTGGTTGGGCTGAGTGTTCAGATGGCTTTTTTATATACCTGTGTTCTGTAGGTTAGTTACGGAGAGAGAACTGTGTGGAAGTTCCTCTCTAACACAGCAGCCGTGTCCTCAGTGCAGGAAGCTCAGCCTCCGCTTCCTCCTTCGCTGCAGCACACAGCTCCAAATAATGGGCTGTGTACCTTGCAAAGTGGCACGGATTTAGTCTTTAAATAGAAATAGTGTGGTCATTGTTTTAAATATGCTGCATTGTTGTTTAATAACTTCTGAGAAATAAATTTGAAAAATACATCTGAAAGTTGCAGCCCCAGAACTCTCCTGCTTAACGAGCCATGCACCTATTACAGTTGATTGGCGTGTATCAATTTGATCTAAGTCTGTGTGCAGTTTGCAGAAAAGCAGAGTGCATACCAAGACTGAAGCGGTTCATCAGAGTAGGAAGGATGGAAATGCCTTGTCTGTTTGTCTGGTAATGGGATCAGCTCTGTCTAGCTATCACATTTATAAGAAAGTGATTAATATGTGTCTCGTTGCCCATATGTTGACTCTTTGGAAGGTGAATCCCAAAGGTTGAGTTGTTCTGATCATGCAGGTACGTAATTTGGATGATTTGAAGAGATCTGTCCATTCTGGTGTGATGAAACGAACTGTAACAGTATATTGCAAAAACAGAAGTAGCTGTCAAAGGTGTAAACTGAGTTGTTTTCATTTAATAGTTTTGCCTGTCCCAGTTCATGTACCAGTTACCTTGCTCTAAATTGACTAGGGAAGTTGGTCTGAGTACCAAACAAGGGGACTCTCCCTGTGTTAGCCCAGGTGTGTTTGTGTTGGTGCAATGGAGGAAGCAAGACAGTGAATGTTTCTTCTGCTGGCAGTCACAGCTTAAAGTAAAACAGGGTAGAAGCTCTAGTTTGTCTGAAGTTTTAGAGGGACCAAAGGAAACAAAAATCTCTCTTAATTTTATACTGAAAATGCTCTTTAGAAAGTCATTCTGTTGCAATAGTTGAACTTCCTGCTTTCTCCCATACGTGACATTTGTTTTTAACAAAGTAATCACAAGGAATTGGTTTGCACTAATTCACTCCTAATAAATGTTAAAGCCTTTCATTTATCTGTGAAATCCTTTGGCAGGCCTTTCTTCTGACAGACAAAAAGGTGTGCAGTCCTCCTGTCTGTGTCGTTGTGGAAAATGAGCCAGGGGATTGAACTGTGGCCTGTGTCAGTGCTGCACTCTCTTGAATGTGAGGCTTTTCCATTAAAGACCTTTTTTCTTTCAGCATGGTTTGTTAGCTTTCTAAAAGGAGACCTAAGGATGTGACTCAACTTTACTGAAGGAAGGAAACATGAGATGTAGCTGTTCTCCTGTTCTGAGCTTACAGCAGACCTTTGCAGAGGGCTCAGTACTGTTGCTAAAAAACGTAGAACTGCTCATGGGAAATAAGGAAAGCGTGGCTGTGTGGATGTTCTTGGCTTTATAAAAAAAGCTGTAGCTATTAACACCATCTTGCATGCAGGTAAAGTAAAAAGCATCCCCCCACTTTATTCAAATCATTTGAATCTGTAGGAGTCTGAAGGCCTGTTCCCCCACTCCACACATGCACGCACCCCACAGAGTGCCACGAACCCTACTTGCTGTCAGATAAGAGTTGGAGATGGTTGATCCAGTGCAGCTGACGTGTCAGAAAGCAGGCGAGCTGTGGAAAGGGGGACAGCAATAATGCTAGCTCTGCTCCTTTATAGAGCTCTAAATCGCTTTCATTTGCAGGTCTGAACGCAATGGATGGTGTTCTGAAGTGCAGCTTTACAATAAAGAAAAATAACCAGTAAAACCCCAGATAATCAAAAAGCCCAACACCCTGGTGGCTTTGAAGCATTAGCTCTTCCCACTCCTTGGGCAAGGTGTGAAGTGGATTTTCATGCTTAGCATACAGATGCCAATAACGGACTGAACTAATCTAAACTAATCTTGCTGTTCTAAAATGTGGCTCCGCAAGCTGGGCCAAAGAAATCTTGCTGACCTTTGGTCAGTCACTAACCTGCCTTTAACAGTGCCCTCTGAAGCTGTTGAAAGAGGATTTTATTTGTTTTTAAGGCACAACTGGAAGCTCCTCTGAGCCGTGCAAACAGTCGTCTTTGCATTCAGTGCAGCTGGGGAAGGTGGAAGTGCCCAATATTTCGATGTGCAAACAAAGTTGTGATATGATTGAATGACTGACACAGGACTTCTGCCCTGTGAGTTTATTCTTCATCTGTTTTGGTGCTTGGCAAGTTTGTTCTTTAAGAAACAGACAAAGTGAAGAAAGAGGCCTTCAGGAAAGCAGAGATGGGAAGGGAATAGGTGGCAGAAGAGGGGCTTCACTAAAAGCACACCACTGTACCATCATCACCTTTTTCTGCTTGTTTGTAGAGGCTCTGCGTGCTGTTCAGAAAATGGCTGACCCAGTTTCTTGGCTAGTGAATTAGTATGTGTGCCTGCTTTCAGTAAAACCTATTCATAGACCAAGCTGATGTTGAAAACTGCTTAAAATCTTGAAACATAAGAGTAGGATACTAACCTACTTACCTTAGGCTTTGATTTCAAGGCACTTGAGAGGTAATGTGATAAAGGTATATACAGCAAATAACATGGCCTAAGCTAATGGGAAATGAATTGCTCTTCATGGAACGTGAAGTTGACATCCAGTTTTCAGGCAGTAGGCTTAAAGTAAATTAAATCAGACTTTTAAATTAGTTACTGTGTGGGGAAAAAACTTTGGCACTTGCTGTCAGCGTTGGTTGAACGGGCTGAAGATGTTCATAGCTATTCAAGATGCAGATATGACTTCTGGTCCAAAAAGTCTTTTAACTACCTCTGAAAGAGTACCATGTTGTTAAATACCTGCTGTTGGGCTAGGTGGACATTTGGTGTGAATCATTTTGGCTGTTGTTCCCTTGCCAGAAAACCCCCATCTGGATTCTTTCAGTGTGAGTGTAGTGGATAGTGGTCCAAGTGCACTGTCAGTATTGTGCTGCAATATAAAAATCCTTTAACTTAAAGAGAAGGTTGAGGGCTTGGGTTTGGCCTCTGTTTTTAGCAAGTATAAAAAGCAAAGAAGATATTTTAGGTAAAAAAAAAAAAAAAGAGCCTTCAGGTAAGAAGATATTCATCTTTAAGTGATGCTGTATTTATAGCTTCTGTAACAATAAGAACACTTCACTACTTGTTCTCCTGGCAGTGCTGAAAATCAGCGTATTTGAAGTAAGTGCTCGTTGTGATACCAGCTGTGAGGTTTCATTTTAACACCAAAAAATGATGTTGGAAGGAAACCTGTCCTACCTTTGTGAAGTGCACTGGGTATGGAGCCCTCTGCCTTGAGAGCTGCTTGTAGGGGTGCTGAATGGAGGGAAAGTAGTTCTCTCCACTTCGTGTAAAGCCCATAGTACTGAGGTGGAGTGGGGGCAGGAAGAATGCAGGTGCCAATTACCAGCTACAGCAGCTTTCGGAGAGCTGCTCTTAACGTTACTCAGTGCTAAACAGACTTGTTTTGTCTGGAATTTTACAATTCAACTTAGTTTAAAGATAACACGCTGCTAATGGGTGGTTATTTTCCAGTGTTAGCACTCTGCTTTTCCTCCCTTTATGTGAGTACTGTAAAGCTCGATTGTTGATACTGTCTGCACGAAACTGGAATTATTTGGCTGGTTGAAAATGAGACATTACTTGTAGCACTCTTGGTTCAGGTTGGTTTTGTTGAAGTGATTCCTGTTTTTATTCAAATACTGTTAATGTAAGCTGATTTTTACTGACTAATGTGTCAGTAAGGGGGAGCAGTTTAATGAACGTGTATTTGAACATGCCTATACAGCTAAACCAAAATAAACTTAACCTTTCTCCTACTAAAATCTTTGAACGCTTTGTCCTAATCTGAAGGCCATCAAAAGGCAGTAAGATGTATTGAAGTAAGCCAGAATTCAGCTCTGCTGCAGGTGCTAATTCTGATTCTTACTTTCTGTGCTGCTGGTGTAAGTAGCGTAGCTGGAAACCATAGCCATAAGTGGTGCTGGCAGATGGTGGGAAAAGGGCATCCTGAGGATCCAAGGTTTTAACGACTTGCATTTTATATTAGTAAATGAGACCTGCTGGGAGGTTAAACTGCGTGTTCTTTCAGATCGGGATCTGATTTACAATGGTGCTGTGCTTCTCATCCCATCAGAAGTCTGTTCCACGTGTGACTTACCTCTGTGCTGTGGTTGTTGAGATGTTTTACTGTCACCTCAAAGCAAACTGGAGATGAGTACCGGCCTCCTTGCTTAATTCTGGCAAACTGTTTAATGATGACTGAGTAGCTTATCTTCGTAGTGGCTTCATATTCACAAAGAAACCCAAAGCAAAACTCTACACTGTATCTTAGTTTAACTCCGGCATAAATTGTATGAGTAACAAGAACAGAAGTTTAAAAAAAGCTGTTAATAATGGATTTTATAGCTTAAAAGAATGTTGGCTGCCAAGCAGGAGCTTGTTTTGTGTGTGCGCGTGTGTATAAACTGGGCAGGGCATGGCTGCACTTGTAACTGTGGAGCAGACTGTTGTGCCAGCGCCTATTGGAGTAATTGACAGTGCTACAAATGGTGCCGGGCCAGATGTTTTGTAGTTCTACATATTTCAGCAAATTCTTTCTCTGTGTACTGACAGACTTTTTTCCTCTTGTGTATCTCAGTGTTCATTAAGCATTGTTTGATTGGATCCATCTCATGAGAACTGTCAGTATTTTCTTTCCATGATATGGCTGGAAGTTATGTTAACTGGAAAGACTGGGGTAAGTTCTGTGGGAGATGGAGTGGAAGGCTATCAAGTGAGTAACATTAGTAGCTGACAATAAAGCTCTTGTCTGGAAACTCGGAAGTTAAGGCAGTCTCGCTGTGTGAGCTTGGTGTTCTTGGTGGTGCAGCTGTGCCATCTGAGGAACTTCAGCGAATTTGCAGTCTTGGTGTTATTGCAGTGTTTAAGGGATAAGTTGAATAGGAGAGATCTTAATTATTCTTGGGAGCTGTGGGGAACTGTGTTGAATGAAGTATGCATGCTTATACTCAAAGAGACTTCTGTTATGTAGTGGTAATGTGTTGACTGGCTGTCATGTGTTTTGAGTTTGGGACTGTGTGTTCTTGTGAGCGAGGTTACTCTGAAATTTGTATGAATGATAAAGCCTTTCAAATGAAAAGGGGGTGATGAAAGTTGCTAACAGGAAAGCTGAGATTATTTGAATGGTAAGATGAAGGAAAGCTCTAAGTGTACACAGATACTAAGTCCTGCAAGAATGCTTGACAGGCAGGACTTGTGCATTACACCACATTGTTCAAGAAGCCAGCGCGAGAGCTTGGTTCCAGTAAGAAGGCAGAGTACTGTTTGACCTGTAACTACAGCTGCTTTACTGGAACTGGTTACAATCCTGTTCTAACAGTGAAGTTTTATCTGTGTTCCTGGTATAACAACCTGCCCTCCCCTCCCGAAATCTTATCAAGTTATTTCTTTAATTTCCTGCTATTTCTTACAGTGAACCTTTCTGTGTTCTACAGCAATAAAATGTGTCTTCCTGTCTCCCTTGGGAAATAATGAGGATGAGTGATAAAGTGGTTGGCATTACCTCATGCCAGCATCACTGTCCAGTTGTTCTAAGCTTCCATGTTTGTTAGCAGTTCTTGTAAACTTCTAAAGGTTTTTTAGTTTGTTAATTTTCAACTTAAAGTATTTTTAGGTGTGTGTTTCTCAAGGCTTCTGAGAATGTTAGCCTTACATAGAAGCAACAATAATTCTTAACAATCCAGTTTTGATGAATGGGACACTTGACAGGGTTATGCCTACAGCTGTCTTTGGCAATTCCAACATCATTCTGGCTGCTAGACAGATCTTAATTTTTTTAGAAGTCGGTCATTTTGGCCAACTGTTGTTGTTTTTCTGTGGGGCGTGGAAACAGGTGGTTTCAGGTCTGATAACAGAACAGCTTTAAGAAAGGAGCCATTGAGTGTCTTGCAAATACCTTTTAAAGGCTCTCTTCCCATCGGGGCTGTGAAGGCAAATGGTTTATGTAAAAGTTGGGAGATAAGTCTAATCCTGTGATCCCTGTCACAAGCAGTTCCGCTTCCAGTGTGAACTCAAGGCGGGACTGATGGCCTTAATGCCTGCCTTTGAGTTCTGTGCATTTGTACCATTTTCTTGTTTTTCAGTGCTGTTCTTTACTTCTGCTTTAGGAGGTTCCCCGCAGCTATGAGGAGGTATTTTGTTAAGCCTTTTGCTAATGAGTGGTATTCATATACATAGAAGATTTGCTTTCATAGTTCATGTGCCATCTTAATGTTAAAAGCATCACGAGTGGCATTCCTTGATTATTTTTCATCTCTTAACTAGTGGAAGGAATTGTCTGCCAAGATCTCCCTACCAGTAAAGAATACTTCTCTGCAATTCTTTGTGAGCATAGCTATACAGAGCCTGTGTGAATTAACCAGTGTTCTAAAACAGAAGCAGATTAATCTAGACTGAAGGAGCAGATAGTAGGTTGTAACTTCCTTTTATCAAAGTAACAGAAGTGGGTGTTTCACTTTTAGCACAGTCCAGCTGTATAACTTTGTTTTAAATGGTTCCAAGTTTGAGGATTTATAAGAGCAAGGCTGGTAATTGCCCATACCTCTTTGTTCTTCCGTAGCACCTCAGGTAAGCTCCGAGTTGACTTCGTGGGTCATTTGACTAATTTGGTTATGAAACTTTGGACAAAGCCTTGGTGGAAAGTGTGAAGCTTTGGTACACTGAGATTTCTGCCAGAGTTGTGTTATTTTGGCCTGATCACTTCTCTTCAAATAATTCAAGGACATTGTTTGGGTTGGGTTTTCTTGTCTATTTGTTTTTGCTTGTCTTTCCAAACTAAAGCCAGCCTTGTGGCTTGGGTTTCTTGGCAGCTTAATTAGTGCTCACTGATTTCCAGGTGACAAGAGTGGAAACTACTGGGTGTAGGTGACTGTTACTTGTACGTTCATGCTCAGAATTGCTGCATCTGGAACTGCTTGCATTCTGCTTCCACAAATGGAGGAGAAAAACCAAAGCTGTATGTGTGGACAGATTTTGGTTTCTCAAAATTACAGTAAGTGCCTATTTTAGTCTCTTAGAGTATCTATTTTGTAAATGGGGAAAAATGCACTTGGTCAGAATTTTTGAAAGCAGAAACAAAGCCTTAAAGATCAATTACTTCAGAAGTGCTCATTTTTCCTGAAATACTCAGGCATTTTAAGGAGTAAGCAGGACAGAAATAAGCTTTTATTCTTCTGCGCAGGAGTGCATGTGAAAGAAGAGACTGAAAGCTACGAATTGACGTGCTGGGATTGTTTGTAATAGTAACTGTGAACTGCTGCAATACTTGTGAATGCCTCAGTGCTAGCAGTATATCTGATAACAGTGCCTGCATGTCAGGTAAGGGTAAGTGTGCAGCTTGATGATAGATGATATTTGCTCTTGACAGGCTGCACAACAGTGACACAAATAAAGTCACTTAAAACTGCTGTTAACTCTAAGCTCTGAAAATATTTTATTATTTAAGAAAAGCAAACTTGGGGAAGCTCTTCAGTTGTGATGAATTGCAGTTATAAATTCTGATGGAAACACCAAACTGTTCTCTTGTAAAACACTTTTCTCACTGTCAGCTTGTGGAAGTTACTGATGTGGCTGAGTGAAATGTAGAGTAATTTAGAGTAAAAAAGAAACAACCCTAAACAACCATATCTTGACACAGATTTGTTTAGGGTTGTTTCTCTTTCTCCATTGGAAATGTATAAAATGGCATAAGATAGAAAACTTGTTTGCCTTTTAAGTGTTTTATTCACTGAGCAAAATACAGAACTAAACTGACTTATTTCT
Organism: Pavo muticus; assembly: GCA_016647715.1. Taxonomy (NCBI): domain Eukaryota; kingdom Metazoa; phylum Chordata; class Aves; order Galliformes; family Phasianidae; genus Pavo; species Pavo muticus. The sequence goes on along the minus strand of JACDJE010000066.1, from coordinate 2,157,313 downwards.
TTAAAAACTGATATCGTGAAACATTAATTCAATTTTAATTGAAAGTCTTCCAGCTCTTGTGTGACAGCACCTTTGTGGAAGCCCAGGACACTGTCAGGTACTGCAACTCCAGATTGAAAACCTTTCCAACAGAAGGGTAGAATAGATCGAAGTGTCTCCGTACGTCAAGGTGTATCTATTGGGAGGTCTGTCCATCTGTCTCTTCTTTTTGTGCCCCTCTCTGGACTTCAGTGTGCTTCTTTTTGCTTTGTGTTTCTCTCAAATTTCCATTTCCTTATGTGTAAATGTGACAGTTTTTCTTGAAGCTGGGTGCTGAATGGTGACTCTTTTGCCATTCAGCTGCTCTTACCAGGGACACAGAAGTCTAAAAGAAAATGAGATAAGTAATTCTGCCTTTGGCTTTACAGCATATGGGCTTATGACAAAGTAGGAAAGAGCTGTGGTTGGAAAAAGGTTGAGCCACTCCTTTGGGCAGCAGCTCTTGCTGGCTTGTAGAAGAGCTGGTGATGTTCTTTGAGTAAGCGTCTCATTGGCTCAGCCCTACCCTGCTGTGCCTTTTCAGAACAGTGGTCCTTGAGGTAAGTTAGTGCTGATGCAGCTCTTTGGTATTACCAGCACTGTGTTCAGTTGCAGAAACTAAATGTCTGTAAAATAGTTTGTAACATTTCTTACGATAATCAAAGACTTATGGAAGTATTGAAGCTGTCTCCTCATAGTTGAGCTTCCTACTGTGAGTTGCTTTCCTGGTGCTGTAGATGTGTAGTGAATGAGGCTTTGAGAAGCTGCCTGACAAACAAAAGGGTTTCTTACAAGTCGCGTGAGTTTGTTCTTATCAGTGGCCTTCCTGTGTGGTGCTGCTTTCCAGTATTGGTAGGGTGCAGTACAATCCAGGGAAAACTCTGTGCCTTAAGGTGCTGCTTTGGAAGCTACTTGTGGGAATGGAATATCCACTTCATTTGCTGATTTCAAAGTTGGCGAAGAAAGTGCGGCAGCTGATGGCCCTTCTAGTCAGTCAGCTCCTGTCTGCCGTCAGCATTCCCCCTTCCTCAAGGCTGCGGCCCAAGCCATAACTTGGGTGCCCAAAGCCCCGAGTGCGACACCATTCGCAAAGCCTTTTGTTCAGCATGTCCACCTCCTCCTTTTGTGCGGATCCCAGTCACCAACTGAGAGGACAGAGGAGAACACGACTGGCGCTCCCGATCCCTTCAGTTGTCTTCCCAGAGCCCTGAAGTCCCTTTTGATCGAAGGGAGCATATAAACAGGAACGGCTGTTTATGAGGGTGGATAGTGATAAGACGAGGGGGAATGGTCTTAAACTGAGACAGGGGAGATTTAGGCTAAGATATTAGGAGGAAGTTTTTCACTCAGAGGGTGGTGACGCACTGGAACAGGTTGCCCAAGGAGGTTGTGGATGCCTCATCCCTGGAGGCATTCAAGGCCAGGCTGGATGTGGCTCTGGGCAGCCTGGTCTAGTGGTTGGTGACCCTGCACATAGCAGGGGGGTAGAAACTAGATGATCATTGTGGTCCTTTTCAACCCAGGTTGTTCTATGATTCTTTGATATGGGAGGTACAGTCCCAGGAGGCCAGCATCCATTTCTATATTTGCATGATAAGAAACTAAACAAAATCGAAATATTCGTAATGTTTCTAAATCTGTGAAGGCCATATTTATTGAAAGACTGAAAAAAGCTGCTAAAAGGCACTTGATTGGCCCAAGTGATTTTACATTGCTCTTGTAAAGTCAGCTTACTTGTTCTGTTTTTTCTGTGATGCTCATGACAGTACCCTAATGCTAAAGTAACTTTCTAGCTTAGGCCCAGTGACAAGCATATCTTTATTAATGAGATTTATAGTTATGTGTATCTTTTCACTTCCTCTGTCTTGTTTGTGTCATATTCTGATAGTTAGAGACTACTGGCCAACGTCTGCTGTGTCAGAAGGTTCCTGCTATAGGAAGTTCTGCTGGAGGATCACCAATAAATCATGCTGTTCTTTGGCAGTGTCTGTGCCACGTGAGATGTCCCTGATAAGTTGCATTAGTTCATGAATGGCAACGCAAGTAATTCCATAGTAGGTAATGTTTGTTCTATCCCATGCTAGGCGTGACAAGCCTTGAGCTACATCCTGCCTATCATGAAAGTTCACTAGCTTCATTTATTCTGAGGGTTTAAAAAAAAAACAGCAAAAGAACCAGATGATACAGGAGATTTCTGTAGTTACACTGAATAAATCTGAAGGCAGAGAGACCTGGCTGTATTGCACAGTTTGACTTCTCTGAGTGCTCTTAACTATGTGTGTGTAGCCCTTCCCTGTCAGCAGCCAGACACGTCTGTTGTGTACAATTAATCAGTGCAGCTGTACCAAATCCAACACACCCTGTAGGCACTGAATCATAGTCCTGTACAGCTCTGCAGGCACTGAATCACAGTCCTTGAGCAGATGAGTACACAGCACCACATGACAGATCCAGTTTCTTCCTAGAAGGTATGCATGTACAGTGCATGTGCACACTTTTGTTTGCACCTATTGCCAAGCTGGAGCTTGCTTCTGGGTTTGTGTTGCACAATGCAAGTAACACTCCTCTAAATAATGAGCTTCTGAGGAGCTTGGGAGGCTCTGCCTGTTGTTGGGGTGAACACTGGCTCATATGTGGTACTGCCTCTCCTCTGGTTGATAACGTGGGTAAGGGCCCTGTGGGTTTCTCATGAAGGAGCAGCCGAGGGCACGCTTCACCTATAGAGCAGACAACTTGTCACATGGCTTTAAAGCACTTTGCAGATGAACTCCCTGATGTAAGTTTGGAAACTGTAAAAGTTAGGCACTTTAAATTCAAGTCTAGTTATGCATTATTAGTGCCGTTTATTCCTATTTCTCTGTTACTCTTCCAGTCCATGGACCTGGAACTTTTCTGAAAGTTTGTAAGCGGATGATAGTGCTGGTATTGATTATAGTCTTGCTGCATGTGCTTGCATCCACTCACAGAGGTAATGGCAAGTAGTGAAAAAGAGCTGTATATCTCTCGTTGCACTCTTAGATGCAGAGTTGCTATCTGTAACTACCTAAATGTGTGCTGGGCTTGACTCTTCAACATGAATTTTATTATTTAAAGTGCCTTTCTTTCATGTGTGTATTTAACGTCAGGTTCTTGACTGCATTTCCCCATGAAAAACTCTGTACCCTTGAAGCTGTTAATCTTGGAACAAGTATTTCTAGCCTTACAGTAGCAAAAAACTTTACAGTCTGACCAGTCTGTGAAGGAAAGAGATTTTTTTCTACTTATCTCCTATTCCAAGGATAGTCAGATTTAGAAAAGATGAATTGAATCCCCTACTGCAGCCTGTAGGACCTATATGTGACCATTTGAATGTTGGTGTTTCCCTTCTGCAGGAGAATATAAGAATTATTCTGTAATTCTCTTTTACTTCAGAGCAGTGTAGAACAATTGTAGAACTGCTGTATTGACTTAGGTGATAAAATGTGCATCAAATGTGGGAAAGGTGAGTTAAAACCTCTGATGGTGGCTCCTCCATCTACATCTTGAACAAAGGCCTTTTACTCTATAGATACAGACTGAAGTTTTGGGGGGATGTGAGAGTGTAAGAATGGCTCGAAGTTCATCAGATTTCCTGTGCAGCATAGGAGCCCACTTCTCATGTCTAGTGAGAAGCAGATGTAAAAGCTGAGACAGTCTGTCAACAGCTTTCTGGGAGTGAGACTTCCTACTTAAGGTCGCAAACAGAAGCATTGTGGTATCTTTTAAGCAAAAAAAGAAAAAATAAATATTGAACCCTAAAACCCACCTGGGCTGAGAGCTTGGACTACTTAAACATCAGGTAGAGAAAGTTAGGTCTGCTAAACATGGCTGAGAGCTTGAAGTAATGCCTGGTCTTCTGTGGACTAGATAACAAGCTTGTCTAAATCCGGATGATTAGGAAACAGGAAAGAAGAAGGCTATAGTGGCCAGATATCCATATACAGGGCTTCAGAGTACCTTCTCTATCCCCTGCTACCTGCTTTCAGTAGTAAGAGTTTTTAAATTGCACCTAATGCAAAACAGGCTCTTTTGCACAGTTGCCTGCTGATTGTAGCACCTGGGAAGCCTGACTCTAATCTCTTTGTGGAGCCCTAAAATCAGTGTTGGTGTGTGAGCCAGACAGGTGCCTCGCTCAGCTGCAGCTGGGGTGCTTTGCAAATAGAGGATGGAGGGGTGGATCCAGGAAAGGCTGAGCACAGCCTGGTGAGGAGGAATTTTTATGGCATGGGACAGTCCTTGTTCTTAGTCTTAACTCAGTCGATCTTTGTCCAGTGCAAAACTGAAACTCTTCTTTGGAGCCTGGATGAGCAACTGCAATCTTCTTGCTGTAAGCCTTACTTAGGAAGAGTTCTTACAGGTTGCTTGTATATTCATCCATTGAGGTGGAGTCGGTAGCAGTTGTACTGGTCTGCTGGTTCGTGTCATGTGCAGAGCTTCTTTTATTTTCTCTCTTTAGAGAGTAGAAAAATGGTCCTGTGTTCATCCCATGGGCTAATTCCTGGTTTCAGCGGAGTATTTTACTCGGTCCCTTGGCCAGGCCTAATATAATCAAAGAGCAAATGTAATAGTTGAGATCTAAGGTATGAAGACATGACAGCTTTGCTTCAGAATGAAGGAATCTTCGAAGTTTTTCATCCTGAATGTCCTGCTCTTTTGCCTCGTATCAAGAGCCATCCTCTCAGCAGCAGTAGAAAAGATTATTTCTGTGGTAGCATGCAGAAAACGCATAACGTGGCGTAGGATGCAGTTGCTGTGGGCCACCTGAGAGGGGATCTTACCAACACTTAGAAATATCTAAAGATCTGGAGTCAAGTGGGGCCGGGCTCTTTTCAGTGGTGCCCAGTGACAGGATGAGGGACAGCGGCCTCAAACTGAAACACAGGAAGTTCCATCTGAATATGAGAAAGAACCTCTTTACTTTGAGGGTGACAGAGCACTGGAACAAGCTGCCCAGAGAGCCTGTGGGAGTCTTCTACTCTGGAGATATTTAAAACCTGCCTGAATGCTTGCCTGCCTAACTTAGTGTAGGGAACTTGCTTTTAGCGTTGGGATCTCGAGAGGTCCCTTCCAACCCCTATGGTTCTGTGTGTATCTTTGTGGTGTTTCAGTCTTTGTAGTTGGACCTTGCTATTTTCATCTTGCTATTGAAACCTGTTTTATAAGGAAGTTGGGGAGCGCTTCACCTCCGTTCTGCCTGTCTTCCCGGTAGGGACACTCTAAGGAGTTGAGGTGCTCTATTTTAAAGGGGAACCAGTGAAATACTGGTTATGTTTGGGTTTTTTTCCAAGTTAAATAGTCTTATGTTAGAATATTCAAATGATCCCTATCAGTACAGTTGTACTTACGGTTCCGCATTTCTTTGTGAAATAGAGAAACATGCTCATTGTATGGTTAGATGAAATTGGTATTTACAGTTTCAGTTTTACATTGAACTCAAGATCTATTTTGTTGCTACTGCTGCATTTATGATAAATCTTGGCACAGGTTCTTGAACTCCAAGAAGGTGGGTGAATGAGGGCTTGAAGGTAAAGGATCTTATTTGGATCTTCTGAAGCATGAATAAACTCTTGAATCTTGAGCATATGCTGTTCCCCTTAGTGGAAGGGTGTGTTGTTATTCTGTTCAGGTCCTCCAACTTCAGGTTGTTTCGGGAACTTGTATTTTAAGGGAAAGTGGATAAACCATGCAGCTCTGCTGAGCTCACAATGCCATGTGTTGTGTTTGAAAACGGAAAAATAACACTGAAAGGAGAGAGAGAATCATAGAAAATGCTTACAGTTGGAAGTCTTTTCGGTGACTTTAGAGTAATTAACAGAGGAAAAGCTGGTCAGCGTTCCATGTGGTAAGTATGGTAAATTACATTTCAGTTAAAGCATTGTCTTGGATTGATAATGCTTGAAACCTGTGCCACATGTTTGCCATGGGAACAGTGGAAGATGATGTACGAGTGTCTTTTGTCTGCCTTTGCAACTTTATTCATTTGTGAAGATAAATTAATCTTCACTCACAGTGCATTGCATCTTAGCACCATTGTTACTGACGGCATGATTTCCGGTTGAAGCTGTAACTACTGAGTTTTAGTATCGTTTCTTTTGATCTTAAACAGTTTCATTACTCTCCTGAAAGCAGAGAAGTGAAATCTTACCTTTTCAGCTGTGTAGAAGCAAACTACTGGGGATATTGTAATAGATCCCTGGCAGGCAATTCATAAATTCATAGGACAATTTCCTCTTCCAACTCTAAGTTGGAAAGGAGAAAAAAAAAAACAACTTTGTATCATTTAAGTGACCAATAGAGTTCTCAAGTTTTGTCTTCTGTTAAAGCTGTCTGTATGAATTCTAGCATGTAAAGGTTTTCCTGCTTTAATAAGAGTCGATGTGTTGCTTTTCCTTTTTTTAGAATCATCAAGGTTGGAAAAGACCTCCAAGGTCATTAAGTCCAGCTGTCCACCTCCCACCAATATCCCCACAAAACCATGTCCCGCAGTAAAACATCTAGATGTTTCTTGAACACCTCCAGGGACAGTGACTCTACCAGCGCCCTGGGCAGCCTGTTCAGCACCTCGCCGCTTTCAGAGAAGAAATTTTTCCTAAAATTCAGTCTGAACCTCCCCTGGTGTAACTTAAGGCCACTGCCTCTCATCCCATCGCTTGTTACATGGGAGAAGAGGCTGATTCCCACCTTACCAGAGCCTCCTTTCAGCTTATTGTAGAGAGCTGTAAGGTCTCCCCTGAGCCTTTTACTCTCTATACTAAACAGTCCCAGCTCCCCCAGCTGTTCCCCACAAGACTTGTGCTCCAGACCCCTCACCAGCTTTGTTGCCCTCCTCTGGATATGCTGTCGATGGGTTTTCAGGCCTGTTGAGATCCACGATGGGGAGGATGCATCACCTCAAATCTCTGTTGCTGTCTTCTGCGCTTTCTACATTTGGGCCTAAGCAAATTCAAACTCAGACAGAGATGTGTGCAACACAGTAATTCTGAATGTGATTCATGTCTGTACAATAGTGTTGGGTGTATAGGTTAATGCTAGGTGCTGTTATTCCTGAACATAGTTTAGACAAAGCTTTTTAGTTACAATTACTTGGCTGCATTAAGCTGTGAAATTCACTTTCCTGTGGGCTCTTGAGTGTGCTGCATAAGCTTCTAATCACAGAAATGGCAGCTCAAGCTATTCCAGCTTGTCAGCTCAGCAGTGTCGGTGAGCATCCAACCAGAGCAAGGCAGAGAACTGGAGCACCTGTGGTTGGGTTGGCAGCTCTCAGCTTATGCAGGATTGAAGGAAATGCTTGGACCTCACCTTCCTTCTGGTCCTGAGCCATCCCTGCTGCCTGCCTGTGAACACTTGGAGCCTGCTCTGACATCGAGTGTGCTGGACCCGTGACTCCTGCATTAATAGTAGCAAAGACTGGTAAAACTTGTAGAGATAACATTAAATCTCTGCCTAGAAACTGCTCTGTCTGGCAGTAAGAGTTGTTTTTCCACAGTATTTCAGCAAACTATCTTGCACAGGGCACTCTGAATTTTCTCAGTAAGACATTAGCCCCTGTGTGACTGGCTGTACTGTTTTGTTGCTTGTTTTCCCCTGAGAACGCTGCCTTAATCTCAGAAGTGTTGTCCCTTGTGGCTCAGGTAAGAGCAACACCTTGGAGGCTAAGGAGGCAGTGGCTGAGCATCTGCCTGTTGGGACACATCCACCAGAGAAAAACAAACACCATGCGACTCACGGGAGACTCTTTGCATGTTGGTGGTTATTTTTCTTGAGTCTGAGTTTTGAATGAGAAACAAGATTGAGTCAGGTGCTGTACTGCAGGATTTAATTCCACCTTCTCCTTAGGTGACAAAACAGATGAAGTAAGGAATGATCGCTGTAATGGGTAGGTGAGGTCTCCCTAATTCAGGCTTAGGGTCTGCGTCCTTTTGGATTCGTTGTTACAAACCTGTGCCAACACAGCATGTGGAGGGTAAGCAGGGAAGTCTTCTGAGAGTGAGCGAATTCTTCTCTCGTTCACCAGCTATGCTAATTTGCTTGTCAAAGGAGCAGTGTTAATTGAGTTCAGTAGACCTTTGTGGTGTAAAGAAAATTAATTTTTGAATCAGCACTGAAAAGCTAGGATGGCAGCTGCTCAACTCTTCTGCGTTGTCATTTATATCGCAGGTTACGAGCTCTTAACAGGTTATATCAACTGAAACAACGCAAGTGAAGGATTGTTACACTGAAAACTGAAGGTTTTTCTCCATGTTTTTGTAGGGACCAGACATCTGTAGCTCTGTGCATGCCCCCACATCAGCCCCTGTTGTTGTGCTGTGTGGTGTTGCACGGCTGCTGGGGGCACGCACACCCTCAGCAGTGCCTTTCCTCGTGTGGTACCAGGCATTATTCTTTGTCCAGCCCGAGCAGATCACATAGTTCCTATGGAAGCAGGTGTTTCCATGAGCTGTCTTCTCTGCAGTACCTGTTGCTGTTCTGCCACTTCCCGCGCAGGCTTGCTCTCACCTGGCACTTCTTTCCCTTCTTGCTGAAGGGTCAGCATGCAGGCGTGGCTCATCAGGGAGAGACTACAGTGTGGAAGGTGCTGAGCAAGAGGGCAGCACTGCTGGGCTGTGCAGGGAAAGCATGGGATTGGAGAACAGGAGGGTCTCTGTGCAGCTTTGGATGTAGCTTTTGTTAAAATCCTGCATGCTGCTTCAGGTAAAAATGAAGTTTGAATGGATGAAACTAACAATGTGCTGAATTGTGAGTTGGTTCAGTGGAAATGTAACAAATATTTGGTTTAATGAAACAATCAGTCATGCTTGAGAAAACCTGTTATCTGGTACTGAATAAGAAACTTTTTCTACTATAGTATAGCGAGGTAGAAAGGTCCTAGTATTTGAGTGCAGCAGGAAATGATACATGCTGCAATTGCATAGGTGATCATTCAGCCACAAGAGCTTTGAGATGCAGTTGTAAGGCAGGGACCCGTGCTGCTCTGCTCGGTGATGTATAGAGCAGCACGTGAGTATAAGACATTATGGATTCCATTCAGGGGTTTGTAACTGAACTGTCAGGAATGGTGACTTTATAGAGCTCTTTGGAAGGAGGAGGAGCCATGATTTAAAGAGAATCATGGAATTGCTTGGAAGAGACCCTACAGATTATCTGTTTCCCACCCCAGAATAGGGCAGTTAGAACAACCGTTGAAACAAATCCTGTGCTTTGGCAAAGTAAGGTGTCCTGGATATCTTATTAGATTTCTTTTCTCAGGAGAATGAATTAGTGCCTTATACAGCAACACTTGCAGGGAGAACAAAAACATTACTTTCTCAGGCACTTGCTCATTTTGCCTCTGACACAAATTGATGAAAATTATCACTGATTAACATTACTTTTTTAACATTTGAACTGTGTGTTGCAGCAGACTTGCTTCAGGATGGAAGTGAGATCATTTGGCTTATCAGTTACATTTTGCATAATGATCTCCTGATCTTCGGAATCCTCGTCTTCTGCTCATGGTGCTGTTGGGGGTACAGGATTCTTTTGTGGGAAAAGAGGAGGAACTTTGGATGATAGTTTTCATAAAACTGAAATCATCCCAGAGCCTCCGCACTGCAGAGCGCTTCCCTTTCCCTCCCCCATTCTCAAGCAGGGGAAAATTAGTAGAACTATGTTTTATTTGATTGGGAATTTCACTGCAAAGCAGCATATTTTTGTGCTAAATGCTCGTTAATCAGGACTGTGTAACCTAAAGGAGCTGCTGGTAGCTGAAGTAGTGCAAATGAACGTTGAATATTTCATACCTCTTCAGCTGGATCCGCAGATGTCATTGATGACACGACAGGAATTCTGTATTTCTAAACCAGATCTCTAAAAACAATCTGTAAACCAATTTCTAAAAACAGATGCACTGCAGAATGTGGTTGGCTTTGCTGTTTGAACAAACAGAATTGAAGTATGAAATGGGAGGGTTGTTCCTCAAAAAAAGACCCAGTGTGAAATATTGACAGGGTGGATTCTGGTAACGGGAGCAGTGCCTGCGGGAGGAGTTAAAGTGGGTTTTCTGGAGGCAGGTGAAGTGAAAACCCTTAAAAACATTTACATTTGCTGAAATCCCTGAAACATAAGAAGCCTGCCATGCCCCAGATGGAACAAACTTATGTAATACCACAATGGAAAGGTGTTCACTTGGGCTAGTTTGTCATCCAGTTACTGCAGTAATAAAAGGTAGATGTTTGTTTAAACCTATTCCAAGTGAACCAAAAGACTCTTGCAGTAGATTTCAATGGAGAACTGCCATAGGAAATGCTTTTCTGTGGTACCATACAAGACTGAATTTCTAAGTCAGAAACTTTACATTTCTTACTTCAAAATTATATTAAGTTTCAAAGGGTAAATGCTGTCATTGACTATTTTTGTCTGTAACTGTTGGAAACTTTACTCATGAACCATTTTTCCCTATATGCAATATATGATAGTGTATATAAACTGAGACCTACTTTTCTCTGCTGCAACTAAAAGCAACTTGGCTCGGTAAGGCTGAGATGTAATACTCTATTTCTGATGCTTGTGATCACAGATAGCTAATTGCCTTACTGACTCACAGAAGAGTTTGTCAGGATGCCTCTTTATTTGCTTGTACTGTCAGTTCCATAAAATTACAAGTGCTTTGTTTTATTTGGATTCCTAAAGCACAGCATTTGTTCCTTGGCATTACAGGATTAACATTGCTTTACCTCTTGCACTGACTGACGTAATTAAAGTGCTGTGTATTGTTTAGTTTTAATGGTATTCTTCTGTTTGTTCAGATTCTGAAGACAAGCTGCTGCATCGGTAACCTGGGGAAGAGGAGTTCTCTGTTAAGACTGCAAGAAGATACTACCAACTGGTAAACCTTTGTTTCAGATGTCTGCTTGTCAGTTATTTCTGTTTTCTGTAATATTCCAGGACAAGAAGTACAAATTACTTTGATGTATTGAAAGCAGAAAGTAGTCCATGCAAGAAGAGTTCTGTGCTTAACCGCAGCTTACCAGGCAAAAGGCACCGTATTGGTTGGATAGCATGCAGATATTTAAATAGAATACGAAGTGACTCAATTCCTGCTCTCCCAGTAGGAGAGGAAAAAAGAGGAGTCTTTTGTCTGTGGTGGAATGTTAAACATTGTCTTTTTTGCGTTTTCCACTGAGACTAATACGTGTCTGTACCTTTTTTTTTTTTACTATACCAGAGCAATTTACTTGAAGTGATGGTGCAAACACTGAAACTTCAACTCTTATGCTCCAGAGCTTTGAGGGAGAGAAAAAAAGACTTTAAAGAAAGCTGATTTAGAAGCTGAACATGCTAAGCGTGCTAATTAAAATTTCCAGGTGCTTTAGAAAATGTCAGTAGTGTTCTTAAAATTATTCTAAGGATGTTCAGTGAGGCATCATTTTTGCTGGAAATGATACATGGTAATGTAACTGAAGATGTACCATAATTCTCAGGCATTTAAAGCTACATGTAGGTTACCTGTGGTTCAGAACAGTGAAAGAGTCTCATTGGTGAAGAGCTATAACCTCTTGCTAACAGTTCATCATTCTGTAAGTTAAGGGGTTGAGCCACGCTGTTACAAGCCAGTCACAAAGAAACCAGAGAATTTAGGACATCTGGATGTGACTTAACATAGCTAAATCATGTATGCATCCATAGGAGGTGCCAGGTCTACATCTTGCTTCTCAAATACTCACTGAATGAAGTCTTTAGTATGGGGGAAAACATCCACGAGATGTAAACTAAACCTGCGTTCAGTTTTCATCCAGCTACCCCTTCCTTAGCCAGTAAGGAAACATTAAGCTTTTATGACCCAAATATTTACAGATGCTTTATTAAGCTTCCCATATCAGTTAATTTACCTAAATTTTATAAACAACTGAGGCTAATATAAAGTTGTGTTGTGTAGTTTTTGCTAGTAACCAAGGTTGACTGAATGTATTTCATCCTGTTGCTCTACTAATCTTTCATGCCTTTAAAAGTTTGATATCATTAATGTATGTCCATCTGGTGGAAATGACAGTGAAAACATTTGACTTCATGTAGGTTTTTTTTTGTATAAAGCTGGTTTTCACATTACAGCTATTTGTGAGCTGTACTTTGATGAGCTTTCATGCTTATCTCAGTGTTTAAAACAAAAAAAGACTCTAAAACGTGTATGAAACTTCTTCCCATATTCCCAGTTTAAAACTTTGTCCCTTCAGTTTACCACAGAAGGTGCCTGTAGTTGTAGCAGTCGCAGCTTGAGATACTGAAACACTGTATTATTACCACCAATTTTGAACTGCACTGTTATTATCTGATAATCATTGAGCCAGCAGTGCGTTCTTGCAGCCAGAATGGCCGGCTGTATCCTGGGCTGCATCAAAAGAAGGGTGGCCAAAAGCAAGGTGAGGGAGGTGTCTGTCTTGCTCTGCTTTGCCCTCATGAGGCCCCACTTGGAGTACTGTGTCCAGGCCTGGGACCCCCACTACAGGAAGGATGTGGAGCTGTTCCAACAGGTCCAGAGGAGGGCCAAGGAGATAATCAGAGGGCTGGGGCACTTCTCCCATGAAGAAAGGTTGAGAGAACTGGTTTTGTTCAGCCTGTAGAAGACTCTGGGGAGACCTCATTGCAACCTTTCCAGTGCTATGAAAGAAGCTTATAATCAGGAGGAGACCAACACCTTACATGGACTGATAGCACTAGGGCAAGCAGAAATAGTTTTAAACTGAAAGACAGGAGATTTTTGTTAGATTTTAGGGGGAATTTTTTACTGAAAGAGTGGTGAGGCATTGGAACAGGCTTCCCAGAGAGACTGTGGATGCCTCATCCCTAGAGGCATTCAAGGCCAGGTTGGGATCCTGAGCAGCCTGGTCTAGTGGCTGGCATCCTTGCCTACAGCTTGTGAGTTGGATCTACATGATCTTTAAGGTTTTCTCCAACCTAATCCATTCTATGGTGTGAACAAATTATGCATGTCTATATAAATTCGAGTGTATAGCTTGCCATATACAGAGAACTGAAAAGTTCATTGGCCTAGCAGTGAGGGAATTGCTAGAGGCCATCTGTCCATTTTCTTACTTCTGCTTCCCTTCCCACCCCCTCACTCCCATCCCTTACCAAGAGAACTTAAAACGGGACGGCTGTGCTGAGTGAAACCGAGTAGTTCCAGAATGGAGCTCTTTGTCTGCAGTTGTGGTAAAAGTCATCTTCCTTCAGTATTTCCTTTAGGACCATGCAGGATTTATTAGCTCAGAGGTAGTGCTGTGTAAACTTGATTTCACTGTTTCAGCATTAACTTCAGTCTAGGAGGACAGCGGGTGAGAACATGCTGAGCTGTAGCACATTTTAGACATGACCCAGTTCTCAGCTCAGCCCCTCAGCTCTGAGAATTTCAGCAGTAGGGATTTACAAAAACCATGTTGCTTGGGAAAGAGTGTCTTTATCTTGCTGGATCTTGGTGCTGAGATAGCTGCAACTGACTGAATATTTCTTAGTGTGGTGCAGCCCAAGTGGCTCTCTGAGAGGCACATGCGCCTGTTTTATCCGGATATTGTTCTAGATGCACATTTTCTTTTGGCTATATTTCAGAAGTCCATTATCACAGACTCCAAAAGGACATCTAAACATTTTAGTGGTTGCCTTATTTTTTTCAGAATGTTACCTTGTAAAGGATTATTTTTCCTGAGTGCCAATCATGCATACAAATCTTGATATTTATCTCCTACTTCTGAGTGTAACCTCTGATAATTATTCATTCTTAATTTATAGCTACGTTCTCTCACCTGCAGCTTGAATTTGTTTACGTGCCTGAAAATATGAAAGTCTTTCTGTGCAACTCAGATTGGTTCCCCTGTAATTACGGCGGAATGGCAATGGGGAGGTGTTTCAGGCAGTGTTCAGTGTGTTGTGAGTCTGCTCCAGCACTGTTTGTGGATTAACAGGTTCTGCATTTATGTTAATTTTAATCAAGTTGGAAACACCTTCAGTGTTTTGTTTGCACAATGGAAGCAAATACATACGTGTCACCTTAGTGACACATATTTTGAGAACACTTTGTTGTGGCTTGCATAGCTCTTACAAGAGTAGCATTTGTCTGGCTGACATAATTTCATATGTTCTGCTTGCTTGTGAGTGTAGAATCTTTAAAATTTCTTCATTAATTATTTCTGCTGTTAAGTGTAAATCCCTTAATATCATAGAATCATACATAGGTGTTGGAAGGGACCTCTGCAGATTGAGCATCTCCCCCTGCTAAAAGCAGGTTCTCTACAGTAGGTTGAGCAGGAAAGCCCTAGACTTGAACAGGGGAGGTTTTTCTAGCTGTCCCAGTCACTGTGTGCCTACAAAAGGTTAGCAGTGAGGGATGTGATCCAGAAGATGGATTTTCGTTGAGTTAGGCTGTAGTGCTATAGACTTCTGCGTGTCTTTGACTGTCAGGAAGTTTATGCAAAACTGAATGTACTGCTGGAGATAGAAAGCAATGTTCTGTTCTGTGTTGGTCAGTGCCAAATGTTTCCTCTACTAAGCAAGGAAGTAGGTGTTTAAAAAAAAAAAAAAAACAAAAACAAAAACAACAACCTGGAGCTCTTAATGTGCTCTTCCAGAAAGTTTTCCATTTGAGAAAACCTCATGTAATGAATTCAGAGATAGTGGAGCTACGAGTGCTTGTGAGTAGCATGAAAAGGTTTCACTGCAGAGCTACCGGATAGCAGCAGTAGGACAGTGTGAGAACCACCAGGATGAAAGACTAATCCATCACAATGAGGTCATATACTGTAAATACATAAAGAAAAATGAATATCTTTCTGACAGCTGAAACCACTTTTGCTTCCCATTTGAGCCACAAGTCGAAAAAAAAGAATAAAATCTGTTGTACTGTTGCTCTGAATATATTGTGGTAGGGTTGCTTATAAATTGTTTGCAGTTCAGCTGAGCTCAGATGGGTTTGCTGTCTGTGTGATAGTGGGTTTGTTGAGGTTTTTCCAAGATGATGGTGAGGTACACACATCTTTTGTGGTATTGCTTACTTAGAAAATATTTTGAATAAAACAATTAGGGATTCTACCATGATTTACCAGCATGCATTTATTTTGTATTAATGCTGCTATCTGAGGCAAGAAAGAGGAATGGCTGACAGCCTCTTGGGCTAACTGAGCTGTCTCCTTTTTATTTGCTGTATTTTATCTTAGGGTTTGTTTCATGTGGCTTGTTTAATATGGCTGGTTGCAATAGCATGCAAATAGATTGAAGGCTTAAACGCTTCTGTGCAATCCTGTTGTTGAAGTCTTACCAGGTACCCATCAGCAGTTAGTAGTTAGTAGTCTGCCTTGCTGATGTAGCATAATGTGGTATCTTTTCTCTCACAGCAGACACAGAGTTATTTAAAACCTTGAATGAAGATAGTATTAACCTGCAGATGATCAGTGACAGGTTTTTGACTCATCAACTGTAGAGCTGTTCCAGAATACTCTGACTTTATATGTAGCAGTCATGCTTCATCACCTAGTCGAGCAAGTTGAAAAAGAAGTGAGTTTTGAATCTGGTTTAAAAGCTTGTGTAGCACACCCCGTGTTCTGCTGGAGCCTCAAGCTGTGCTGTTTTGTTTATGAAGGAGAAGCTGCTCTTTTTCTTCACCTGTAAATAATGGCTCAGGACAACACCGACTGTTTGGTTCTGTTTGTTCAATGAACTTTCAAATCAAAGTCATTAATCTGAGGGTTGTTTTGACTTCTCAAAAAGTCACTTTTAAACAGACCTGCAAAATATGTAAACTTTTCTCAGGCCCAATGTTGCTCTAATGAAAAGCTGTTTGTTGATACTGGTGACTGAGATTTTGCATTACATTTTATAGGGTCTGTTCTGTTAGGCTGATGTCAGATGTTGCTTTTTTCGCTTCCTGACTTACAGGAGGACTTCTAAATGCTTGTTAAATGAAATTTTTAGTTTTTACATGTTTTTTACTTTTTTAAAAGCACCACAGGGAGCTGGATTACTCACATACTCCTTCTGTATACTCCTTCTGAGTGGGTTAATGCTCAGCCTACTGCTTGGCCACAACTGCAGTTTTGTTTTTTCCTTTTTTATCTCACTTGGGAGTAGTTTTGGAAATGATTGAGCAGAGATGTTTTGCTCAGTGTCATTACATTGCAGTGCAGCAATTATGACTCTGTCCTATGGCTCCTTGTTTTTTTTTTCCCCGTCTATTTGATAAAGCTGTTTAATGTACATAACAGTCCCTGGAAGCTAAACCCAGACTTCAGTATTCCCCTATTCTGTCTTATGTTTGCTACCTTGCATTATGCAACTTCTGTGCATGCTTTCATCTTAAATGCTGCTCAATAAACATTTGAGGTCGCAGGTTAAAATGATCTGATTAGATTCTTCCTTTCTGGACACATGTGATTGATAGGATTGCTTCAGTATTCTCATTTATCAGTGTTCACTGGCATATGATTGCCCATGCTTTTCTTTTTATTGGAGTAATCCTGATCTTCTGTTAGTAGAATATTACTGTTCAGCAGATCTGATAAGCTTCCTTTATTTTAATTTTAGCTGAAACAGTTGCTACAGCTCTTTCAGTACAGAAGACAAGGTAGAACTGCAGGCAGAGCTGAGCAGACCAGAGGTGCTTTCAGGTCTCAGCAGAGAATCACACAGAATGGCCCAGGTTGGAAGGGACCTCAAGGATCGTGGAGCTCCAACTCCCCTGCCACAGGCAGGGCCACCAACCTCCCCATTTAATACTAGACCAGGCTGCCCAGGGCCCCATCCAGCCTGGCCTTTTACACCTCCAGGGATGGGGCATCCACAACCTCTCTGGGCAGCCTGTTCCAGCACCTCACTTCTGTCATAGTAAAGAACTTTCTCCTGACATCCAACCGAAATCTTTCTACCTTCAATTTAAAACCATTTCCCCTTGTCCTGCTATTATCTACCCTTTCAAAGAGTTTACTCCCCTCCTGTTTACTGAAAGGCTGCAATTAGGTCACCTCACAGCCTTCTCTTCTCTAGGCAGAAGCACAGTGCAGCAGCTGCTCTGATGGAGCTGCTGTGGACATCACCAGCACCACAGACTGCTCTTCCAGGGCTGTGCCATGCAGTTGGACTCCTTCGTGATGTTGCCTCTGGCTTTTGCATGAGTAGCTCATGCCAGTGGCATCTACTGAGAAGTACTTAGTGGGCAATACTGGGGAGCTTGGGGATGAGTTAAAGCCAGCTTCTTAGGTATCCCCTTGAGTCTGAGGGGAGCATGTGGCACAATTTAGTGCTGCTAGTTTTAGTTGGAATGGCTTTTCAAGATTAAAGTTTGTTTTTCTGTGAATTTATTCTGTGGAATAAATAAATCTGTTGCATCCGAGAGCAGGGAATGCTGCCTTTGGTACTTCAGTTCCAGCCTAATCTGCTTTGGTCTGGATTCATCCTACAGTTCTACCTGTTGGGGCATTTGCTAGAACTTCAGCTCTCAATTTCTAATAATATTGAGGGTTATAGATTAAAATTAATCAAAAAGAAAACAATCAGTAAAAAGATGTTGTGAAGTTGTTCTGTTTCCTTTCACGATAGAAGTTCCCTACTGCTGATATGTGCTCCTAGTGTAGTTCTATACTTAGGGTGAGCCACTTTCTTCAGAAGTCTAGATGATTTTTTTTTTTTGAAAGGACCCTTTTGTTGAAGTCTTACTGAATGGAGCTATGGATTTTTAGATTGCTTAGAGCTGATAACGTGCTGCTAATAAATAATTTTGAAAGGAAAAGCCCTCCTGACCTTTTTTTTGTCTTAATGTTTTTATTATGCAAGCGCATGAGTATCGCTGCAAACTTCCTGGGACAGTACGGTTTTGTTTCTGTTACTGTGACATTGGTGAGTCAGAACTCTTCCTTAAACTGTCATATTTAAAAGAAAAAAAGCCTGCATCATTTGTACGACTCACATAGAGAACTGTTGAATCACTTGGCTGGTATTCAGGAACACTTCACAAATGGGTGTTAACGGTATAACTTCAAAGGAAGCGTTAATTGCAGAAAAACAGCAACGTAGCAACGTTAAGTAGCTACAGGGAAGTTAGATGTGCAATAGATAGCAAACAGCAACATCACTTAATGGTGTAAAGGTACTGAATACCTTGAATACTTTTTGGGGAGGGAAAACACAAATGCTAGATATCTCCTCAAAATTCCGCTTGTGTGTAGCATGTGGTACTAAAACTCTCCAGGATTTAAACTTGTGGAAGTTGAAAGAAATACAGGGAATAATATGCCACCAGAAATAGCACTTCAGTTGTCTGTGTAATTGACTGTTAGACACAGGACTTGCTTCAATACTTACTGCGCGCCTTTTTTTAACCTCCACTTTTCCCTTTTTGCAGTAAAGCATATAGATGCTCAGCCTGCAGTGTAACAGCTCTTGTGACCTAGACCATGTTCTCCCACACCAACTCAATTTTTTTTTTCTCTAAAAGTCCAATCTCTGTTTTCCTAAAAGCCTTGACTTGGTTTTCTCAATATCTTATACCGAATATCCTCACTTGCTTAGGTTGGATAAGGAAACACTTCTTTACAGAAAGGGTTGTTAAGCACTGGAATAGGCTCCCCAGGGAGGTGGTTGAGTCACCGTCCCTGGATGTGT
This sequence comes from Pavo muticus, assembly GCA_016647715.1. Taxonomy (NCBI): domain Eukaryota; kingdom Metazoa; phylum Chordata; class Aves; order Galliformes; family Phasianidae; genus Pavo; species Pavo muticus. Next base: position 2,138,662 of record JACDJE010000066.1, on the reverse strand, counting down.
TTAAAAACTGTTTGGATGTGGTGCACAGGGACATGATTTAGTGGAGGGTTGTTTAGAGCTAGGGTAATATGGTCGGGTTATGGTTGGACTTGATGATCTTTAAGGTCTTTTCCAACCTGAGCAATTCTGTGATTCTAAGTCTTAAGGGTTGTTTGGAAATTAGCTTTTTCATTTGGGTAAAAGTTCCTTTGTACTCGGACTTCAACTTAGGTTTTTTCCTATGTAAACACTGACATACCCCCCTTCTGAATCTGTAGTGCAGCACTTCAACTTCCTTGAAATATTTGATTCAAAGCAAACCTGAGAGCTCTCTGCCACATTACTTGAAGCCGAGTCTTTGGACTTAGCCTTAAGGAAGTTGAGATGCTGAGTAATTTACTACAGTTCCAGATGCACATGTGAACCTGAGCTTAACAGCATGTTTGGATGAAGTGCTGGATGCTAATACAGCTGCACAGCCTATCAGTTATGTTGGCATAAATGCATTTTTCTTAGTGAACAGCGGGCAAAAAGTGTTCCACATGCTTTTGGCAGGCGTGCAGCACAGTCCAAGAGAGCTTTCATATCAGACTACCTCTGTCATGAAATTATATCATAGAATGGTTTGGGTTGGAAGGGACCTTTATGATATCTAGTTTCAACCCCCTGCTATAGGCAGGGACACCTCCCTCTAGACCAGTTTGCTCAAAGCCCTATCCAGCCTGGTCTTGAAATATGCTTAATATTGCTTTGAGCTTAGCAAGTAATGTGTAATACTGTCAAACAGTATTGAGAAATGATGTACGTTTGTGAAGGGCTTAGTATAACATATGGACTATAAAGATTCCATTTAGCTTTAGAGGGGGTAGTAGGAAAGCAACAGAGGAAAAAAGATCCTGACTGATGCTTTCTACAGCCTGTGGTCAGAAAGGTACTTTTATAGCAGGCTACGCTAGGTTTGCTTTGTTAGAAGAAGCAGGATAAATTTGTAGCAGTGATAGACTACCACTGCAGTTTGCCATGCCCTTTCAGTGTAACCTTCTTAGCATCACCAATGTTAGTATTGGAGTTTGTGTCCACCTAGCATTGAATCTCGGTTCATCTGCTGATGCCCTGAAACTTTGTGAAACATGATCTTAGCTACGATTTATTTTCTACAGCTTAGCCATCTGTTATTTTTACTGAGGTAAAAATCAAGTTTTATTGCTAAAGATTTCTTACTGTTCTTTTTTTTTAATACCTACAACATGTGGGATGTATTTGACTTGCAGTTCTGTATTGAACTGGGCTTGTTCTCGTATTCTTAATGTGTACTTCCAGTTCTAAGAGTAACCAGTTTTTGGAGTTAATTTCAAGCTTGTAACTGAAGCAATAGAGCAGGAGTGCGTGTGCAAAATTCCTGAGCAGTGCTGTTTTCAAGCTAAGTCCTATTCTCATCACTGTGATGGGACTGAGAACATGCCTACCACGGTCCACCTCTGGCTTGCACAAGGCCCCACTTGGCAATCCTTAGCAAGGGAGATCCCAGTGTGATCTTGAACTTTGTGAGTAATTTAAACATTTTTCTCTGTGAAGGTAGCAAAGTGGGTTATTCTCTGAAGAATGCTAAAGCCTGGGTGCCTTATGCTTCATATGCAGTGTGTGAGCTTTCTTTGATAGTGCTGCAAGCTTTATGGCTTCATGAGGTCATTCTTTTGTGAAGTTTCCTTATGAGCTGTGGTGTACCAATCTAGTAAAAGGAAAGCAATTCAGGTGCTTACTAGAAATCTGGTTTCTTAGTGCATGGTGTTTGGAGTTCTAAGTAGGCAGAAACACACAAGTGTTGGAAAGCTGCAAAATCACCTTTCTTATCCATAAAAATCTGCTATGCTTGCTGCCAAGGCTGTGCTTATGTGTAGGGGCCGCTCGTTAAGTTCCGTGGGAGCTGAGCAGGTGATGCTGATTCCTTACTGGAAGTTACTGGTGAACCTTGTGCTCTTCTGAAATCTTTCCGTGCACTGCTGAGCAGTATCAGTTCCAGTCTGAGATGGATACCCCAAAGCCTGAGTTTATTCAGCAGCTGGCCTGTTACTAATCTTTTCAAGTCCCATTATCCACAGGATGCGAAATTTGCTTAGTTTGTCTTACATTTGGATAGTGTTTGACTTCTGTCAGCTCCAGGCCCTTCCTGACTTGGTCGTTCACTACCCGTCTGTGGCTGTAGATGCTTTTTCCCATCTATTTCCCAACTGTCTCGATAACTGTTCCAATTTCTGTTCTAGCTGGTATCAGAAGTTAACATATGTGCTTTGGCCTCTTTCTGCTGTGGTGAAGTTAGGAAGTTAGGTTGCAGACCAAGAGGTGTGCCTCTGTTCCAGAAATGAGATGCGTTACTTTTTCTGCTGTTTGTCTCCTTATTTAAAAAAATAAAAAATTCCACGAGCTGTTAACCTATTGAATAAACCTATTACAGAATTTTAGGATATTTTTTTTTCCTATTACCTATTGAATAAAAAGTAGCTTTTCTTAACAGCTGCTTATCTTCATCAATGACCTTGACGAGGAGATAGTGTCCACCCTCAGCAAGTACACTGATGTTACAAAGCTGGGAGCAGTGGCTAACACACCTGAAGGCTGTGCTGCTGTTCAGCAAGACCTGGACAGACTGGAGAGCTGGGCAGCAATAAACCAGATGAGGTTTAACAAAAGCCAGTGTAAAGCTTTGCACCTGGGAAGGAATAACCACAAGTATCAGTACAGGTTGGGGCATGACTTTCTGGAGAGGAGCGCTGTGTAGAAGGACCTGGGTGTCCTGGTGGATGACACGTGGGCCATGAGCCAGCAGTGTGCCTTGGTGGCCAAGAATGCTGGCGGGATCCTGGGGTGCATTAAAAGGAGCGTGGCCAGCAGGTCAAAGGAGGTGATCCTCCCCCTCTACTCTGCCCTGGTCAGGCCTCACCTGAAGTAGTGTGTTCAGTTCTGGGCTCCCTGGTACAAATAAGACAGGGATCTCCTGGAGAGTGTCCAGTGGGGGGGCCACAAAGATGATAAATGGCCTGGAGCATCTCCTGTATGAGGAAAGGCTGAGCAACCTGGGTCTGTTCAGTGTTGAGAAAAGGAGACTCAGAGGTGGTCTGATTAATATTTATAAATATATTTAAGTGCGGGAGTCCAAGAGACATGGCCAACCTCTTTTCAACAGTCTGTGGGGACAGGACAAGGGGAAACAGCCATAAACTGGAGCACAGGAGGGTCTGCACCAATATGCAAAGGACTTCTTCACAGTGAGGGTGATGGATCACTGGAACAGGCTGCCCAGGGAGGTTATGGATTCTCCTTCTCTGGAGATATTCAAGACCTGCCTGGACACCTATCTGTGCAGCCTGCTGTAGGGGGGTCTGCTTTGCAGGGGGGTTGGACTCGATGATCTCTAGAGGTCCCTTCCAGCCCCTACAATTCTGTGATTCTGCAGTCTCTGCATTGTAACATTTAGTACTTGGCTAAATCAGAGTTGCAAAATCTAGGAAAAAATGTTATTATTTTTTCACTACTTACATAGTAAATGCCTTGTCTTGTGCCTGTTAGTATTTTTCTGTATCAGTCTTAAAATCCAAACCTTGAGAATCACGGTCAGATGAGAGCTCATATATTAGAGGTCATCTCCACTAAGTGGGAGAGCAGAGGTGATGCCCTCTGAAGATGACAGTTGGTTCTTAATTCAGATACTCCTGTGTCTGATCTGAGGTGCATCTGGAAGTACAAATTTAATCATGTAAGGAATCCATCACACCTTTAATCTGACATCCTGCCACTTTAATGGATGTTTAGTGATGATTCCCCACTGACTACTAGAGATGTACAAATCTAGTCCGTACCGATTTAGACCGTGCTTTATTATATAGCTTTGTGCAAACATTAAAACTTAGAGTATTATGTGATATTTGATTTTTGCGCTACGTGATTTCATAACTGTCAGCAGGCCAGTGTAAACAAAGTTCATAGCATCAAATGTGCGCAGTCTGTTTTGCATGGAGGCATACTGACTGGTACTAAATTAGGATCTGAGGATGCTGGTGCACGGCCAGCTGAATGTGAGCCAGCGCTCTGCCCAGGTGGACAAGAAGGCCAGTGGAATCCTGGCAGAAATAGTGTGGCCAGCAGGACTAGAGGGGGGATTGTCCCCTTGTATGTGACTCTAGTGAGACCATGCCTTGAATTTGTATTCAGTTTTGGGCCTCTCACTACAATAAGAATGTGGAGTCGCTTGAGCGTACGCAGTGTGGTGAAGAGACTGGAGAACAAGAATTAGGAGAAGCAGCAGGGGGGAGCTGAAGCTGCTTAGTCCGGAAAAAAGGAGTCTGAGGTGAGAGCTCATTGCTCTGTACAGCTACGTGAAAGAAGGTTGCAGTGAAGAGGGTATCTAGACATGAGGAAATGGCCACAAGTTCTTCCCAAAATCCAATTTAAACCCTTCCTGCCAAAATTTATTCATGGAGGAGGTGCTCAAGTATTGGAACGGCCTTCCCAGGGAAGTGATGGAGTCTCCATTCCTGGAGGTATTTAAGAGGCCTGTGAATATGACACTAAGGGACATGAGTTAATGATGGGATTCCATAGGCCAGATTGTTGGTTGAATTTGGTGATCTTGAAGGTCTGTTTCAACTTAAATGACTATAATTTTGTGAAAAATATGGGAATCCAATTAGTGGATTCCTGTGCTGGCATCTTTTTGTCTGTTATTTGGTACTGATCTAACAGAGTTAGAGCTTTCCTAGTTGTTTCCTTTCTGCCTAATGTCTCTAAACATCCTTCTGCCTTCCTTAGCGTAAGAGTCCTGGAAAGACTGTGCGAGTTAATAATCAGCTTTCACTCATTTTTTCACTCAGGACAAACTATCTGGGCATCAGCACGCCTTTCTTAACAGTGTGAAGTGCTCATGATTATAAATGCAATATTCTGTCTGGGAAGATGTGAAGAGCTGATCAGTTTGTGATTTTTCTAATAATTGCGTTAGTTGGAAGCTTGGAGGTGTGCATGTAACAATCAACTAATGCTTTTGGGAAACTTTTAAATCTCAGAATCCCTGCCTTTGCTGCTGTAGTGCTTTTTACTGTTACTTTCATATTTATTTCTATAGTCTAGTCATTCTAATGAGTTTGGACTTGTCCTGATTGTTTATAGCTCAGTTAACTTAATTAACTTTCAGTCAAAATCATCTTAGCCAGTGTTATTGACTTCACAAAAATCTGGTTTCAGGTAGAAACCTCCGTGTTAAATGTTAGCATTCTTCTTCTATTTCATTTTTACGTCAGTTTCCTCTTATGCCTTCAAAAAGCCTATCTCCTGAAATATTTTTGTTGGGTCTGACTGGTTTTGATATCTGTTAACAGCATGAACTGTGTTCAGCCCTGACCTGCACATAATTAAAATTTTCCAGTTTTGTTTTCAGTTGCTTTGTCTCAAAGTAGGAATTTAGCAGTCTACAGTCATGGGGAGGGGAAAAAATTATTGGGAAGGTTATCTAGTTAGAGTAAGTGGAATTAGGGAAATCTAAGTGTGATTTTTCCACCCATGTTCTACTGTGGCTTTGACCTTCTAGTAATTAAATTTGGTAGGGTATGTGTCCTTTCTAATTACCTATCACCAGCAGCCTGTTCTCCTAGAAACAAGTTCTTTGCTCAATGATTGTGTTCCCTATTTATATGCCTAGAGATTGAAAGTTGCATTAAAAAATGAGAATGCAGAATTGTTCTAAAGTCAAAGTGGCGTATGGGTCCAGAGCCATAGTTAAGAAATAGGTTCTGAAGAAGAGTGCGATGTCTGAAACAGATGTGTGCTTACTTTTGCAGGGCTGCATAGCATTACACTAAAGACTTTAGGTGTGAAAGAATGTATTTTCATAATTTCTTCTTCTTTTGAAACAGAGTGGAGGCCAAGAACAGAGTGCAGCACTGGCTGTAGGTAAGAACTGAAACTTAACCTGCTTGAAAACTCTCCTGAATTAAGACTATATAATATGGGCAGGAAAATGAACCACACTGAATACCAGGAGTTTTCTCTTAAAGTACTTCTTTTCCCTAAGTTGTAAAAGCTACTTCTGCAAAATTGTTATGTTTATTTTGAAGAATTTCATCTGTAGCCCAGTAGAGAATCACAGAATCACCAAGGTTGGAGAAGACCTCTAAGATCATCCAGTCCAACTGTCCATCTATCACCATTATTTCCCACTAAACCATGTTCCTCAGTACAACATCTAAACATTTCTCCACCACCTCCCTGGGCAGCCCATTCCAGCACCTGACCACTCTCTCAGAGAAGAAGTATTTCCTGACATCCAACATGAATCTCCTCTGCCGCAACTTGAGGCCATTCCCTCTAGTCCTATTGCTAGTTACATGGGAGGATGACTCCCACCTCACCACAACCTCCCTTTGGGTAGTTGTAGAGAGCTATGAGGTCACCCCTGAGCCTCCTCCAGATTGATCAATCCTGGCTCCCTCAGTCATTCTTCCTAGGTCTTGTGCTCCAGAGTCCTCACAGCTTCATTGCCCTTCTCTGAACGCGTTCCGGGGCTTCAGTGTCTTTCTTATAGTGAGAAGCCCAAAAGTGAACATAGTACTTGAGGTGTGGGCTCACCAGGACTGAGTACTGAGGGACGATCACCTCCCTGCTCCTGCTAGCTGTATTATTTCTGTTACAAGCCAGGATGCCATCGACCTTCTTGGTCACCTGGCACACTGCTGGACTGCCAGCCCATGTTTAGCCTAGCATCGACCAGTACCCCCAGGTCTGTTTTCTCTACTCAGTGTTCTAGCCACTCTGCCCCGAGCCTGTAGTGTTGCCTGGGGTTGTTGTGGCCATATATATGTCTCTGTGGTTAAAATGCTAATTATGTTGCAGATGTTCAGATTTTTGCTCCTACAGCACCTCACCGCAGTCTAGTAATGATTTGAAGAATCTTCATTGTAGCAATGTGAGGAAATCTCACTGCTTCAAAAAAGGGATTTTTAGTGTGTAAACAGTGTTTGTGATGAGTCAAGGGGGAAAAGTTTTGGACTAAAAGAGGGAAGATTTAGACTAGATGTTAGGAGGAAATTCTTTGCTCCGAGAATGGTGAGGTGCTGATGCAGGCTGCCCAGGGAAGCTGTGGATGCCCCATCTCTGGAGGCATTCAAGGCCAGGTTGGTTGGGGGACCCAGGCAGCCTGATCTGGTGGAAGGTGTCCCTGCTTATGGCAAGGGGGTTGGAACTAGATGATCTTTAAGGTCCATTCCAACACAAGGCATTCTGTTATTCAAAACTTACCTTGGAAGATCATGTTTAAAGTTCTTGGAAAATTTGAATGCAGAAATGATGTTACTGTTTTTTTCCCCAATATTGATTTCGTGTCTTTATTAATGTTACTGTTTAACTTCAAATCTTTCCTGAACCATGTGCCTTAAACCAGAAACCAGGACCCTGAGAAGGTTTGTAAGTCTGAAGTGGTGGCAAATGCTCATGTGAAGGCTTTTCCCTTACATAGTTTTATTATTTCTGCTTAGCTAAGCTACTTCATGGGGTTTGTATTATATTTCATGTTTATTGTGCTGTGCCAGCATAGCTATCTTTCATCTGTCACGTTGGAAAGGTAATGCTCCCAAATGTGAAGTAGTATTTATTTACCTTACACTTTTGATGAATCAGTAAAAAGCTCACTGAATTCTGAGGGGATGATTAAATTGATTTGTCATCAGTTTTGTTGACAATAGTGGAAAACATTTGAGTTCCGCATCCAAAACTTTTAATAACCCATTGAGAGATGAAGAATATAAGCTATTATAGATGTCACTGAAATAATTGCCCCTGGTTTTCATACCTGATCCATATATTGAAATAATTGCTTTCCAAAATCACTGCTTTTGTTGAGATTTGCATCAGTTTTGTGTTGTAGCTCTTGGGAGAGCTCATCATGATGCTAGATCAGACAGACAGTCCCTCAAGCCTACTGTCTTGCCTCTTTGGAGTTACAGAATGAGTCTAGGATCTGGGCAGGCATACTGTAATACTTTCCCAGTTCACAACAAATGAGTGGAAGAACATTTATTGCTAGCAGTAGTAGCAGGTTCACTTGGTAGCATTTACATCCAAAGTCATGGGTAAGTATGTTAGCAGAGTTACAGTTTCAACTAGTGCAAACCTTTAGAGCACGCGTGTGTTTGCAAAGGGTACTATCTTGCCAGGATAATCTTCAGGAATCACCCTTTTATTTCCTTCTGAATGCGTGCTCTTGATTTTTGTTCATTTTTTCACGCTCACTTATTCCTCTACTAGGATGATGCTTCAGCTGCTCAGGAAGGTGAGCATCTCACAAAGCTAGCAAAGCTCAGGGGCACTGCTGGGAATGGTACTGCCTGCAGGAGGAAGGCTGTCCAGAGAACAGCTACAGCATATGGCAAGAAACTTCTATTTTCTTTGAACCAACAATATTTCTGGTGTTGAAGGGAAATTCCTTATGAATAGAGATGTTGTTGGCCATATCAGCAGCCCTAAATTGAGTGTGTCTGTCTGTTGTTTTAACCTTTTCCAGCTGTGCTGAGACAGAACAGCTGCCATATGTTTGACAGCATCTTAAACCAGCTGGGAATCAGCAGTGTAAGAGGTTTGAAGGGACTGGCAGAGGCCCTACCCAAGCAACACTGTCAGTGGGAAAACACCAATAAGATAACAATGGTAAAGTTCTGGAAACTGTAGAAAGCCTCAAAGAATGAGGCAAATTTAACCAGATGGCACTTTCTGAATAAGGTTAAAAGTTGAAGCTGAAAATCTAGTGAAACTTGAACCCTTATGTAAGCAGATGCCTAGGGAAGAGCAGAAATGAGGAGAGAATATATTCGTGATGGTTCTAATGTATTATTTTCAAGTATTTTTGAGTCGGATGTAATTGTTAACTATATTCAGTTTTCTAATGGTTGTCAGTTCAAGATATGTCCCTGTTCTCCCTGAAATTGCTGCAGGCTTCTAGTACCCTTTCCCTGCAAATTGACCTGCATAGGGAGAGCCATCAGCTTGTTATTTATTCTTTAGCCTAATTTCTTCTAGTTTTGTTCAGTGTAACTGGCGCACATTAAGAGGCTGCATTTTGCATCTTTGTGTTCCCCATATCTCCAGTGATTGTGTAGTTCTGTATTTTTCCCAATTCAGAATATTTTTTTTGGATCAGGAGTTAAAGACAGCCAAGCTGTTTCTTGCATTGAAGTCATACCAGAGTTTTGATCATCAGTGTTGATCATCTTCATTAACTTTTTTCCTGTTCTTTCATATCCTCAAGGAGATTTAGGGGCCAGAATTTTCTTGTATGTGTGGCTGATTCAATACTGAGACATAATGATTTTCCTTATTTCTGAACATGTAGTCGGTGTTTCTTTTAGCTGCTCATGAGCTTAATTACGTGCAAACCTTATCTGAATTGAACGTGACTCCAAGGTCTCATTCCAGAATTGTAATAGCCAGCTTGGAGCTGATAATCTTCAGCGTGAAGCTAGGATTGTTCTTCCCTTGATTCATCACTTCATACTTCCACAATTAGGTTTTATTGTCAAGTGGCACTAGCCTTGTGAGGTTCTTTTGTATTTTGCCTGCTGCATATTTTCTTGCTATCTTGGGTAGCAGCATCGCTAGCAGGCTTTCTCACTTTGCTGCTCTGATCCTTCCTAGATCATCTGCCAATACACTGGATGGCATTCCTGCAGACCTCTGTTCACTCCTCTCCATTGTGGGAATTGATCACTTATTCCTTTTCTTTGTACATTCAAACTGTTTATTCAGAGGTCTTCTTTCTCATCCTACAGTTTCTCTTTATTTGTTTTAAAAGCCGTCTTTTGAGTAATTCAAACAAAGCGGCAATCCAGCTGGTTTATGTTCGTTGGATTACTGTTACCTGACTGGTTCAATTAATTGCACTTTGATAGCTTTCCTTGAAGTCATATCACCAGAGCAGATCTTTTTCTAATCTGTAGTCCTCCCCTCAAAGGTTGAATTATTTCTGCATTCTCATAGCTAAACCAAGGCCTCCTTGAAGTACCTACTGATTTTGAGGCTTTAGTTCCCTTTCAGTCAGACAGGTAGATCAGAGCAGATGTTTTTGTGGTGCAAGTTGGTACGAACTTGAAGAATTCACTGATGGACCGGTGCAGGAATCAGATCAGTACGTAGCATTCTGCATACCTGTACTGATCTGACTGGATTGCAGGCTGTATAATATCACTGGAAAGTAGCAGACACACCCCTGCAGGCAACGCCGGGTGACTGGAGAGTACAGTAGAAAAGTACAGCTAGAGGAATCCACACCAAATATGATCTTTATCTTCACACTTGCTTTCTAATCAGGGAAAAAAGCCTGATGTGTTTCAACAGCCTTCCATATTCATCAAATGTACTTTGTCTGACTGGTGTCTTGGAGAAAGAAAGCTCTATAGGCTAATCAGAAATCTTTCCTGAAATGCACGTATCTCTCTTTCCAGTTATGTGATTTGGAAGGCCAGAGGGCTTCTTCCTGCTTGGGAGTCCAGAGCAAGTGTGTCACTGAAATGAATTACCAAATTGACAGTCAGCATTGGCTCCGTACACACAAGACTTGCATTTCAGTACTGACATGACCAAAAAATGTTTTTCAGATAGAATATGTAAAAGAATATTTCTATCCATCAGCTTGATGCCTAGGTAATATCATAACGCTGTTAGTGTAGAAGATGTGAGCCAGGGCACTAAAGGGTTTCTGTGCAGTAGTTCAGAGTCAAGCTCAAACAGAATGTTTAATTTGAACGTTAAGAGCAATGCAGCTGAGTGCACTCCTTGCAGTAGTACATTAGGTGGCAGTAGTAGCCAGGCTGTTTGATAGAGCCTCAGAGGAAATCATCCAGCTTGGTTACTGCAGTCTGTATCAGTCTGATTAACGTAGATGGGAATTTCTTTACTTTGAAAGAAAACACATTTCCCAATCAAAAACAGGATCACAGCGGAGTGTGTTTTCACAAGTGCAGCACTAAAATGTGGTGGATCAATTCTTTTGGGCTTTGAAGTTAGAGATAGAAGATATCAGAAGTGTTGCCCAGAAAAAAAAGTAAGGTTTACAGATTTGGTGTTTTTTGTAGTGCTTTTTTCTTTTTCTTTACGCTGAGATGAAAATCTGGCAGAGGGAGGACTTAGTGCTCAGATTGTGTTTTAGTTCTGTGGGGTCTTTGGTTTGTTTTTGGAGGGGAAGGATGGAGAGAGGGTGAAAGAGGAAGTGTGGTAGCTCTTGAACTACATAAGCTACAGGATGGTTGCCTTGGTATATTAAACTTAGTCATGTGGTAGTATAGCACAGTTTTAATACTATCTTATATGCAATAAACTTCCTTGTAAAATAAGTTTGTTAATTTTACTAATCTTCCCTTGAATGTGGATTTTTGTTTTTTCTTCCTTATGTACCTTTCACATTTTCTTTTTTAAAAGAAAACTGAGATTTAAACTAACGAACTTGGAAATCAGCCAATTGGGCCGTGGCAGTCCCAGCTGGTTAAGTGCAGTATTTGGGCTGGAAGGGAATTGCTGGCTCCCTGTCATGAAGGCTCTGAGATGGTATGGGCACATTTGTTAGGAGCGTCCCTTCATCTGGCAGATCACATTGTATGGCAGCGACCTCTGTTGGAGAAGTTACAGGTCTGCAAAAGGCTTCTAAGATTGCAAAGCAGAGCGTAAACTGCACTCAAGTGTAAATAGCTTTAAACAAGTTTTTTTTCTTTCTAACAATTGTAAAATAAATTAAACGTGGTGTTTCTCAGAATTGAGTTTGAAAGCAGACTGACTTGCATCGAAAAGATACTAGATATGAGGAGGAAGTTTTTGACACAGGGTGGTGACACACTGGAACAGGTTGCCCAAGGAGGTTGTGTATGCCCCATCCCTGGAGGCATTCAAGGCCAGGCTGGATGTGGCTCTGGGCAGCCTGGTCTGGTGGTTGGCGACCCTGCACATAGCAGGGGGGTTGAAACTGGATGATCATTGTGGTCCTTTTCAACCCAGGCCATTCCATGATTCTGTGAGGAAGGGAAACACATCTAATGATAATAATGATTATTATTATTTTTTTTTGCCTCTAGAATCTCTAGTATTGCTCAGTTACCAAAGAGTAAACCAGAGTAGATTTTTCCAGAGCCTGGTCTCTCCCCTTTTCAGTCCAGTTTGCTTTTAAAATAAGAATGATCTTTTGAAGCAATTTAGGTCTGACTGTGAAATTTTACGACACGCTTACCTGATGTGAGCTATGATAAAATAACGAAGTTATTCAGTGTCAGCTGTGCCTCTAGAATTTTCCTGAATTAACAAGGCTTTAAGGGTGCTTTTTCTAAAGTAACTGCAGAGTCTTCAATGCCTTTCCCTTGATTTCCTCCAAGTGGAAAAATGGACTGAACAAACACTGACCTGACTATATTTTACAATTCTGGTTTCAAGGAATGTGAGCCTTTTTTTTACTAGACTGTTTTCCCTGGCAGGGCTCCGTTTTCTTGATATGACAGGTTTTTAACTCATTTTTGTTCAGAAAACAGGCTTTACTGATGCTGTGTGATCTTCAAAAAATAGCCTCACTTTTAGCTGAAGTAGTTAATTGTACCAAATTCAGCATAGCCAAAAGACCTGACATCAGAGGCAGCCCTGGACACCTTTTAATTTGTGCTTTTATTAAATAGCCTGAATACTTCCTTTCCACACAAAAAAACATTTTCTGTTTGTTAGTACAGATTGTTTTATGGTTATTCAAACCCCAGAAATTCAATGGTGTATGTTTTTTCCTTTTCAATTTATTAGGGGAAAGAAATCTGGCTTATTTCACTGATGGGTGTTATGTTGGAGAATCTCCACTAGAGGTCAGGAGTGAAAAGCAGTACGTGGATCTTTGCCTAAGTTGGATTGAAGTAAGCTGCAACAGTTTGTATAAAACTGATAAAATCCTCTCTAATGAGATTGTCTAGTGGTGAATGAAATAGCTTTTTCTGTGTAGAACTGGTGACTGGAGTGGCACTTTCCATATGTTTGATTCAACAGTGAGAATCAGATGTCAGGATCAAACTGATACACTTGATATTAATAACATTAATATAGTTATGATGTATCTTGAATATGAGACCATCTTCAAAATCTAGCTCATTTCAAACAAATAGTATGAGACTTCTGAATCTAAACCTGATAGTTTTCACTTGCTGGTCTTTTTTTTTTCCCAGACTGAGTGATAATGAGTATTACTTCAATAATTATTTACTGTCTGGGCAATGTTATTTTGGGACTTTGCTTAATGCCAGTTTTTCTAATTACTTTAAGCACCATGATCACTAACAGTAGTGGGGATTAGATTGCGTCAGAAGGTATCTGTACTTCCCTGGCAGTGGTCAGAAAAGAAATAAATCCCCACTAGATTGGGAAAATCATATTTGCATCCAAGGGAAATATGAAGACTTTCTGAAAAGAGCGATTCCTGTGGTGTAGTTCACAAGCCTGTCTCCAGCTCTTCAGCCTTTGCTGGCTTTTAAGGTTGAGGGTAGATGTATTCTCACTGACTGCAAGGCTTAACTGCTTCATTGGAGTAGAAAAATAACACTTGATCCAATGGGCCATCCGCTTTGCGAGCTCATGCGTTGTTGCTAAGGGCTTCCTTTGATTCCACTATTGTGGGCAACCACTTATTCGCTGGCTTTTTCCTGTTACTGCCCAGATACTGTAGGCAGGGAATGTTCAGTAAGCCTTGAAGCAATTGCTGGGCTAATGGGATTATTATTCTGGAGGAACACAACAGAGTGACATCCAGTTAGGTTTTTGTTTGAGGTAGCACTAAGCTTCTAGCTTTGTATATAGCACTTAGTGTCATGCTGTAATGTTATATTTTTCACGCTGTGTCTTTCACTTAAAATTTTACCAAAAATCTTTCTAGATGAGAGTTTTGTACCACGTACGTCCAACTGAAAATTCTACATCTGTGTAAGAAAACGTTTGCACTTTGTGTTCTTTGCATATGGTGTTGTGCTTAACTTCTTCCTCCAAACTCCAGAGCATGGATACAAGGTTTTAACAGGGCACAGTTTTGATCCTCTGAGTGTTTACTTGTAAATTTCATTAAAAGAAGTCATGGGAATAGTATGTGCTTTTTTCAAAAGGAGAACAGGTATTTTCTTGTAGCAGACACTCCTGGGGGATACAAATGTGTTTTATCTAACGTTTATTTAACAGCTTATTATTCGTTTGGAAGCATGCTATCAGTCTAACAGAGAACAAAGCAAAATCCAAAATGTCACGTGATCATCTTTCTAGTATTTTACATCTAGCAATCAGTAAGCTTTCCAGTTGCTCACCAGTTGCAAACAAGATCTTTGTTAACATACACTTTTTCTTTCAGGTGAGAGAGGGAAACGTCTTTGGTGCTTGCCTGAATTAAGTTTCATTGTGGATTTCTATAAAATTTCCCTTGGGCTTAGATTAGGGGAAAAAAATATTGAAATGTGTCAGAGATGTTTTCAGCATGAAGGGCATGCGTGCAAGACTTGTTTTGAAAATATGCCTTTGCTTTCCGCTTGTCTGATCATGACACTACACTCAAAATCATACAACCCCACAAGGCTGTATTGGGCCAAATCACTGTAATCAAATGTGGCGTTCCGTATGTCTTACTCTGTGCAAGTAGGTCAAGTTTAACCCATGTTCTTGGCTAGCGCTCTGATTTCCCACAACCTGCTCCACGTGGCTCGCGTGTTGTGATGGCGTACACAGAGTGCCAGGAGGGTCCTGGGCAGCTTCACAGGGATGCTCAGCTTTTGGACCCAAAAAAGGAATGTAGTTTTCTTCTACTCCGATTTTATGGTAATGGATTCATGTCAACAGGAAACTTCAGTTGTCTGATTTACTGAATCTTACGCTGCTGGTTTTCCTGATGAGTTAAGAAACATTTGACTAAGGTGCTTCAAAAAGTTAATAAAGACCCCGGAGGGGGGAATTGCTGGTTTATAACCAAACTTTGTTCTGAATGAGAGTAACAAAACTTGACTCGGCTTGAAGGTCTGAAGCTGTGGAAGAACAAATAGGTAGTGATGTAAGCTGTACTTAGGACTGGACTGGACTTTTTGATGTTACGATTGCAATGAGCCAATTTCCTTCTTGATAATGTAATCATGGATTTTGTTCCAGTGACACTGGAATGATTGTGGATCAGAAGCTGTTAACGCCCACAAAAGTCACCTCCAGTTCTAAGTCAGCTGTTTGGCATTGCAGCAAAGCCAAACTGCAGGATAGAAAGTGCAGTCAGTAGTAGTGCCTGCTATTGGCTTTTGCCTTTATATGGACTTAAGACTGCTTGAGTATGCTTAATGCACAAGAGAGGTCTGTTAAGAACTTCATTACTAAGACATGTATGTACAGCTTTACATCCCTTTGTATTTTTCCTGCATGTCGTCTTGTTGCTGTCGTAGTTTAATTTACTCTCATTTTTTATTTCTCTCCTGTTCTGAGAGAGATGGTTCACTGAACTGTTGCCATCAGGTAGATCGGTTACATCTTTGTTCTGTTTTATATCTGTTGGTTAACCTCATTCCTAGAAAAGAGATGATATCTCAACATAAGCAAACTTTTCTGGGAGGTGAAGGTCAGAATGAAAGTACTTGTATGGCAAAACTGAGTTCCTGACCCCTTGACCCCATTTTAGGAACTGGCAGAGGTTCAATTAAACGGGCTGTTCTCAGTACCTATATACTTTTCTGTAACCTTACTAACTTGTCCCAATCTGACATTCAGAAGTAATGTTATCCAGTGTTTATACCACATGCGTGACCCTGTAAACTGTTGTGAGACTGGTTAATATCAAAATAAAGGCAGAACTACGCAGAGGAATTCATATGAGGTATTGAAAATATTTTTGTGAATGGGCAGATGTTGCAGCTGATAAACTGAAATGTGCCAATGATTTGTAATTTTAGGTGTAGCTTAAGTTCTCTGTGGGCTCTTAATATCCTTTACTTTCATTTGCTACTTTTCTGTTAAATGGAATTAAATGGGATTGTGTTGCTTAAGGCACTGTTTGAGATTTGGCTCTTGAGTGTGAATCTACAGGCTCGGGTGGCATTAGACAACTTGTACTTCTGCCGTTGTAATGCCCTCGTTGAAAGTGTTTAAGAATGTCTTCATTTCAGCATTTTCTAGATTATGAACGTCCTTGTTGAGGTGTGGGCCAAGTGACTCTTTCAGTCCTTTGTTTCAGAATATGCTTGTGAGATACAGAAAAGTGATTCTCCGCTTTCTGGCGCTGCTTGTTTACGCAGTGTTGGCACAGAGCTGCTTGGTAAGCTCTGGAATAGAAAGCTGTAGAAATGCACTTGTTTTGATAATTTATTTTTAAGATGAGCCTCAACGGAACATCCTAACCTGAAACTTCCTTAAATAAAGGCTGAGAGATTTGATCAGTCTTCTGATTGAAGTTAAATAATTTGGAAACAGGACTTTGCTTTTTTGACGTTTCAAGGGAGAAGTTGAATGCAGTGATGAATTTTTATAAGCAGAAACCACTTTAATCAAAGCTGCTTTTCTACAAATGTAGGTTTGTACCTGTTACTTGGTCGTTCTGCAGAAGTTGTTAGATTAAGTTACTAATTTGGCCCTGACTAATTTTCAGAAATCTAGGGTTAATTCGCTGTTGATTCTCTAGTTTTTGGATCCTGAAAAATCAGTCACTTCCTGATGGTTTGGTTTTTCTTCTACACCAGTTGCATTTTCTTTGGGAACTCAAGAAATCTGGCAGCACAAGTTGGAAAGCCTTGGTCTGCCAAACATTTTGTTTAGGCATCGCATTGCCTTTTTTTTTAATTCCTCATAAACTCTCAATTCTTACATACTGCTTCCCTCCAAGTAACCATCACTTTCAAAGCAGAAGACAAAGAGACTGATCGACTGACATAATTAGACTAATTTGAAGCTTGATTTTTAGATCTTATGCTGGAGTCCAACTATTTGACTGATGGCTTATTCTTAAAAGATTTTAAATCAGTGATACCTTGGGTTTGACATGCAGCAGTACCTCACTGAATTCCTGATATTTCAGGGTTCTGATTTTAAGTGTTTTTAGCTTCTGTAAGACACTGGAAAGTCATTGAAAAGGCTTCATGAAGTGTTATCTTCATTGTCCTACTGAAGGTATTTGTTCATTTTGGTAACTTACTGATGTTTGATAATGTCTTATCTGACCTAGATTAATCTAATGACTGTTTAATTTTCCTTCTACTTTTCATTTCTTCTTAGCTGCAGTGTGACAGCAAACATAAATAAGAACAACTGTTGCAACTTGATTCTCTCTTTTTCTTTGAAAGCGTTTAACTTGTATTGGACTTGTAACTTTACCTCATTTGATGGGAAGAACTGTTCATTGGCCATAGATTACTACTACTGAGACACTTCCCAGATTTTATTTTGAATGATGGGGAAGAGAGTCAAAAGAGTCAAAATCAGGCTTAAAGCAGCTGTAGTCTTTTTGAGGTCACTGTTCTCCTAAGTACCAATGGCTTTATTGGCTGTAGGTTGCAGCAAAACAATTGGTCATCATAGGTAGTATAATTTTCAAGCTAAGAAAGAGATGGCAATTCAGAACTTCATTTTTGTCGAAACTATTACTCTTCATATTTTCAATAATCAATGAGAAGAAGAGAAGAGATGCACTGTTTAGTGCACATCCACTACTTCCCACCAGAAGGTGATGGACCTGCAGTGTGCAAACCTGGATGGAAGTCCCGCTCCAGCTAACCCAGGCGTGTACTGAAAATAGGAAATGGTTATTGGAACTAAATTATTTTGCCATTTTTATTTTTAGGTTTGCTGGCATGGGTAATCTCATTAAGGTGCTAACCAGGGACATAGACCACAATGCAGCACATTTTTTCTTGGATTTTGAAAGTAAGTCTCTCAGCCCTTCACAGCTGGTGCATTTGAAATGGTATGAAGAGGGTTGCTTATACCTGCTGCAATGAAGGCTAGGGGACTCAGTTGCAAATCTGCAAATTGAAAAAGGGTTGCATGTGGTTTGTTTTTTTTTTTGCCTTTGTTTTTGTGTTGTGTTTTTTTTTCTCAGTAGGAGCCAAGCCACCATCATGCTACTGTGTAAATTTTCTTTTCTCGTGCTTAGTCATTTTGGGTCTCTGTGGTCAGTGATGTCCATCCATCTGCCTGCAAATCAAGTAATCATACAATGAAAAATTCTGTCAGTATGCCATGGTAAAATGTACTGAGCGGTTGTTCTCTGTAATCCTATCTTACATACCAGCAAGTACTAAATTATTCCTGATTCTGATTTATTCATTCATGGTGCAGTTAATGTATATTTTTTACATCTAAAAGTCCAATGTAGAATTGCCTGAACTTCTCAAATGTTCTGGGCACCTTGTGTAAGAGATCTGGGGATTACCTGTGTTGGCATTTTCTGCACAATGAAATGATGCATCTCGATTCAGCTTTCTATAATGATCGTCTCTCAAAATTATGAGAGCTGGCAAAATTAAAACTCTTTTCCTCTGTTGTCCCATCAGGTAAAATCCTGTAGTGTTACTACCATGTCAGTGCTGGCAAATATGGTATTAGCCCTCAGTATGGTACTCCTGCTCAGGACACTGGTGCTAAGGTGTACCGGGACAGAATTAGTCACAAGACCTCCAATTGGAGTTGTGCCCCTTTCTCAAAGGGGAGGCTGTGAAGATGTTGATGTACGTCACTTCTGACAGGAAAGCTGCATTGCATCTCTGGGATCACCAGCTGGACGGCCCCGAGGTGGGCTCTCCTCCCCCTGGCAAAGAGGGAGCCTGAAGGACGGGTCCATGCCTGATGGAACTCCTTGGTCTTCTTCCCCACCACTTCAATCAACTATATTTGGGCTGTTCCTTCTTATAAAGGAAAATTTTCTTTTCTCTCATTCTTGTCTTGGCAGGTACCTTAACATGGGGAACCTTCTTAAAGTTTTGACATGCACAGACCTTGAGCAGGGGCCAAATTTTTTCCTTGATTTTGAAAGTGAGAAGATGATTTTATATATCTATTACTCTTTGCCTGCAGTAGACTGCATTTGTCATGTACTAAATGTATGTTTTCACTTTGCCATCTTTCTAACAGCTTTGCATGCCTGAGCTATGAAAAGTTCAGTGAACTTTTGACAACAGTAATAATCTGCTTTAAAATAACCCAAGTTTCTAAAAAGTAAAATCTTTGTTTCCAGGAATACTTTCAAATTAAATTTAATGGCTGGAATCTCTTATAGTTCCCATTTTAAAACCAAAATTCTGTTTGTTTTTTAACCAAAACTTTAAAAATAATTTTTAAAAGAACTTGAATTCTTTGAAGACATGCTGAAGTTACAAGGAGATGTGTGTCTTAAAGAAGGACAAAATATGAAATCTAATTCCTTCTTTGTGCACTTCCAGTATGCCTCTAGATGCTGAATGCAGCAGCATATACTCATTGACTCACGACAGCTCTTCATAGCTCTCCAACATCGCAATGGTAGAGGTGTGTATGTGAACCTTACTTGATTTGGCATTGAAATTTGACAGTAAACCTCATCCCTCCTCAAAAGGGGGCTCAGCAAGTGTTGTAGAGGTGATATTGGTTTTGAAGATAAGAGAGGTATATCTTTGATCAATGCCAAGCGTTCAGGAAGGTTCACATGCTGTTGGTATTTCTGCTTTTAGTTTCTGTTGCATGATAGAATGGCAGGTAAGTGGTGTTGGCTGCTGCTGTGCATGTTTAATCACTTTCTTTTGGGATGTGCTTTACCCCAGCTGTGCATCAGCTAGCATAAAATAAGAAGAATAATGTTCAAGTGCTTTTTAACTTGTAACGAAATACGTTGGAATACTATAACAACAAAGTAAAACCCCACCACAAAGTACTATGATATGGATAATACAAGATTCATTATCTTTTCTTTCCCCTAAATTATTTTTCAGTTGTTTGGTGAAACAGTGCCAATTGGTTATATTATTTCTAACATAAAAGGGGATGCTTGGAGAAATATGGTTATGCTTTAATATCATTTGAAGTTGGAATGTTTCTAAACCCTCATCCTGTAGTGTTGATTTCATCATCTGTCTCTTCTGAACATTTAGTTTACTGGATGACAGTAGCCGTACAAGTTAGCCATAAAAGGAAGATAATCAAGGGCTGTTTCAAGAACTGGAAAACAAAACTTGTTTAAGAACGTCTAAAGTTTCACATTATCTCCGAATAGATGTGACATTATGGAGCAGGGAGAAATGGTGCAGGAGAATATTGGAGCATTGGAACTCCAGCTTAGTCTGCAAATACAAACTGTTTAGTAAGACTACCCATTAGTTCAAGGTAGCTGAATACAAGAGGCATAATTCTAGAATCATTTGTGATGATAATTGCTGCTAATTTTTTAAAAGTTTTTATCCATCACTTTTTTTTTAAGAGCATGTTTTGAGCATGACCATGATTTGGCATGAGAGTAAGCAGGTTGCTGACATGAAATGTTTATACACGCAATCAAATTAAGTGACTTACACTGTGGCTGAGTTGTTAGACTGTTCTTTATTCATTTTGAACTCTGTCCTATGTGTGTTTCTGCTGCTGTACTATGTACCCATACTTCTTTCTACTCTGTTTCAGATAGCTTGCCTTGACAGAATCTTGACTTTGACACAGTCAAGATCTTTCTTCAAGACTTGGCACTTAATCTTGGGATACTTAAGATTATGTTTTTATGGGGAAGAGCAAGTAAGCTCTGTATTAAAAACAAATTTGCCAATGCTGTATTACCTGCCTGGCCCGAAAATACACAGGCCTAGATCTTTTGTTTTTGAATCCAGGTATGTCCTTGGAATGAGCAGACCAGTTAAATGTTCCTTAGCACAGTACTGTAGCGACAGAATCTAATCTCTGAAAAGCTTTATAGGGATACAGGTGCTGAATTTAGAAAGGCTTTAAATTGGTTTCCAAGACTTTTAGATATTTAGCTTGGTGCTAGTTTGCAGTGATTTCAGTGACCGGCTGTCAGAACGCAGACAAAAAAAAAATGATGTAATGGGCTGTTGGCTTTTCCCTGCTTTAATGCAGGTTAAGCTCCTGTTTCTTTGGTCATTCAACTCAGCTGTTTGAAACAAGTAATTATTTTAAATATTCTACTAGAATCTCTGCAGTGCCACTTCAACAGCCACGTACAACATGGGAAGCTTACATTGGTGTCACAGTGCAATCCTTTTCAAACTTACTGGTTTGAATAGTAGCTAAGCTGCAGAGTACTTTTGCTTGCAGGTGGTGATCTCAAGCTAGCGCTGAAAGTATTCAGCATTACCTCCGAAAATCTTGACTAGGTTTCAGAGAAGCCACAAAGACAGCTTTCTCCAGAGCCATTACGGTAGAGATGCATACATCATTTCATAGAATCATAGAATAGTTTGGGTTGGAAGGGACCTTTAAGATCATCTAGTTCCAAACCCCCTGCAGGGGCACCTCCCTCCAGACCAGGTTGCTCATGTCCAGCAGGCTGGAATTTCTCCTCTGTTGTTGAGTCCCATCTGGTTTCAGGTAACTTAATGTGTCCTTCCATGAGAAAAATACCAGTTTTATACCACACAGCAAACACTATTTAATTGATAACCCTTAATTTCTGTCCCTCTGTAAGCCAACCAAGGTGCTTTTAAATACTCACAAAATGTGTGTTCCTAGCATGCAACACGTTGTCATACTTTCACAGCGTTTAGTTCACATGACAGCGTTTGTATGTTGCTTAAGTCCAGTCTCTTGTCTTTAACATGTTACTGTGTGAGCTTTCTGAACTCTAAATGTATGTTGCATTTAGGGCAGTAATGTTCTGATTAAATGTAAGATTTACTTCTCATTTGCTCAGAGGACATCAGCCTGCACTTATTATTGGATTAAAGATGGGAAAGCTGCCCTGAATAACCAGGGGTTAGCTCCTTTGGCAACGGTATCAAACCTCAGAACTGCTCAGCAAGCTGTGCTGTGCTCGCTCTATTTGTTTTTCTAATGGGAGCTTTTGCCAGGTAAAAGTAAAGCATTGTCATGCAGTTGTGACATGAATTTACATTCTCTGTAAGAGAAAGGAGGAATCCCTGAAGTTACCACCTTCGTGTTGCTGTTTGGATGCCTGGCATTGCCGGCTGCTCGTTCTCAGTTATCAAGACAAGTTCCAGAAGTCTGTCTTTCATTCCTGGTCCGTGTCCTCCATAGTGAGGTAAACAAGTTTCATAGTTAGTGACTCAAATGAAGGCCCCACAGCTTGAGTCCTCAGGTACATACAAGTGTGTGCAAATGCTCCCTCCATCTATTGGAGCTTCCAGGGGTGCTGGAGAGAGGAGCTTCTCCCTTTTTATCTTTGACTTTTCACAATACAGTGTCTTACAAAGCCAATAAGCCAATTGTTCTGAGCCAGCCTGCACCACAGCTTGAAGCTTTTCCACGTTGTATTTTTTAAACCCATCTTATTCCATTCTAAATTATTTTACATTCACTTCACAGTCCTATGGGGTTTACTTTTTATATTTGCACTGTTCTCTAACTAAAAATGTAGCTCTTCATTGCTTGTCTTGGCAATGAAGAATTACAGATGGGAGAGGAGCTTAGCTGGGACAAAACAAGTTATAGTTTTGTCTATTGAAAGCGTACCAAAATAAGATATGCCAGAAGAAATAATCCAGTGTCTACTGGATTTTAAAATGTGTATTTAGAAGTTTGTTACTTATAAACAATAGAAGGAACATCCCCAACAAAGAAAGCCATTGTTTTATGTTTCCTGAAACATTTTAGGGAAATGAAGTACAGTAATTGCCTTACGTCCAAAGTGAAGCAGAGTTGTGGAGATAGAGGGGTTGCCATGAAATGTTTATACACGCAGTCAAATACATAGCCAGCCACTCAGCAAAGACTTCATAATTTGTATTCGGAGGATGATTGCCGTTTATCAACTTGGAAGGTCACAGTATCACATCTGTTCTGCTTGTCTGCTGGTTTTGAAAAAAGGAGGAGTTCTTGTGAGCCCTTCTGCTGTGCAGCCCCTCACCCCCCAGTGCTGAAAAATGACTGTCCTTAGTAGAGAGGGTGAAGAAAAAATGTCATGAAAAATTAAATAGGCAAGAGGGGTTCTCAGCGTGAGACAATCCAAGTGGCAAGTCTTGATTGCATTATTTAACAACACAATCTGGAATGCTACAGAGCTTCACATTTTAGTCTGTATTTCACTATAGCATTTCATGTTTGTGCATGAACTGCTGCCAGTCAACTTGTGCTTACCTGTCTGCTATATTCCTTCATTTTTTTGTCTTCATTTCTTACAGCAGTCTTCAGCAGCTTTCAAAATTATAAATGTGACCTTTGTGATGATCCGAAAAGCACTGGCCACTTTTACTCGATGCCTAATCAATGTGGTGCTCTTGTACATACTTTTTTTTTTTAAAGGAGTGACCTGCTTAATTTTACCCATGATAATTCTTGGTGGTTCTCAAAATAGCACTGTTAAACCGTTGCAAAATCCGTATAGGCATGTTTGCTAATAATGCCTACTCTCTCTATCTGATGAACCATAAAATTATGAAATATTATGCAAAAGTTAAAACAAAATCCAGACAGGCAATGCATGTGAAACTTAATTTCTTCTAATGCAAACTCTGCTTTATAATGATTTTCTATTGTGTAATACTGATATTGGGATTTTTTTCTTTTTTTAACTTAAATGTCTCTGACTTCCATCACCATTAGTGAGTGTTGTATATATGGATCATAGAAAAATCACTTTCATTAAAGATTTTTTCTGGGCTTTTTAAACTGCACAAAATTATGAGGCTGTATTGCCCGTAAGATAGCTTTTGTTTGTCCCTGTAGAAGGGTAGTACCAATAAATCCCTTGACTTTTGTTATTGGAAACCCTTGAATTACAAAATCCTGATATTTATTTAATATCGTATTTTGTCCACTTGAATGAATGAATGTTATTTTTTTATAAATAGCTGCACTAGCAGCTTGGGTAATTAACCTTTATTATATCAGTCTAAGAGGACCTAAATTTAGAGCTTTTGTCAGAATTTTAACGGAGAAAATCATGTCAGGTAAAACAGGTCTGAGATACTTATACTGAAGTGTTTATGTTTAAATGCTTAAGCCTCTTGGTTTTCTCAAAACATACTTGAATGACATTTCTTTAAATGCATACCTATATAGAGCTTTCTGAAATAATAATCAAATATACTGCTAGGAAGACAATGTATATCCTTAAATGGAAAAAAAAAAAAAAAAGAGGAAGAGAACAAGTTTACACCAGATCTTCTTCTCAACTGTGGTTTTGCAATTACTGCAATAAAAGAATGTGTTGTGAATTAATTATATTTAGAAGTAAAAGATACAGCAGCTCTTTTCCCTACCAGTAACAAACAGGGGAGGCAGAGGAGAAGAAAAGTAAGCTTATGCAGTAACCCTAGATAACCTTCAGGTGTTCATTTCCATTGTTAGTATATGTGCAGTGAGTGTGCGAAGTCTCTTACTGTACACTGAGTTTGCACTGCACCTGTTGGTGAGGGTCGGTTACCATTACACAGTACTCATAAAGGCATCCTGCCAGGATTTCTTTTCTGAATCTGATAGTAAATAAGTCAGAGTAGACTCCAGGAGGATTTTTTGGGGTGCTAAAATAAGGTAAAATATTACTAAGACAAATGCAATTTACTCTCTTTTGGAGTTCCTAATACACGGTAGTACTTCTGAGAACCAGGGATTGTTAGTGAGTTGTATGAAGAATTTGTCCCCTAGGTGATGGTGTGCCTCTTGAATTCCATAATGTTGTTAAATATATATATATATATTTAATATGTTCTACTGTTTAGATGCCCAACCTACAGAATCTGAAAAGGAAATTTATAATCAGGTGAATGTAGTGTTAAAGGATGCAGAAGGAATACTGGAAGACTTGCAGTCATATAGAGGAGCTGGCCATGAAATACGAGAGGTGAGCCAGAGTGTTACGATTTTGCACAGCCTGTGATTGTTCATTGATCCTAACAGTACCACTGGAATTTAACTTTGCTTGCAGGAGCTGTCTTGGCAGAGCATGTTGCCTATTAAAATCGCTGTCTTGAAATTCTCCTTTGGAATGTTCTTTTAACAGCAAAATGGATGTCACTTGTTTCAGTAACATTAACGCACATGTGTAATAGCATACTTCTCAGAGGTTTTATGGAATTGTTGCAGTTGGTTTTCTTTATATTTCCACATTAGCTCTTCTCAAGTTAGTGGTCGTTTGACAAGCTCGTAGCACGACTGCGGTACAATGTTAAATAATGTCAACTTCTTTTTGTGTGCTGATTGGAAAAGTCTGATGTGTGAGAATCCTAATGCGAAAGGCTTCTCAATACCTTCGAAGTGGCTTTTATTTACTAAAGTAGGTGTTTGGAATGGAAACAGGACTTCTGTACAGTACGTCACTCCATTTTTCTTTTACTTTCAGGAAAAAGTAGAATAAATGCTCTTTCAGTTCCCTCTTCTTCTGGTTCAGATACAAGAGTAGGGGCTGCTTTGCTCCTAAAGTGAGGAGAATTCTCACTGTAACGTGCTGTGAGAAACCCTACTAGACACAAGTCTCTGCTCACTCCATATAAATTGGAGAAATTCATAGCTATTCAGCTTTCATAAGTACCATGTGTTTTTATTCAGTCTCTCTGAAGTGGTAAGTTAGGTTTAAGAATGGTAATTGTGTCACACACAACCCTGAGAGAGGGGATGCCTTATTCCTTTCTTTAAGGAAGGAGCATGTTCAAGGAGAAGCTCTAGATCTAGCAGTAATGTGTGTCACAGCACCAAGGCCTGAAGCTCCTGTGGAGAAAGACGTGCAGCTGAGAGGAGGTAGGCAAGGTAGAGGGAAGCTTTCCAGGGACCAGAAAGAACTGTGCTGAAACTTGCAGCCCAGAGTTGATTGAAACAGATTGTGGAGTCAGGGACTTGACTGAAGAAGGGAGCAAGGGAGTTACAAGCTTTTTTATTTCTGTTTTCTTGATAAATTTCAGTTGCAGAAAAGTCATGTTTCTGTCTTAAAAACTTGAAGAGATTGAATTTCAAGTGTTACCTGTCAAGACAAAGTCTACGCATATATGCCTTAAAGTTCTGGCAAATGCCATATCGCCGTACCTTTATGTTGCTGATTGTATCACAATGTCCCTACTGTAATATTTAGCCTGAATTTCATAGTGAATGTATTGTGGTTTGTTTTCTTCACGGTTTCTGAAGTTTGTGGTAGATAATATTAGAGAATATTTGATCACTGAACTGCTTTGCTTGCAAATGAAGTTGTTGATTTCAATTAACTATGTCTGGTTATATAAATTTTCATACTCTGAATAACTTTATTTTTAACAATTCATTTATGCTTTCTCAAGGTGTTTCTTGTTTTGCTTTTCTCTCCTATGCTGGATACTTATTTTCAACACAAATGTTTAGTGCTTTGTGGAGCAGTCTTTGGTTAGTGCAGGCTTATCTCTTTACTAGAAAGTGCTCAGTATTTAGAAAGCTAGATTACTTCTTTTAACGATCACCCTGCATAGATTTTTTTCAATGAAGTCTCCGATATTCTTGATCTAAGCATACTCTTTTCCTCTTTTTTTTCCTAATATAAGGCAATACAGCATCCCAATGATGAGAAACTGCAAGAGAAGGCATGGGGCGCAGTTGTTCCATTAGTAGGCAAACTAAAGAAATTCTATGAATTTTCTCAAAGACTAGGTAAGTTGAATGATATGAACTTACTTTTTGTCTTCATTAGGTTTGTACACTTGAAATACAGACATAGATCACATCTAGGTCGACCATTTGTTACAAGAGAAAAGCAAGATTCTTTCCATGCACTTTTTTTGTATACCACCTTTTTCGTGTGAAAGTAAACTTACTTCAGTGGATACCTGAGAGAAGAGAGGAGTGTACTTGATATCTCCTGTCCCTGTAGTAACCTGGGAGGGCAATAAGGCATTGAGTGTGAGTTTATCTTAAAAACAGACAAATAAAACATGACTTCTTATGATTGGTATCTGTCTTGAATTTTGTTTTATCATCTTGAGGATAACTTGCACATGTTGCTGACAAAGCTGGAATAAAGCTTTTTGAAATACATTTCGTCTCTGTCATTAGTGCTGATTTGGCATAGTTTCCATAGCAGTTTGTAAGTACATATGATAAAATTGACACATAGAAACCATTCATGAAGTTAATATTAATTGCCGTGTGTTCTGGCAGATTGATATTTTAAGTGTAGTGTGTAGAGTATCGGATACAGGAAGCAGGTGCAGTTGTATTTTGTGAAACATTCTCTTCTCTTTTAAGAGGCAGGATTGAGAGGTCTGTTGGGAGCCCTGACAAGCACTCCATATTCACCAACACAACACCTGGAGCGAGAGCAGGCTCTTGCTAAGCAGTTTGCAGAAATTCTTCACTTTACCCTCCGATTTGATGAGCTCAAGGTAAGAACTTGGTGTAATTTTATAAGTAGATTAGAAAAAGAAAACATCTCTATTTAGTTGGGTTGTGTTCTGTTCTAGAATAGGGCATTTAGGAAATACTCAAATGTCTACTCTGTATGGCTTGTTCACATGACCTACAGTTAGATTAAACTGGAATACTGAAGAAATAGCATATTAGCTTTAGACACCTGTTACATTTCAGTTCATTTTAATCGTGTTTCTTCAGCTGAATTTGGCGCATCTGTTGGGATAATGCTGATGTTACTGTTAATAGCTGGGCACGTACTTTCTTGCTGATGTGAAAAGAACTTAGCTTACATGACACCAATGTATAGGTCTGATCCTTGGAATCAAACATACAAAAACGTTTTTTTCAACCTATTAATTTGAAATTCCTATTAGAAAACCTCCTCCTTTTCTTGTTAGATCTTGTTCTGAAAAATCTGAGTATTTAATAAGATAGATTTGTTCTATGTATCTCTATTCACAATGTCACAGGTCTTTTATTTCAGGAATTTAAATATTTTCTTTTTCTTGGTACTAAATTTTATGAGATCTTGTCTTTATATTTTTCTTGAGAAGTTTGTCTTAACTCTTTTGCTTCCATATCTAAATAGATGACAAATCCTGCTATACAGAATGACTTCAGCTACTACAGAAGAACTCTGAGCCGTATGAGGATTAATAATGTCCCAGTAGGTAACCTTTAGATGATATGAAATGTAACCTTGTCCTACTACCTAGTTTATCATATAAAGAACAACTGAATTCTTCTTTCCTTTTGCTTTATAGGCAGAAGGAGAAAATGAAGTAAATAACGAGTTGGCAAACAGAATGTCTTTATTTTATGCTGAAGCAACGCCAATGTTGAAAACCTTAAGTGATGCTACAACAAAATTTGTGTCAGAGGTAAGAATGTACATTTATGGGTTGGATAGTGTACTTAAGCTTTCCAGGGCCAGGCATCATTTTGGAAACAGAACTACCGAGCTTATTCTTGCATCCAGAAATCCAACTTGTTGTTTTGGAACCTCAAGAAACAAGAAGTGCCTTTCTTAGAAGCTGTCTAGGTGAACAATGTCAGCTAGCCACCTTGTGGATGCATTGCAAAAAATGAGTGGGAAGTAACACAACACTGATAGTGAAAGATTTCCTCTAGTAGTACCTAGAAGGTAGGCGTGCTGCCTGCTTTTTTTTTGTACTTGAATCAGAAACTTCATACAATTTCAGGGGAAACAGTTTGATTTTGTGCTTAAAATAGAGAGGGAATTGCAGTGCAGCTTCCTTTTCTCCTTTTGAAGGCACTTCTGTTTTGCTATTTAGAGTCAAGTAAGGTTAATGAGAGAATGGATCCTGAAAAGTATTCCAATGTTGTAATGCATTCCTGTTTCGCTTTACCTAAATATCAGTGATACTCTAATTGTAGTGATTATCAAGTGTCTATCAGAATACAATTATGATATTTTGTCTCAAATGGAAGACTCCACTTTTATTTTAAAAAATAGTACATTACATGATTGTATTATGAAACTAATTGTTAGAATACTAATACAAAGTGGTATTTGTATTTCAATAAATTCGTCATTCATTCTGCTTTACACTTGAAACGCCTTGAAAAGTTACCTCTTGTTTTAAATTTCTGTGACTGAGATGTTCTTCTGAAACAGTAAGTCTTCCACGAAAAGACATGCATCTGCTGCACATGTTTGGCTACAGAAGTCTGTCCTTAGAGAACAGGTTAGATTTTTTTCCTTTAGAACTTCCTAAACAGCAGTAGTGTCAGTGGTTCATTTCTGCAAGCAAAACGGAGATGGTAGGCTTCAGTTTCGTAGACTTTGCTCTTTAGGTTGCCAGCTTTTAATGTCATGTTTAAAACCCAGGACAACAAAAGCAAAAATACAAAACACAACTGTGCAAAAGAACCTAACTTTACCATAGTTGTACTGAAGTTTTTAGTTCCTCCATATTGCCATGCCAACAGATCACTGACTTGATTTATGTTTTGTATTATAATCTGTCACAATAATTGAATTAAAAACTGTTCATCTTCTTTTGCAGAATAAAAATTTACCAATAGAGAATACTACAGATTGTTTAAGCACCATGGCTAGTGTGTGTAGGGTCATGCTGGAAACCCCGTGAGTATTAATAGTACTAATATTGTGTATTAATCATATCCATGTCTTTAGATGTGACTTGTGATTCACAAAGAGGAAAACTATTTGGATAACTGGGAATTTTGGTATTATCTTTTTACCAACTTAGTTTCTTGTCAAGATTAACAACTAACTTGTTTTATTTTGCTAGCCACGCAAATCATGTCTACTTTTCTGAACATATTAATATTTTAAAATAGAGCAGCTATGAAAGCTGGACAACCTCTTGGTGGTACTTACAAATGGTTTTCTCATACATAATTCAGGAAAATATACCATTTGAGCATGATTGCCTAGGGCCTCCTAGAAGAGAGGTTATCAGCAACTGTGCTTAATGGTGTCTCCTTGCAAGTTGGCTTGGCTGAAGGCTGTAACAAAGTTACAGTGCCCTTGCCTGGGGAATTTGAGACGAATTTAGGCATAAGGACAGTCTGTAGTCTACTCTAAATTTGAGAGGCTCTGGGAGTACAAACAAAGTCAAAGTAAGCTTTGTATTTCTTATGGGATGTAAATCATTTCCCGGTAGTAAAACTCCTCAGACAAGAGGCTTGATGTCAAATGAAAAGAAGTTCAGATCAAATACCTCAGTACATATGTTTTGAAATACATTAGTATCTCCCAATGTTTATACCATTATTCTGTTTTGGAATGGTCTGATTCAAGACAGTAGTTTACCATTGGGCTTTCATTTCCCTACTCTCCCCACATGGGAAGTTTGGGTTGCTCGCATTTTAGGCAGTAGAGGGGAGAAATGATAAGGCATGCTGAAAGCAAAGTTGGTGTGTTTTGTCTAAGTTTTTTGGGGGAGGGGGAAGTTTGAAACATAGCAGCAGGGTGCTATTTTAGATTTGAGAATCTGTAACTTCCAGCTATCGCTTTCTAAGCAGTGGTTTTGCTTTTGTGGTCAGATTGCTGAAAGGAAAAAGGAAAACTCTCAGAACTCTTCTTTCTCTAAGAATTTATGGCAGGATTTTATAGAATACCCTGCTCTGGAAGGGACCCACAAGAATCATTGAGTCCAGCCTCTGGTTCCACGCAGTACCACCCAGAATTTCAGACCTTATGTCTGAGAGTGTTGTCTAAACTCTCCTTCAACTCTGGAAGCTTGCGGATGAGACCACTGCCCTGGGCAGCCTCTTTCATGCCTGACACCCTCTGGTGAAAACCTCTTCCTGACACCCAACCTGACCCACCCCTGGTGCAGGTCCGGGCCATTTCCTCGGGTCCTGTTGCTCCATTCCCCTTGTGGGAAAGCTGTAGGGCACCAAAGCCTTCCTTCAGTCTCCTCTGGGCTGAACAAACCATAAGACTTCAGCCACTCCTCGTGTGTTTTGCCCTGTAAACCCTTCCCCATCTTTGCATGCTTCTTTTGGACACTCTAATAGTTTTAGTCCCTCTTCTATTGTTGTACCCAAAACTGCACTCATTACCCAAGATGGGGATGCACCAGAGCAAAGCAGAGTGCGGAGTTTTTCTCTTTAAATTTATCTTGGTCATTACTAGGGATCACCTTTACCCTGTTTGATGAATAATTTTCCATGTTTTTCAATTACAGTGAATATAGAAGCAGGTTTACAAATGAGGAAACAGTATCATTCTGTCTGAGGGTAATGGTGGGTGTCATCATACTCTATGACCACGTGCATCCGGTGGGCGCTTTTGCCAAAACTTCTAAAATTGATGTAAGTTTTCTGTTACTGAGTAGTCTTTTGAGTATTTAACCTGTTTTGTAGGTTTTTTCTTCTGTGTGGATTTTAGTAGTGCGGGTTTTAGTAGCAGGTGTGCCCTTTGGTTTGATAAGTGAAAGCATAGTGTAAACTGGCAGCATGCACATAAGCAGTGAGAAATATAAAGCAGGCCTTCAGATACATAGTGGTTATTGTCAGGCCGCTAAAAACGTGATGGAGTTCAGGTGGTGACTTGAAATACTTGTGAACAGTCATTTGTGTTGAAAGGTTCAAATCAAAACTACTGAAAATAACGGTGGCATCTGGCTTGTTCCTCACTCCTGTAAAATGCTTCATTCTTTGCTAGTCTTCGGGTCTAACTTGGTTTGTTTGGTAGCAGTCTGTGAAATGCATGCTGTTATCATGCTGTTTAGTGTTTATATGATATGGAGTATTATCCAATTGTCATTTTGTCATCATTTCACTAGCTGAATTGAATTGTTCTCCATAAATCTACTGTAGGCACAGATTGTGCTTACAGTTACTTATTCTTAATATTGATACATCAGAGTTTTGCATCAGCGTTGTGTTGTCTAAAGCAGATTTTGAATTATCTGAGTTATTCTGTTATAAGAAAACATAATACTGAAAGCTTAAATCCTTTCCAATATCAAGGAAGTACACTCTTGCAATTTTAAGTAATTTTCTCACACTGGCAAATAATAAATAACCCTTCCATAAGCTTACAAGGTATTT
The DNA here is from genome assembly GCA_016647715.1 of Pavo muticus. NCBI lineage: Eukaryota > Metazoa > Chordata > Aves > Galliformes > Phasianidae > Pavo > Pavo muticus. The sequence goes on along the minus strand of JACDJE010000066.1, from coordinate 2,106,622 downwards.
GTATGAAAAAAAATCATCTTTTTTTTTGACTCCTAGATGAAAGGATGCATCAAAGTTCTTAAAGACCAGCCTCCTAACAGTGTAGAAGGCCTTCTAAATGCTCTCAGGTAATCTTTTTTTCTTTTATTTGAGACCTTTGTAAACTTTCAGAAATTGTCCAGGGTCTTCCTTTCAGCAGTGGAGTGTTTAGTGCTGGAGGTAAGAGGTGAATGTGGTTATTGCAGGCTTATTTCCCATTGTGTTTGGAGAGATGGACACATGAAGAAGCTGTTGTTTTAAAGGTTAGGTTGTAAATTTGTTCTAAGATAGCTTCTTACATGCATCAGCTGCATGCAGGGTGAGAGTGGGTGTTAAGGTACATGTGACAGAGTAGCGATTGTACCTGAAGGCAAAATTGTTGACTAATTAGTTTGTATGGGCCGTATCCTCAGCTGTGTGGTTTGATAATGTTAATGATTTTATGTATTAGTAGCAGAGTCTGAGAGTAATTTAACGCAATTTTTGTGTTTCACAGATAGCTTCAGACATAACAAGGTAGATAGGGGAACAGTTTCTACTTACATACCAAAAGCTGTTGCAAAGTATTTATAAAGAGGTACCTGAAGTGTGAGTATCGATGTATTTGCTGGAGCATATACAAGACAGGTGGTTAATACATAAATTAGAGAGATGAAAAAGAGCAAGTAACTCAGTATAGAAGCCTAAAAACTGCTAATTGGATCATAGAGTTATATCTCTGTGTGTTCTTCGTGTTGGTGTCAAGCATCAGAGGATTTGCAAGAAATAATGAAACGTAATAGATAGGTGGAGGCCTCTCCTTTGTGCTTACTTGAAAAAGCACCATCTTCATTAGTATAAGTTAACTATAATTAGGTATGGCTATGTATGCATTTGAAATGTGGAAGCTTTAGTTCACGTTGCTCATTTGGCTTTTTCTTATCAGTAGTGAAAGTGCTTTAATTTTCTTTGTGTCCAGCTGTAGTAAGAAGTGAAATAATATAGTATTGCAGGTGGCTTAACTGGGGAAGTCTTTTTCAGACTTTTAGCTGAAGATTAAAAAAAAAAAACCCTGTTCTTTGTTGGAAAGTTTTGAGTGTTTCCGTACCTACATGGTTACTCATTTCTGAACCTCTTGTGATAGCAATCAGTCTTCAGGCTTCTAGAGAGAAAACACTGCTAATATTTTATTTTCTGCCCAGCAAAGCACACAAAATGTTGCTCAGGTCCTCACTCCGTTGTGTTCAGTTCTATGAACTTGAGCTGTGCTGTCATGCTGACATTTTGCCACGCTAACCCATTTCATACATATACGGATATTTTAACAGTCCAGGTTTTGCATATGTGTGACAATTCATTGTGGTAAGATATTGAAATCTTTCTTTAAAATCACATCTGGAATTGTTGGGAAGCGATGCTGAGCTGCTGTGTGCCTGCATGGTGGCAGGGGGTTCAAGGTGATGTCATGAGAAACTAAGTCAATCTGAGTCTTTGATTTTGGAGGATTTTGGTTGCAAGTTTTCTTTGCTGAGAGAGAAATCATGGGTCTTAAAAGCAAATGGAAGGTAGTATGGATTTTGGAAAGATCTCAGCTGTTTGGAATTAAATTCTTATAAGTATTTAAATCGTTCAGCTTTTTCACATGGGCAAAATACCAAGTGTAATAACTTCTCTAGATTTTAGAAAAGCTTAGGGCTCTTGTGGAAATCATATTCCCTAAAAGTCCTGAGATCTATACTGATAGTGATTTTCAAAACCAAGCCATTGCATATTCTGCTAGTGAGCGTGTAAAATATCAGTGCAGTTGTGGATCACAATCAGAGTGCTAATTTTAACCCATTAAATATTTGAATTACAGAATGAGATTTTCTGATAAGATCGGGGAAAGGAGCTGTGCACAGATGGCGACACAAAGTGCACACCGTACTTTAAAATGAGATCTTACAAAGGTTTTTGTGGTGATAAAAAAAAAAAAAAAAATGCCCTGGAGAGTTTTGAGGGAAAAGAAAGGAAAAAACACGTGTGTATATACCTTTTAGAGATGTAATTAGCACAGCTAACTAAATAAACAGGGAATTAAGCCATTGCCTTTAAGGGATCTTTAAGTGGTTTAGTTATTGGAAGTTGGGAAGAAGGATTTCTGAAGCGATGTTTTAGTTGAAGGTGTTGCCCGTGAGCTCAGTCAGTCTCAGTGCTCACAGTTGGCTCTTACAGCTGCACGTGACTTCACTGTGAAGTGGCATATGAGAATGAGCCAACATCCACCTGAGGCTTTTTTATTTCCTCTCGGTGCAAGGCTGCTGGGGTACAGATCTGATGGCAGTAGGACTTCCAGAACAGAGAGTCTAATTTGTGTTCTTGGTAACGGGTGCTGATCAGTGGCTGTAGGGTTTTCTATAGCGTAAACTCGGTTTGTTCGGTTATGCCTCAGCCTGTCTGTACCAAAACAAAATAGCCCGTGTTTTTCTAAACTTGATTTTTATTTCTGTGCTTAGGTACACAACAAAGCATTTGAATGATGAGACTACCTCCAAGCAAATTAAATCCATGTTGCAATAACAGTTACCTGGAACTCGCACCTGCTGTAGACAGACAGTATTCTGCAATGACTGAGATGCACAGATTTTTTTTTAGTGATTGCAACTACTATCTCATTCATTCTTGCTTTGTATTTTTTTTCTCTCTTCCTGTTTACCTTTTTTTTTTTAATCACTTTCTTGTTCTTAAGTAAGCTCAGACTTCTTTTCTGTGCCAAATCAAAAATTACAATTCTGGAAAGTTTCTACATTTCAGAATAGCCATCCTAAGTGGCAGCTAATTATGCGTTGTATTTGGATTTCTCTGTACTGGGGAAAGATTTGTGACTTGAACTAAATATTTTTAAACTTGTGGTTTTTTCTTTTTTTGAAAAACTAATATTTAATATTGCTTCTTCTGCATGGCAAGACTGCCTACTTCTGCTATTTAAAAATCCCTCGATGACTTCATTTTCTATTGCAGCTTATTTTCATGTGCAACCATGAGGAAACTAAAAGCAGATTTGTTTAAATTAACTGTGTTTGTACAAAATGGTACCCAACACAAAGGTTTTTTTAAATGAGTAAAAACTGTTTTGTTTAAAAGTTACGTTTGCATTTTGACTCATTTTTGTAAGGATGTATGTTGTATGTTTAACCTTTAATAACTAACGTTAAACTGTGGTGTGTGCGTAGCAAAATTACGTATGCATGTTCATGTCAAATGATTGGCTGTGGATAAGATAATAAAATCAGCTTTCATTTTTCTAAGTGTGGTTTGATTTACCAGTATTTTGAGTGAGATGTCTTCGTGCTCTTTGGATTTTTACAAAAAATAAATTTATAAATTTTATATAGTGAAAACTCTGCTGTTTCATTACCAGTAACCACTAGAGTCTAGTGCACTGACCTTAAGCCTGGCACATTTCAGGGCTCTTACTTTCTTTTCTGTTGATTCCTTGTCACCAGGTTTTGAGAGGGGAAGAATACTGTCCAATCTACGTAGGTCCTGGTGGTCGTTGCTAAAGAAACTGCATTTTGACTACCGATGCTGGCTTGCATAGCCATCAGAATGACGTTCCAGATCAGGTTACCAGTCTGGCTCTTTCCATACCTGTGGTGGGGAGATTAGTTTCTCTCTCGGTGTATGCTAGTGTAAGCTTTTACAGATCTGTGTATGCTAGTGTAAGCTTTTACAGCTCTGTAGATATTTGAACAGTGTGTAAAATCTGAGTCGTCTTAACATGCTAAATAATGTTGCCTTGGTGCTAGTCTAGTGTTTTTCCGGAGTAAGTGTTGAGCCTTGGTGAAGAAAATCAAGCTGGATTGGGAAAACAAGAAATGAAAACTGCTCAAGAGAATATATCTGGAAGATGGCATGGTTTGGCATCAATGGGCAAATGATAATGCACCTTGTACATGTCTGTTTTGTGATTGTGCTGAAAACAAGTTGTCAGCATTCTGGAAAGGAGACTTAAAACCTGCAGGCAAACAACGCCCTCAGCTTTATTTGCTGGAAAATGTAACTTGCCATGGCATGCTAGCTCCAACTTTAACATACCAGTGTGACCATGCTGAATGTCTTGTGGTTACACTTCTGCACCATCAGGAAAGATTTTCCTTTTAATTGTTCTCATTTTTTTAATATCAAGGATTCTTAGCAGAAGTCCCTCCTAAAGAGAAAGCAAACCATGTGCTGTGCTATATACAGGAATAAAATTCTCTTGCTTAGACCTGGTACCACTCTCTAGTCCTTCTGGCAGTGTCCTAGTTGGAACTGTCTGAGATAGGACAGAACTTGGTTTGATTTCTTTTTAAATATCTGTATATTTCCCAGAATTGTATGAATGTTGAACTCTGTGTGCAACCAACCATTGTGTGTATCTGAGAGGGTAACTGGCCTCCTGAGTTTGTTGCTGATGGGGGGAAAAAGATGTTTCTTCTCAACCTCGTAATGGAAAAATTGTTTTGATAATTGCAGGAGCAGCAGTTGTTGTGTCCTGTTCTCACAGCTTTTTAGAGGAAATGTATTTTCCAGAGATTAAGTTTTAAGTATAACTCGGGTATTTGACAGAAAATCCAGACTGGTTCTGTTATTGAAGGACTAGCAACATAGATTTCCTTTTCTTTGTCTGCCTCGGTGGCTATGGATGAAAACAATACAATTTCTTACATTGACTGTTCTGGACAGCTCTTCTTTTCTGCTATCCTGCCAATACCTCTGCTTTTAGACGTGGTTGTTCTTGTGGTCTGAGCATGATTGGAGCTTTCCTTTTTTTCCTCTGGTGTTTGCATTCTGCAGTTTCTCTGTGTACACAGCTGGGAAAGGAGATTGCAGCTGGCATGCCTTCCGTTTGGCTGGCCTGCAACTCAGCGAGCTTCTCCCTGTGCGAGCCTTCCAAGAGAAGAAGATTGGGCCTTTGCTGTGTGAGGTATCAGCTGCTCACATTTCCGGGCTAGCACTGCTGGGTGTTTGCTACTTGAGCTTAGTTGCATGTTCCTTGCAAAAGCACTCTTTCATCTTCTCCCCGTGTTTTAATTCTTCATAGCCTGGAGTCTGAGAGCAAGGCTAGGATGGCTGGCACGAGGTGCCTTCAGTAAATGCTTTGCTCTAGTTAGCCGTTTTCCTCTGATACGGGCTGGTGCAGCTGCCTGGGAGCTGCTCTGGGTTGACCCTTTCCTTATGTTTTTTCTCTGAGTACATTGAAGAACTATTGCTGTGTTCTCTCAGGTGTAAATTCACTGAGTGCCTTCACTGGGACCAGAGGACACTCATTTTGCAGTTAATCCAAATGTCAAAAGTCTGTGTGGAAGCAACTCTGCTGTGAGACAGCTTCTAATATCAAAATAGTGTTAGCCCCACGTTAGCGGGCTGTTTGCTCGTGGCCTTTATTTTGGTCTTTTTTACTGGCCCCAAACTTCTTCCATTCCTTTTCCTGTTTTCCTGGTGTGCTGCCCAGTGTAATGTCTGTTTGCTGATCGACAGAAATGGTTCTCCATGTAGGATTAGAAAAGCAAGGAATAAATTAATGCCAACATAAAGTTTGTGGTATGCTTACAGGTGACTTTGTAGTGGATTGCTGTCTCGTGGGGTATTTGAAACTGGGTGATGGCATCCAGCTTGGTGCTGTGGATCTGGGAAGTGACTTTTTTCTCTCCTACTTCACTGCTAATAATGTTCCTGGAGGTTGGTTTTGTTGTTCTTGTGAAACAAAGGTGCCCAGTCAGGCTTATCGCATCCATGGAAATTAAATCATGAGAAGTGCTGTACTCAGTGAACAAATCTAGCCAGGTAAAATCTGATCCTTCTTGTTATTTGAGTCTGAATAGTGAAATGTTCTGGTCTCCCTTGGTGGCAGCTGCAGTACTGGGAAGCTTGGAAAGTCATATGGGGAGAGATGATCACCTGCTTCATATGGTGGTGGTTTATGAGCATTGGACAGGCAACAGACTAAAGCTTTCAGAGGATTGCAGTTATTTCAGTGGCAGTGCTCAAGTGTGTGGTAGCCTGGTAGCAAGGCACAGGGTCTTGTTAGATGTTGGTGCCATCCAAAAACTGGCTGAGGGTGCACTCGATTCCGCTGTCCATTTCACTGATGAAGATATTAAAGGACATCCATCAGTCCAGTCCCAGTACAGACCATTTGTGACCGATCTCCATCTAGACATCGAGCCACTGACCACTACTCTCTGGATATGATCTTGCAACCAGTTCCTCGTTCATCATACAGTCCACCTATCAAATCCTTATCTTTCCAATTCAGAGAGAAGGTTACTTTGGGGGACCATGTCTAAAGCCTCACTGAAGTCCAGATAAATAACATCAGCGTCTCTTCGCTTGTCTACTGATGTAGTTATGCCATTGTAGAATGCCACAAGGTAGGTCAGGCAGGACCTGCCCTTGGTGAAGCTGTGCTCTTTATCCTGTGTCACCTTCCTTTCTTCCATATACCTTAGCATAGCTTCCAGGAGGATCTGTTAGATGATATTCCCTGGCACAGAGGTGAGGCCAGTAGTGAGGTCAGCGAGTTGAGGTGAGGTCAGTAGTTCCCTGGGTCATACTTTCTACCCTTCATAACAATGGATGCGACATTTCCTTTTTTTCCAGTCACTGAGGGATTCACCTGACTGCCATGACTTCTCTGATATCATCAGGAGTGGCTTGGTGACTACTTCAGCCTGTTCCCTCAGGACTCTGGGGTAGACTTTACGGATGCTCAGGTTCCTCAGTTGATCACAAACCTGATCTTCGCCTACAGTAGGAGGGACATTGGTCCCCCAGTCCCCACTTTCCAACCCATCTGCTTCAGGGTGTGTGAAAGAGCAGCCACCAATGAAGACTGAGGCAGAAAAGTTCTTGAGAACCTCAGCCTTCTCCATGTAACCAACCTGCCTGTATTGGGGGGGAGAGGGTATGCTTTCTTAGACTTTCCTTTTCTGCTTCATGTTCCTGTAGAAGCTTTTCTTGTTCTTTGCACTCTTTGCCAAGTCCTGTTCCAGTTGGGCCTTGGCCTTCCTGACCCCATCTCTACACAGCCTAGCAGCATCCTTATACTCCTCCCAGGTTACCTGTCCCTGTTTCCACTGCCTGTGCATTTTCTTCTTGCTCTCTGGTGTGATGAGCAGATCCTGGTTCAGCCATGCTGGTCTCTTACCTTCCTTTCCTGACTTCCTTCACCTCAGTGCTTTTCAGGAGCCTACTGGATTGCCTACAGCTCACAGTACTGCTTTTCCAGCAGATGTCAGGGTGGCTGAAGTCCCCTGATCACAGGACAAGAGCCTGCGATCGCAGTGCCTCCTGTAGCTGGAGGAAGAAGGTTTCAGCAGTAGGCTCCACTTGATTGAGCAGTCTGTAGTAGACACCAACCACAAGGTTCCCTTTGTTTCAACTTGCTCATGTCCCTTCCAGGGTCAGCTCTTCACTCTCTACTCCTTTCTTGTTGTCTACCATTCAAAAATAAATAAATAAATAAATTCTTAGGTTTCCTGGTGTTCAGCACAGAGGTGTTCTGTTAAAAAAGCAATATTGCAGTGCTGACTCAAGCGATGCTGCTTGTCACCTTGCTTTAGTATGCTTTGTTGGAAATGCTGTAAGGTTAAAAAAGAATGCTGTAGCCCTACCTGGAAACAAAACACTTTTTTTTTTTCCTCTTCATCCCAATTTATTGCCTTTAATGTCTTCTTACTTTGATGTAATTATCTCCTGTACTGAAGGTGAACTCCTGGATGGCAAAGAGCAGCAGTGCTGTCCTTTGCTCTGCAAAGCACTGTGGCCATGAGGTCCCGGGTGCGGGTTGTCCTGGAGCTCATGGGGCAACTTTCACCTGCAGCCTTTCCATTGCTGCCCTACATGCACATGAACTTCATTTTCCTTTTGTTAACAGCTGAAAAAAAACAAAGATTTGTCTAATGTATATGGAAAAGCTTTGGTGCTTTTACCTTGCAGTGCTCCTGTGAGTAGGAGTGGTTGAGGAAGGACCGAGGGGTATCTTCTGGGACTCCAGAGTGTGCAAGAGGAGCTGGAGGAACTCGGAAGGTGTGTTACTGCCCTGGGCATGCTGTGCTCAATGCCAGAGCCTTATTCACAAGGCAATACAAGGCTGCAGGGGCCAGGGGTATCTGACAAATGCGATAGAGAGTCACAAAGTGCTGTGGCTGGTGGTATTGGAGTGGGATATCAGAAAGCTGTACCCATTCTTGGCTTCTGTCATGTGATTCCTTGTTAGTGATGGCAAATCTTTGAGCCTGAGGTCTCCAGAGGTGTCTCTGCAGGCTCTCCCCTCCCTTACCATCCAAAGTGAATCACCAAGGCACCAATGTCCACAGCTGCAGAAGCTCCTGCAGCAGGTGGATATCCATGATCTGGCCTTTAAGGCTTGTCTGTTTGTTTTTAGCTGGTAACCACGTGCTCTGTGAACTGAGCCAGAGAGGAGAAGGCATGCTCTGCAGTCATGGCTGTTTAGTCCAGTGCCAAGTCACAGCTGATTGGGTGGGAGCATGCATCTGTGCTGATCAGTGGCCCATCTTTCCATTGGATATGTTGAAGTGATGCTCCGGTGTTGGCCGAAGGGACAGCCTGGTGCCTGGGTTTGGGGAAAGAGTCCACTTGCTCATCCAGCTCATCTTGTGTGGCTGGGAATGTACCCATCACATGAAAAGACATGAGATGTGCATCCAGTTACTGGATGGGGAGAGAGGTGACATAAAGCTGATTCTGTACAACCACCTGTGACCCCTGATCAGCACTGGAGTAATTAACAGCAGTGTAGGAGTGCAGGAAGTCTTGAACTTATGTAATGTGGAAGTCTTAAATGTGCTATTTCCCAGCTTTTAAGCAATTGCCTTTATCATCTTTAGCATTCTCACTGTTGTTTTTAAGGTGATAACTCTGAATTTAGCACTAGGCTTCTCCAGAATGGCTAGTAGTGAGACTGAAATAGGATCACAGAATGGTTTGGGTTGGAAGGGACATCAAAGCCCACCCTGACCCCCTGCCAGGCTGCTCAGGCTGCTCAGGACCCCATCCCACCTGGCCTTGAGCGCCTGTAGGGATGGGGCACCCACAGCGGCTCTGGGCAGATGCCTCTTAGAGCCCCAGGCCAGGAGGGCGTTCTGTGCTCACTAGCTGGCTGGTTGTGCTCAGGCTATAAGGGAAAGAAAGGTGACTGATGTCAAAAGTTATCACATCTCTTACACTGCTGTAAACATCTTTCAGGAGATGGGGAAGAAGGTGGCTCCTGTGAAACGTTGAAGCGAGACTGAATAAAAGGCAAGATCTGCCTGTTAGGGAGCAATATTGTGCTGACACGGGCTGGACCAGCCCCTTCCATCTTAACCTGAAGCTTACACTGGAAACTGACTCTGTTCCTCTGTGTCAGAACTCAGAAGTGGAGAGGCGTTGGACCAAGCCCTGCTCTGCAGAGTGTCTATAATAACTACAAACGGAACATTGGCAGGAGCAGCAGGAAATGCTTTCTATGGTATTGCACAAACAAAATGATGCCCGGGGAAAGCTGTTGCATCTCAGTGAAGAGAACTCGTCCGTCCTCAAGATGGCAGTGATGCTCTTCCCAACCAAGCCTTGTTTTCTGGCCTAATGCCACTGAGAGCGGCTGTCTCACCCACCAACTCTCCCTTCTATAAATTACTGCATTATTACTTTTCCCTTCAAAGGCGTGCTGTGCTGATCCATTGCTCTCTTTATTTCTCCCCTCCTTTCGACACATTAACACAACTTGCTTCACGCTCTGCCTTCGCAGAACTGGGAACGATTGGTGCTGCGGTGTCATTGCGTGTCTGCTCTGAAACAAGGAATGCATGTACACAACCAGCAGCCCCGACCCAAATTCAGCCTCTGCGGATCTCTAATGCTGAAATACACTGTTAATCAGCGACTGATTAAACATTTTAATTAGTACGGGATGGGTTTGCTTATGGGAGGTGCTGTCTTGGTCTTTGTAGCATGGGAAGCTCTTGCAGATGAGGTTTGATCAGATGCTTCACTGCAGGACCTTCAGCCTCACAGGGCACCGTCATCTTCAGTGTCTGTTCCCCTACACCCCTAGCAGAGATGGTTGCCCCACCAGTAAGGCTTTGGGGATGCTGCCTCTTGCAGCATAGTGTGTGTGCACAGATATACGTATGTAAGTACTGCTGATTGTCTCACTGAGGAATAATGTTCCAGGAAAATGCATGGAAAGAATTTGAATTTTTGATGGAGGGGCTGACGCAGCGAGCAGCAATGGCTGTGTACGTATGTGCACACACATCTATAAACATATATATGATTGATTGATAATTATTTTTTAAACAACCTGCCATAAGCGCTAAACTTATGATAAAACCTTTGTTGCAGATGTGGGAGGGGTTGATATTGTGCACCCCAGTGACTTCTGCAAGCAGTGTGCTGCATGTCACCACCCCTGGGCTGAGATGGGACTTTGGCTGTGTTTTTTTCCCCAGACTGATTATTTGTTTTCCTTTAAATTTTATATGTCAGTGACAACAGACCCAACTCAAGATTACATCCACTACAGAGAATCTACTGGGCCCAGCTAGCCCGATTAGTGACATCTCCCCCTCAGTGACACTTGGTTTCTCTTGTGAGCGAAGGGCTGGGTGCTGGAGCAAACTGTGTGCTGGGCTGCACAGAGCGGCTCTGGGGCTGCGTAAGGGGATTGGAATTTGGGCAGTCTGCACCGCTTCCGCTGCAGGAGGGCGACTGCAGGAGCTGAAGTTCAAGTGATGTCCGTGTGTGTATCTCACGGGTCAATTTGGGGCGTTCTTCGTAAGCTCATTTTTGCACAAGGATAACGCATGCTGCTGAGCGTGGGGTGAGCTGTAAGTGGGGAAAGCAGACAAACTTGCACTGTGGGAGTTTCTAGAGATGCTGTGAATCTCCTGTTACACATACTGAGTTTGGATTCAGGCTAGGTGAAAGGGGCGATATTTCTTTAGTAATCCTCTTCTGGAAGATTGCGCTGAGTGCTGACAGGTGATAAATGCTGCTTCCCATCCCGTAGGAGGTGTCTCATGCTGCTGACTGTCTTGCAGAGGAAGTGTTTCAGGTGAACATTTTCTGTTTCTCACTGTGAACAGCAATGGCAAGACCACTCACTGCTGACTTACTCTGGCTTGAGCACAGCTCATTAATTCTATGATTCTATCATAGAATCATAGAATGGCCTGGATTGAAAAGGACCATAATGATCATCTATTTTCAACCTCCCTGCCATGGGCAGGGTCACCAACCACTAGACCAGGCTGCCCAAAGCCACATCCAGCCTGGCCTTGCACAGCTCAGTGCAGCCTCTCACCAGTGCAAAAGCCTTGGTTTGTGACACTGGGCCAGTGCTGGCTGGCCAAGCACATCTATTCTGGCTCCTGCCCTAAGTGCTGGTTTCTCACCTTACCCCTTCTCCAGGGCCTATGTGCTCACTATGATTCATGGAATAATAGAATCATTAAGGTTGGAAGGACTACTAAGATCACCTACTCCAACCATCAACCTATGCCTGTGACTGATCCAGACCATGTCACTCAGTGTAACATCCACTCTTTTCTTGAACATCTGCAGGTGGTGACTCCACCATCTCCCTAGGCAGCCTATTCCAACATCTCACCATTCCTAAAAGATCAAACTATGATCACCAAAAGATCATTAGGTGTTGAGGGATGGAAGTTTGTGGTTGACCATTAAATTCCTTTGGCCTGCTACAGTGAGAGGAAACACATCTGGACTAGAGGTGAAACGCTGATCTGAGGATCAACATTCCCAGCTGTGAGAAGCATCTTTTGGACCCCTTTTATAGAAGGCTTGACCAACTGGAACAGGTTGCCTAGTGATGTGGTGGATGCCCTGTCCCTGGAGATTTTCAAGGTGAGGCTGGATCAGGCCCTGGGCAACCTGATGTAGCTGTGGTGTCCCTGTTCATTGGTGGGGAGTTGGACTAGATGGCCTTTAAAGGTCCCTTCCGACTCTAAGGATTCTATGATTCTATGATCACAGGTAATCCATTGAGTTGATCTTTCTTTGCTTCTTGGTTGGCTGCTGCTGAACTTGTGAGTTCTCTTTCATTCCCTGCCTTTTGCTGACTTCTGCTTTATCTGTTTTGTCCTGGCCTTGGTATTCCTGGTGTCATAGACACTGGTGGGCTTCACCCCAATACCTGTCCGCGTTCATTCTGAGACCTTTGTATTAGCTGCCATGACTATTAGAAAATCAGTACTGAAAATAAGTTTCCAAAAAGTTTAGAATGAAACAATAAATGGCTCCAAAACTACACAGAGAAATAAGAAGTAAAGCAGACTTTATTACAAGAGCTTTGGTGAATTGAATAGATCATATTGTAAATCAATACATATTAGGGACTACAGATAAATTGTACAAGGAAGATAAGTAAAGGTATTTGAGCTCAATTCTGTGCTGGGGAGCTGGTTTTACACTTCAACTGTCTCATATACTAGGAGCTATCTTATATGCACAAATATTTTACACTATCTAGTTTTGTTTATATATATATATATATAATGTATATATTAGATAAATAAAAACCAGATGTTTGTAATGGACAAATTATTCATTGCAACTGCTAAGGGAAAAAACAGTTGCTATGGTAATAGTTTGCTTGCAGCAAAACATCTCATATATCTAATCATATATTTCTGTATTTTCATCGAGAAAATCAGTGTTTATAGAAAGTAGAATATAAGTTACAATCGCTTTTCTAGGAATTGAGGAACATCTAGGCTTACTCAGAGCAGCGAGCCTTCTAGCCCAGGCCTTTGATAATGACCAGAACAGGGCTGTTAGGGGATGTTCCAAGAAACCCCACAGCAAACAGTTCGGTTACCCCTTATCTCAGAAAAGTTTCCATTCCTCCCATTCCCCCTGTAATTAGAGGTTAGCTAATGCCTCACATCATAAGAGTTTACATGTTTCTGGAGACTTCATTTCAAAAATAACTTTAGATATTTGGTGCTGTAACTCTGGTTGTGCTCATAACTCATTGAAATGCTCAGTCATGGTTGGAGTCTTGCCAGGGTGTTGTCATATTTCAGCTTCATCCCATTTTTCCTGCTGCATGATGATCCTAAGGGTGGGTGAGAGCAAGGATTTGTATGGTGACCGAAAAAAGAATGGTAACTGTTTTCAGAAATAATCAGAGAACCACCAGATTTTCCTATTTATATTTCTTCTTTATACTATGTAACTTACTGTAGCAGCAGAAAAAAGACAACTGCTGCCTTTGAGGAGCCTTCACGTCTTTGGGCTTAAGCCTGTGCAGTCTGGGCTGGTCACTGTCGGAACTCTTATTACTGGGATGAGAGAGAGACAGAGGGAAAATGAAGTCACGTTCTGTTGGGATGATAACCTCATCGTAGGCTCCCTGTTTGGAGTTAGAAATGGTGAGATCTTGCTGATACACTATTTGCTTTGAGTTTATCAGTGAGGGATCTCAGTGTTAAAAGCTGGCTTGATGTAGTGGCTCCCTCCCTCTCACTCTCATCAAAGTAGTTAAGGCACTGATGTTTAGTTGGGACAAACTACAGTATTCCACAGTATTTCTTTTCCTTTCCCCTTCCACTTTCCCTTCCCTTTTCTCCTCTCCTTTCTTCTTTTTATTTTCAGACATATTAACAGCAAGCGGTATTATAAATTTATGGCCCTATCAGGAGGGAATTGTGAAACTGGGTGCGGAGGGCCTCTTTTGCAAGGAGGGAAACGGGATCTGTGCTCTTCTCTGGATGAATGAATACCTTTATCTATCCTTCCCCATCTCTTTGTGGCCAAAGCTGCTGAAGAGGAAAGAGAAGAAAATTAATCCAACTTTGAAGTTGAGTAGATATTCAGTGAATAATCCATTCACTGCAAGGATGGCCTTGCATTTGCTCAAAAAATACATCGGCACTTTCCTGTGTTTGTAATATCAGTAAGTGCGTATTCTGAAAACAAAACTGGCCGTGTCTTTCTGCAAATCTGCTCGCAGTGTCTGTGTGTTTATTTGCATTCAAGCAGTTCCTCAGGATTTTCGATTTAAAGATTGAGTCCTCATAGTTTTAGGGGCTGTAGAAAGTGGTAAGAAATAGAGATGCTGTTCTGGCGATCAGATCAACATGATCAGTGGTTACACGTTGGCATGTAGGGTGGAGCAGAGGAGACAAATGAAGTGGAAGAACTGACTGGCTGTAAAATGAAGAGCATTTTTCAGAAAAGATAATATCTTCATTCAGCTCACAGTTGTCTCCTGGATGTGACTTAGTGTCTGCAGGTGGAATAGGCAGTGTGGCATGATTTAAGGCAGGGTAGTGCAGCCAGGTGGCTACTTTTGATGGGCAGTTTGCTAAAAGGTGGGAAAAGGGTGTATGACCCAGCAGAGCTTTGTCTTGCAGCTCCCAGAGTTGGGAAATGGTTTCCTGGATGCCTTGTGACCCCTGGGATGCCTCCCAGAGACCCTAAGGGGAAAGGCAGACACCACACATCAGTGCTGAGGGAGATGCTTAGGGATGAGACTGTTCACACTGAGTTTATTTAACCCACCTTAACTACGGCTTAAAACCACACTTGTTCTTCAGGCTCCCATTATTGCTCTGGCAGGCAATTTATCCGAATGAGCAAGTAGCAGCACACTCTTTTCTTCCAGCTACAGCTGATTCAGATGCTATTAGTGTCTGTGACTGCCTGAAATTGCTCTGTGTCTGATGCATGTGGGCGCAGGGCTGGCACGGCTGAGGGACGAGGCTCTGGGCCCTGGCCTTCATTCCCCTCATTCCTGATAGAGAGGCTGCGGGAGCACATAAACCTATCCTCATGCATTTAGATGTCTTCATCAGCAGAGAGCACCGTTTGGGAAAGAGACATTTAAAAAATCTCTTTGTTGGGTTTATAGGTTCTTTAGAGCCACTTAGTCATTTGATAGCAGGTTAAAATTAGTCCATACGAGATCAGACATCAACACTCTCTTTTCCCAAAGCTCCTTATTAGCATTGATTTTTCAGTCAGGAGAAGAGTCGAGTGGTGGAAGATTAAATTAATGACACTGCGGTCTGTACAGCCTGCCTGGAAATGTCTGGCATCTTGTGCAGGGACTTTGTCTCATGGTTTTCTATGGTGTGAAACCTGAAGATTCAGAAAACGAGAACACAGAAAGGCCATTCCAGATTTTAGGGCAGCATTTGGACTGGAATGAAAAATATTTTTCCCTCTGTCTTTCATTTCTGTAATAGTCAGTGGTTGCAATAGCATGACTCTCATTATTCAGAGCTGCACTTAGATAATCTTCTGGTGACTGTGGTCTCCAAACACTTTGGTGTGCTTAGCAATACAATGATTCTTTCAGAGAAAAAAAAAAAATAAAAGCAGTAAAAATTAATCATGGTTTAATAAAAAACCATAAAGGCCAATTGTGAGGAAATCTCTGCACAGTGGTGTTCTGGGAAGATGGGATGTGTTCCTAGTTCTCGTGTCTTGCTGCTTGACTGTTGCCAACAAAAGGCTATTGCAGAGCTCGCCCTGTGCTTCTCATGCTATTGAGCAGCCAAGGATGGATGTGCTGCTTGAAGCATGCTACATTATTGGAAATAAGGAAAAGGTTTTTACAGTAAGGGTGATGAGGCAATGGAACAGGTTACCCAGAGATGTGATGGATGCCCCATCCCTGGAGATACTCAAGGTCAGGCCAGATGGGGCTCTGAGCACCTTCTCTAGCTGTAGGTGTCCCTATTCATTGCAGGGGAGTTGGACTAGATGACATTTAAGGGTCCCTTCCAACTCAACGTAGATGAGGATCTTAAAGTCTATGGAAGAGCTCACGGGGTCACTTCTGTGAAGGAGCAGGCCTGAAGGTGACCATGCATGCCCCATAGTGAGGATCCAACCATGTTTATTAACTGTCAGTGGGGTGATGGTGAGCTGAGCCCAATGGGGTTGGTGCCCTCTGGACAGTAGCTAAGGAGAATTAAAAGGAAAGAGGGGCTGGAAACAATTATTACATCGTCTCTACCCTTATTGATTTTTGCCTTTAGGTTTTCCCTTAGAGTAGTGATGCAAGTTTCCAAAGCAAAATTTTTCCCTGTGGGGAACAAAAGTTTTCTAAGTGTTATTTCTTGTGATGTTAATGTGGCAGGCTGGGGCTCTTGAGGAAGATGTGACCGTCTGTCTCTGCAGCCTCGTTAGCCCTCCTCCTGCCTCTCCCCATGTGTTTGAGCACTGCAGAAACATCGTGTCATTGACACTGTAGCAGCCAGTTCCTTTCTACCATTCGATGCCATCATTTCATAAATCAGATCAGAAGATGACACTGGGTCATTCTGTCCCGACTGAAGTGATTAAGTAGATCTGTGCTATTAACTGCAGTTATCTTCTGAAAATGTCAGACTGCTTGCCAAAATCTTGACATGAGTTAAACAAGCATCTGCTGGCTGAGGACGCAGGCCTTGGAGTGGAGACAATGGTGCAAACAGAAAACCCAGGGATAGAGCAGCCTTCCCACCCCTTCAGACACTGCATTTTGCTGCAAATGCATTTGGGTTCTGCACACAAATCTCACGTGTCCAGCAGGTTCGTCCCAGCTGCATAGGTTTTGTCCAGCTGAGAAATCATGCAGCTGATGTGAGGAAATACAACATTTTAAAACTAAATATCATTATGTTTAAAAGGCAGGATTTCTGCTGTGTATTCACCACGTGAAGTCAGTGACTCCTCCAGACATCTGGCAAGTATTGTGGCTGTGTCTAAGAGATTTTGGAGAGGGAGTTTTGGCACTGACATTAATGCATTACAAGAAAGCCCAGAGATGAGAAATATCTGCAGTAAGCAGGGAGGATGGCTGCTGCATTGCGAAGTGGGACAGGGAGTGCCCAAGCAGAGCTTTGACTGCAGGCTGGGGCTGGATTAATGTCCCTCCAGCAGTGCTTTGAGCCACCTCCTGGCCAGCTGGAGGTGCTGGCCCTTTGCATTCTTCATCCACAAATGGGCGCTCGTTCACATGGTGGCTCTCCAACAATTCCCTTTATCCTAAAAGAGGTAACGTGCTAGGAAACCTGTGCCACTGGAGAAACAAACAAACAATCAACACTAGGGATGTTTGGGAAGACCAAGTGTTAGGGGTTCCCTTCTGCGTAAGTAACCATTGTGTGCATATGTAGATGGGAGGATGGATGCTTTTGATTCAAGTGAGTATACAAACTCAGGACTTACCCCTCTCAGATGTTTGTGGCTGGATGACTGCGAAGAGGAAAGGGACCTGGGGGTGTTGGTTGATGCTCGGCTGAACATGAGCTGACAGTGTGCCCAGGTGGCCAAGAGGGCCAATGGCATCCTGGCCTGCATTAGAAATAGTGTGACCAGCAGGAGCAGGGAGGTAATCATCCCCCTGTACTCAGCACTGGTGAGGCCGCACCTCAAGTACTGTGTTCAGTTTTGGGCCCCTCACTACGAGAAAGACATTGAGGCCCTGGAGCATGTCCAGAGAAGGGCAACAAAACTGGTGAGGGGTCTGGAGCACAAGTCTTATGAGGAGAGGCTGAGGGAGCTGGGATTGTTTAGTCTGGAGAAGAGGAGGCTCAGGGGAGACCTCATTGCACTCTACAGCTTCCTGAGGGGAGGTTGTGATGAGGATGGGTTTGGCCTCTTCTCCCAGTCAACAAACAGGACCCGAGGAAATGTCCACAAGTTGTACCAGAGGAGGTTTAGATTAGACATAAGGAAAAACTTTTTCTCTCAGAGATTGGTCAGGCGCTGGAATGGCCTGCCCAGGGAGGTGGTGGAGTCGCCGTCCCTGGCAGTGTTCAAGAGGCGTGTGGATGAGAAGCTATGAGATATGGTTTAGTAGCTTGTGGTAGCAATGGTAATGGGAGGACAGTTGGACTAGATGAACTTGTAGGTCCTTTCCAAGCTTGTGATTCTATGATTCTATGTTACGGGTGGGCCACTGGCATTCCTGACACATGAAAACAACTGATGTTGAGTTTTGTGAATCATTTTGTTTCCTGGAACTGTTTCACAGGTGTATGAGGATACTGCAGAAGTACAAAAGAAAACTTTACAATAGAAATACCATTTACACTGGCAGAGGGAAGGAAGGACTACCAGGTTTTATTTCCCTTGAGCCTCCACTGTTATCTTGGTTATTGCACTGAGCCCCCTGTTCCTCCACTTTGTTGCTAAAGTGGGAACTCCTGTGGCACCATGGTTAGATTTGCTTCCAGTTCACAATTTGTGGAAATATGGGAGAAAATGTTCACTTGCAGGTGGTGAAAGGAGTTGCTTCAATGGAATATTAGAGGAGAGAACCAGATGTCTATCAAATTTTGGCTGTTCACTGAAACACTTTTATATCCCTATGATTTCTTCTTTATAAGGAAAATAAAGCCAGGATTTTTGACCCACTTCAGGAATGTGCCACTCAGTCCCCATTTGTCTGGCTGCAGAGATACAGGCACTGAAGGCAGTGCTGCAGCACGGTGAAGAACAGCACTTTCTGAGATGTTTAAATGAGCTCCTCACCACTGAATTCTCAAGTGTGATTTAACCACAACGTTCAGGGAGGTGTGCTGGGCTCACCTTCTTGTTTGGAAGGGCATCTCTGGGACCATTGCTGCAAGTCGTATGGGGAGAGGCTGAGGGATTGTTCAGTCTGGAGCAGACGAGGCTCAGGGGAGACCTTACTGCTCCCTACAGCTCCCTGACAGGAGGTTGTGGTGAGGTGGGGTTGGCATCTTCTCCCAGGTAGTAGCGATAGGACAAGAGGTAATGGCCTCAAGTTGCGTCAGGGGAGGTTCAGTTTGGATATTAGGAGAAATATCTTCTCAGAAAGAATGGTGAGGTATTGGAACAGGCTGCCCAGGGAGGTGGTGGAGTCACTGTCCCTGGAGGTGTTCAAGAATCATATAGATGTGGTATGTAGGGATGTGGTTTACTGGGCATGATGGTGATGGTTGGACTAGATGATAGTTTTTTCCAACTTTAATGATTCTATGATTCTGCTAAGAGCATCTCAGCATTAGCAGAAGGAGTGGCCATGGGCAGTGGGAAGGATGGGGATGGCAGCTCCTCCAGCCCACCTTATCCCAAAAGATTGCAGCCACCCTTCTCTCCAAGAAGCGATTTTCCATTTGTGGGGGCTGTGCAGGACACATATCTGTCTCCCTAACATAGAGCTGTGCCGAGAGAGCTGGGCCCGTGTGGGCTGGTGGCAGCGACTACAGGCATTTCCTTTCTCTTCATGCTGCAGCCATATGGGTGTGAGGACAGGGTGGCTTTCACAGCCTGCGGTTTTGCTGCAGCTGCCTTTTTCCCTTTAAAGTTTTGATTGCCTGAGATAACACCCAGGCTCAGCAGTAGTGTGGCAGTGATGGTCCCTTGCTTGTTGGCTATAACAATTTATTTGCCTGTTTATCACCCATCCCTGTAAATGCCTTAAACACAAGGTCAGGAGAAAAAAAAGATTTTAAAAGCCTATTTTATGGGCTCATTTAAATACCAGTGCCACCAGCGGCATCATTCCAGCATGATGTTAGACCTCAAATTCCTATGTGGAGTTTAAAAGCAAATTCCCCAAATAGGACATAATTCACAATCAGTTAATTTTCAAATGCCTTTTATTGAATTTTTGCATAACTTTGTCAATGTTCACAGAGTGCAGAAATGGTTGTGTCACATCCTTAGCTGCTGTGAACTGGCACAATGCCACTGGAGTCAGAGGGGAAAGGATAATTTACATCATCTGAGGTTTTTGGCATTGTGAACCGGTGAGGAAGGGACACAAATGATTTCCCTGCATGCTTTGTAGTGAATGACCTGCTATGTCCAGCTCGGCATGGCAAGTTTGTCTTTTTCTTTTGCTATTTGGCCCTTTGAGTCCAGCCCCTTTTCCCCACTCCTTCCTGCCAAAAACAAAATACAAGAAATGAGTCAAGTCTGCCTCTCTCTGGATGTATCTCAAAATCCTTTGGAAATAACATTACTGCATTCTAGTAATAGTTGGTGGGACCATATTTTCCATCCACAGAGTATGGCTACTAATTACGGCCTGGTTTTCAGGCAGTGGGAATAAAGAGCATGGAACATCTTCATGTCATTCATTTCTATCCCAGTTGGAGGTGGCAGATACTGTTTTGTGAAATTTGACAAGGAACCCCAAAGTTCACTGGGTTTTTGCTCACATTAGGGGCTTTAACAAAGACATGTGTATGCACATATTTTTTTTTGCTGTTTCCCTGGTTCTTTGTGAACATGTCTTCTCCTTTGAAGTTCCTGGAAAAAATGATTTATTGACCATGAAATTACTTTTAACCATACATGTATTTCCTTAAAGGGGCATCCACCCACCAATTATTTTTTGCTGCTTCCTCCCCTCCATTACTTTGCTGGCCACAAGCACGCTCATTCCCAACCTCTAGTATCAGTGATATCTGAGAGTAAATCTGAAGTTAGTGCAAATATGCTGCTTTTTCACCAACTTTTCCGGGAAGAAGGGAAGATATTACGCATGATCTTTGAGTGTCCTTTAGCCTCTTGTATGAGTAAAAGCCCTTTCTGTGGGCCCAGATACCTTGCTGATGGATCTCAGATGGGCCTCGGACATGGAGAAGTGGAGCAGAGAGCAGTGGGATCCTGGCAGCCAAGAGCTTGTGTTTCACCTCTGTGGCTGCATTACACTCTGCCACTATCACAAATTCTCCCCTTTTTCATACCAAAATGTGTGCTGTTAGAGGGGAGAGTGAAGCAGCCTCATTTGTTCTTCACAGTCTTCCAGCGTCCCACCAGTGGGGCTTCCTGAGGGTGTGTAGGTGACAGGAAGAGGAGAAGTAGAGGGTGAAACCAAGGGAAATCTGCTCTCATCTGGCTTATTTGAGTCACCCCTGCTTTCAGAGTTTGTAGCTTGTGACACAACAAAACAGTATGTGAGATTCTGGGAGTCATCCAGATATCTCTGGTAAGGAAGAGCTGCAGGTGGTTGCATCTCCAAGCTCACGGTGACCAAGAGAGCTACTGTCAGAGCTACAGACATGCTTGACTTGGTTCGTGTGAAGCAATGAGCTATTTTGCTGCATTCAAGTCATGTGTACACCATATGCTGTGGCTGAAGAGAAGGCAACTTGTTCTGGGTTAAAGTATTGCCTTTCTGCATGCTTTCTTCCCTCCTCCTATTCTTCCTCAAACCAAGCGTATTTTCCACTCTCCTGCCCTTAACCTGAGCTCTGTAGGGCACCAGCTAGGAGAACACACTCACTTTGTATGGTAAATTAATGAGTTCAAATGGTCACTTTCCACAGCAGAGACGAGTGGGAAAGAAAACCTGTGTCAATGTGAAACATGTGTGTGCCTGTCCAAGGACAAGGCATCTGATTCATAAATCAGTGGCAGGGAGGTAAGGAGAGATGTGTAGGTTTGGTAACAACTGTCAGACTTAAATGGTGCATTTTACTCTTTTTCATCTTAGGTCTCCCAAGAAGATCATATTATTGACTAATATGTTTTCTCTGCTGCTGCCCAGAGTTTAAAGCATCTAGAAGGTCAAAGTGTTCCTTTTCACGCCAGCCCATGATTGCTGGTGATGCTTTGTGCACATGAGTACTGTTAGGATCTGCAGGGCACGTGTCTTTAGGCCTGAAGAAAGCTTGTAAAAGCTGTCTGAGAGCTGCATCTCCCCCATCACATTTGGGCTGGTTGGCTGCTTGCAGGTTGATGATGCTGCAGTGAGCTGAGCATAAAGAAACTTAAACACTTCTTATCTACTCTGGGAACATTTCCAGCAAGGCACATGAATGTGCCTTTGGGGAGTTTGCAGAGAATATGTGTTCCTGCTTATGCCAACTGGTGGATGCCCTGTCCTTGAAGACACTCAAGGTCAGGCAGAACAGGACTCAGCACCTGCTCTAGCTGTAGGTGTCCCTGTTCAGTGCAGGGGAGTTGAATCAGTTGGCCTTTAAGGGTCCCTTCCAACTCAAATGAGTCTGATTCTATGACTCTAATTGCCCCTTCCATAAGGAGTCAGACTGAATTCACAGAATCTCTGCGTGTAGGGCAAGTAATTGTCCCACCTCAGTGAAACCTGCAATCTGCTGACGGTTCACCCCAGAAGCCGTCTGCATACCTAGGTGCTGGCAGCTCTCAGGGATGGCGTTAATGCAGGTCTGAGGTTCAAAAATAAATAGTTTCATGACTGAGCCTGGAGTTTGCAGGACTTGTTTTAGGCTTGTTATCCCAGCAAGAGTAGGTGAGAAGGCCAGCCCCAAAACTGCTGCCCTTGCCTGAAGGAGCAGGCAAAGAATCATAGAATCATTAAAGTTTGGAAAGGCCACTGAGATCATCTAGTCTGTCCATCAGCCCACACCTGTGGCTGCTCTAGACCTGTGAGCTGGCTTAAGTCAGAGATGAACCAGGTGGAAAGAGGCTCACTGCTTTGCAGAAAGATGACAAATGTTTTGGATTTTTTTTTTTAATGCCTCCCTTTTTACTCCAGCACTATCTGCATTAGCAGTCCCTGAATGCTCTCTTCCAGGATGAAGAGCATGTCCAAGCAAATTGCACCATGCCTTCTCCCACACCAAGAGGGCCCTGCTGAGGCACTGCAGTTCCTGTTTACGCTGTAGATGATGTTTCTAGCCTCGTCAGCACTTGTGGTGGTTCTGCAGCTCCTCCTCTGTAACTAACTCCAACTGGCACAGCTGAGACAGCCGCAAGATGAATCCCTGGATCGCTGCCAGCTCTTGCTTATATTTCGTGCTTGTGTTGCACACTTGTCACAGCCCTTTGAATCAGGCCTTAGACCCCCATGGCAGCACAGGGCAGACACACAAAGAGGGGTCTCTTGTCTTGTGAGGAAGATGGGAGTCACAAGACCTCCAATGGGATGCCAGACCGCACTGTTTGTTGTGGTCCGCTGCTCGTTTCCTGCAGTGACGCAGGCCTCTGTCAGCCCCTTCTGAGCTGAGCGTGTGTGAAGGGAGACATTCGCTCCCCCAGGCTCCTCCGCCCTCTCGTGCACACATGTTTGTACAAACCCCGAAGGGATGGGCTTGGTTCAAAGATCGATGAGGGGGTGGGTTGGTCTGTAGGTTCAGCGTCTGAAGGAAGATGTGCAGGGAGCTCCTCACGTCACCAGGGAGGCTGCTTCAGAATCTTCTGGAGCTGCAAGCAAGAACTTTCTGACAAGAGCTAAACACGTGCCATAGACATCTGTAGCAGATGCAGGAAACAAATAGCAGAAATAGCCAATAATAATAATCATAGCCTTGGAGATAAATATTTGACAAGCTGGTCAAAGCAGAGATTTTAGGCTTCGTGCCTGTATGACACTGACTTTGCCTCCCTCTCTACAAGGAAAGAACTCTATATTGCAATGGTATATACAGCTTTGGGCTTTGTAAGTAATCTACTTGTTTACTAAGGTGAATGATTTAATCTTTCAGCAGCTTCTTTCCTATGTAGCAGTGACACTCATATCTGGTTCTATTGCAGTTTATGTTCCTGAGGCGTGCACTCAGGGCAGGATTGTGTTGTGAGAGCAGCATCATAATGCTCCTTGTTGTTGACTGTAAGGCCCCATCTGGAGTACTGCGTTCAGGCCTGGGGCCCCCAGCACAAGAAAGATATGGAGCTCTTGGAGTGGGTACAGAGGGGCCACGAAGATGATCAGAGGGCTGGAGCACCTCTCCTATGAAGGAAGGCTAGGGGAGTTGGGCTTGTTCTGAAAAGAAAAGGCTTCAATGAGACCTCATTTTGGCCTTCCAGTTACTTGAATGGAGCTTACAAGCAGGAGGAGGACCAACCTTTTACATGGTCTAATAGGGGGAGTGACATTAAACCAAAAGAGAGGAGGTTTAGGCATGTTAGGCATGTTAGGCAGGTACACACATACTGAAGTTCTGACTTGACATCCTCAGCAAGATGTGGGACAACCTGAGAGCCTATACCAAAGTGAAAATATTTGGCCGAGATATCTTTGGCCCTCCAGCTGTGGGACTCCTCTGCAGAACTCCAGAATGCTGAAGTGGATGTGGCTTGCGTTCAAATGTCTTTTCCAGTGAGGGAACCTTTGCTCTTATATTTGGCAGAGAAGGTTTCTACAGAGCCAAAGCATCGTGTGATTTGATTTGCCCAAATGTGAGTTGGAAAATATGAGGAAAATTAGAGTAAACATTTTTCCTCCTTGATGATAGATTTTTTTCTCCCACTTGCAAATACTGACATTTTATTCTTTAAGTCTCAGATCTGATGCTTGAAATAAATGTTTTTTTCTTTGTTACTTTTTATTTTTGCCTGGTTTCCAGAGCACATACATAGAGTATCTGCTATTATAAATTAATTAAATTACAGACCAGACTAGTGTCACTACAGGTGCAAAATGCCTTTATCTGCCTTTCTCACTACTCCAGTATTATTATCTGGCATGACAAATTTCCTACAATTGACCTACCAGCTTTCTACCAGCTAAGCAAATGACCAGTCATTCTCCTCAGTGAAAATCAGGCAATCCTTTTTTAACATGGGATTAATGAAGTGATGAAAATTTACATCAGCAAAGGATTTATCACAGTATTTTACACACAGATTTACTACTGAATTAGATGTATTGAAAGGCTTCATAAATACTAAGCATTGTTGATAATCCAAGGTTTGAAGTCTTAATTCTTAATTTAGAGTTAAACTGGCAAAGAAAAAGCATAAGAGGGAATTTCTTCCCTTGGTTCAAAACATGCTTTTTTTTCTCCAATAGAGAGAAATTATTTCTTGCAGCAAAAGTTATGATCGTGCTAATTGAAGATCTGAAAAGTTTAGTATCTTAGGCACAACAATTTTTATTATATACAACTAAAAGTAATTCTGGTTTCCCAAAAGCTTTCTTTTCTTCTTTTTACGTCTTCTACACATAGTCAAGTGACAAATGCCAATATGCATATGGCCAGATGGGTCAGTGAGTTCTTCTGTTGTCTTTTTCACTGATCCTGAAGCCTTTATTTCACATTAATGAGTAGAAGCTGAAGACAATCCATGTAATCTGATACTTGGCTGATCTTTGTGATCACCTGCAGCTTGAATGAGAACTTGAATCACAGAATTGCAGGCATTGGAAGGGACCTCAAAAGATTGAATCCAACCCCCCTGCTAAAGCAGGTTCCCTACAATAGGTCACACAGGTAGGTGTCCAGATGGATCTTGAATAACTCCATAGAAGAAGACTCCACAACCTCTCTGGGCAGCCTGTTCCAGTGCTCCGTCACCCTTACCATAAAGAAGTTCTCCAGCATGTTTGTATGGGACTTCCCATTCTCAAGTGTTAGACCACTGCTCCTTGTCCTGTCGCTACACACCACCGAGAAGAGCCTGGCCTCATCCATTTGCCTCCTACCTCCATTTAGATATTTATAAACATTTATAAAAATTTATCCCTCCTCAGTCTTCTTTTCCCCAGGCCGAACATACCTGGGTTACTCAGCCTTTCCTCATATGGGAGATGAAAAGCCCTTTATTATCATTGAAGAACATGAGTGTCTGGAACCAAGGAGTCCGTTATTGTGAATCCACTTGGCTGTCCCAGAAATATTGTGCATAAAACATACACTCAGCGATCACTCCGTTGGGGTTTTTTTGGTGGTTTTTTTTTTTTTTTTTCAGTTGAATGGATTAAGCACACTTATTTGGATAGGTGCTGCTGGTGCTGCTATTATACATTATTCCCAATTCTTTCCTACTGTGTTTAAAACTACCCATTTTTTGCTCTTACTATTGAATGTAGGCAGTGTCTGTTTTATACACTTTGGCATCCACAGATGACACCCATTTCCCTCCCCAGAACCGCTGAGAAACCAGAAACTCCTCTTTTGCAAAGGTGAGAATCTCCTGCTGGCACCTAAGACACCAAAATGGACAAGACAGAGTTCATCAGATCAGCTAGCAGTTAATGCCTTTCAGCTGCCATTAAGAGAGCCTTGGGGCGCCTGGCAAGAAATTCCCCTCTCCTCTGGTTTCTCACTGGAGAAAAGAAAGACATGAGCAAGTGCCTGAATCCAGATCCCAGCTCAGGCCAAATCAGCACAAGTGCTGGGATCAGTTTCAAGCTGTTCTCAGTGGGGCTTGGCTGCCAATGACGGATATCTCCCAGGATCTGATGGCTGCCTGCGCCTTTTGCAGCCTTGGCTAGAGGTACAAGGGAGATAGTTCTGTGCAACAAGCCCTACTCTAAAAGGAGAGTACAGAAAGCATTTTCTGGGAATACAGACATAGGTATGGAGGGGAGTAACACCTTATGCAGTTTTTTGAGCAAAGGCCATTGTAAAAGGGATATCTCAGCGCTGACATCTGTGACGGCAGCGGATGGTTACTGTGGTCTGGCAGAGATGTGCTCATGTTGAGACAGTGTGCAGTGATCAGGTAAGGGCCAGACATGTGTGAAGGATCCTCTAGCAAAGTTACCTCACTTTTTATGTTACTCCTGGTGTTGTTTTGTGAAGGGAAAGCATTTGTCTTTGTCCATCTACTCTTCACTGGGGGAGAGACTTTTCTGTGTATTCCAAGACCTATACACTTTGCTGAGTGTCATTCCTTAGAGATTTCTTTTTTATTTCCCCTGGGTTCATTTCCCTTTGAGTTACTGGCCTTTGCCTACATTCAGTACTGCATGATAGTACCTCGCCTTGGTGGGTCAGCAACAAACAGAAGGTGTTGATGTTTTTATTGACATAGTAGAGCTCTAATGATGGTGAGGACCAGGGTCATGAGATTAGGGCCTTCCTCTCCTCTTTTAGGCTTCTTTAAGTGCCTTTTTCCACTTTCTTCTTTTTATTGTTATCTTTCAGGTAAAGGAGTAAAGAGCAAAGTATGGCATTTAAAGGGAGACTCAGGATGTGTTGCTGACAGTGACAGGGCAGCAGTTAAGGGATGGTGCAGGAGCAGCCAGAAAGAAGTTACAATTTCTTGTATCTCAGCGACTGAAATTCCTGCAAAGAGTTTCACCCAAACTATATTTGATGAGGTGATGACTACAATCCCTATGAAATATTCTACCAAAGATAAAAACACCGATTAGAATCCAGGAAAAAAAACCGAACGTTTCTCCTCTTTCCTCAGAAAACTGAAATGTCTCCTCCTGTGAAGGCACGGGATTAGCGGTATTTAGCAGCAGTAATTCACGGCCTTTGTGAGAGCTCCTTCCTCCTTCACCCCACCCCGCAGCAGTTAAACCTTCGCTCTGCCGAAATATAATGAATTGCAGGTCTGGCCCCTAACGATTCCTCGTCCGGGAAGCTGGGGATGCGGGCGATTTATCTCCGAATGATTAAACCTGCAGACAAAAAAGGGCGAATTGGCCGAGCTAAATCACTGCCATGAATTATTCAGGAGGAGGGGGCACGGCGGCCCTGAGCTGGAGGGGCTGTAGGTGGCAGCAGAGGCTGCGGGATGGGGAGGGCACGGA